>CM053587.1:128321122-128338652 GCA_028646515.1 Pseudochirops corinnae
AACTATATAAATATGTATATAAATGATATGTACATCCATCGAACTTTGTTTTAAGTAACTCTAAATTTGGAATTAAGCATTATATTGGTAAATATTAATTCATTTCAACAAAAGTTAAGTGCCTACTAAGTGAAAGGAACTGGGCTTGCTACTAGAATATAAACCAAAATGAAAAAAAGTATCTGCCATCAAGGGGCTTACATTTTACTGGGGGATATTCAACATGTAAATGGATAAATAAATAAAAGATCACTTGGTAAATGAGAAAATTATAAGGGTATTGAGAAAATTCTTAAACATCTATTAACCTGAACTTAATTCATTTTTCCACATTTTAATTAGATCCCTCTTTAATGTGTTTTGTTCAATATTATCTTCTAAAATTTACTCTTATAAAAGGGACATCTAAATACTTAATTTTTATGATAATCCTATTGCTTTTTGTACTTCTTAGTACAGGCTTCTATATACAGAGAGTTTTCATAAATATTACTGCCTCATTGAATGGCCACATAGGGATTCCAAATAATATAATAGAAATTTGAAGCAAACTCATATATTAAATCACTCTTGAAAGGGGCATGAAAATATGTATTTTTTAGAGGAGTCCTAAAAATAAAACTGATCCAATAAAATTTAGGTAAAACATCAAAAGTTGGGTTACTGTTTAAATGATGGAAGCCCATTCGAACTCAGCACTAAGTATTTCATTTATGCTCTATCAATACAAGTTCTTGTCTCATTTGGTTATTTTTTCATTAGAGAAGGTGTCATACAGATGTGTTATTTGAGGCTATCCTTCAACAAAACTAGAAAATGGATTTAGTTTGCCTTGAGAAACTCAATCTCCTTTTTCTGTGCCCTGCCACTATTTTTCTTTTCCTCTATCTCTGAGCCCTATTGAAATACCCTATAAAACATCTCATCAGAAAATAATATAATATGTTATTTACACTTTTATTTGGATTTAGGCTAATGTGCTTCCTTTCAATGGCACAGGTATGCATAGTGTCTTCATGGGACAGCTGGTACCTTTAGAGAAAAGGGCAATGCTTAACTTAGGGTGTGCCAGCACAATAAAACCATGACCTATGTTTAATGTGGGGTTGATACATCACCCGACATGGATGAAGTTAAGCCACTTGCTTCCAGAAAGACATCATGCCATATAATGAAAGAGCCTTGCTTCCCAAGTTGGAATATATATGGATGTTTTGGTCTGATAAACATTTGATGAGAATAAGGACTTTGATAGGCTTCATCATCAGAACTGTGATTCATTCTAAAAGCATAACTGTTGGCAGAACAATTGGAGATAATGCATAGAAAGTTACTAAAATATCCCTGAGATTGTAGTACTAGACTCAATGGACCCAAAGTTGTTCATTGATAAGAATAAAGCTTCCATATACACCAAAATATTTACACTAGCACTGTTTATAGCAGGAAAGTACTAAGTAGATGTCCATATATCAGGGGATGGTGAAACAAGTTGTGGTACATGAATGTTATAGAATATTATTGTGCTATATATAATACTAAGATAACTACAGAAAATCATGGAAAGACTAAGCCAGAAATGAAATAGAGATATCTAATTCACAAGATGTAGAGACATCTCTATATTATGTAGAAATAAATGAAACAAGCAGAGGCAAGGAAACAATACACGCAATGAGTACAATAATATAAACTTTAAAAAATAACCACAAAACAATTAGATCTCCAAAATTACAAAGAAAAAAAATGGCCCCAAAGATGAGAGGTGAGGAGACATACCTGTTCCACTCATTTGCAGTGGGAGGTCTACAAATGTGAAACATGGCATATATTTTCAGTTTTGACATCTATTGATGTTTTGTTCTTTTTTCTCTTTTGGCCCTTGCTATATTTTTTTCCTTAAAAATTATTCTTTATTATCCAGAATAACTCTCTGGGAAGTTGAAGAGGAGAGATATCAAGAGAAGTTTTAACAATGTAGAAACAAAATATTTCAATACAAATTTATTTTATAAACAAAAGATGCTAGTCATTTGGTACCTTGCTCTCTGCCTGGCTATGTTGTGGTCAAGGAGTTTTGGAGAGGATTTCCAAAATCATAAGGGAATCCTCAAGAAGTAAAATCTTTGGCTAATCCCATAAACCAGTTTTTTCTTATGGGGTTTAAAAGAAAGTATACCACTAAAAGTATAGGAATTGAAGGTTATGTTGGGATTTACTGATAGTGGGCAATTAGGAATGGAGTCCATAGTAACAAATTCGAACTACACCAGGAAAGATAAAGATGTAGGTTCATCTATCATTAATTCATCACTCAGAAATAAAATCGATGGTAAATTGCATCAAGTCTGAACCCACTCAGAGCAGGGACTAAATTGGTATATATCAGTGGTTCTCAACCTTCTTAATGCTGTGACCCTTTAATACTTGTATGTGGATAGAGGAGCAGTGTCTTGGTTCCTAAGACCATCAGAAATATGTGTTTTCTGATGGTCTTAAGGGACCCCTGTGAAAGGGTCATTTGACCCCCAAAGGGATCACAACTCACAGGTTGAGAATTACTGGTATAGATGATAGTGTGCTTTCCAGATACGGAAAATGTGGCATGTTGGTACTTTTCATATTTAAAAATGAATATCCATAAAATGCCGTCTATTTTAATTGGTTCAATGAAACCAGATCATTAATTGCTAGTGACTGACAGCAAAGGAAGGATATACCTTGTTTTTAAATTGTATGTTGTTTAAGATGATGGAATAAAAGCATTGACTTGCTTGAATTCTGCCACAAAGCCCTCCAAATGCCTCTGGAAAATGATTATAAATTCTAGAGGTGTAGAACTCACAAAATGACAGAGTGAAGCATATCTCCAGGCCAAGACAACCTAGAAAGTCAACAGGAAGGGTATATTGATTGCACCAGGCTGGAAGCAAAGCCTAGGCCAGCATGGGCCTTGCTGCTGAAGACAGGGTCAGATCAGGCCTCAGGGGACTGAATCCTTGGCAACAGTGTTGGTTTCCAGACTTAACCCACAAAAACCTAGGATAGCTTAGAAGGTCAGTGGGGTAACTCTGTGGGGAAATAGGAGTGTTTTATGGCCCCAGATCTGGGAGTGGTAGAGGTGGCAGCCATGGCAACAGCAGCAGCAGCAGCAGCAGCAGCAGCAGCAATGTCCGCTTCCAGAATTCTGGCTCCCCAGGGAGTGGGGAATCAAGAAGCTGATACAAAACCCCTGAAGCCTGGGACAGTATAAAGACCCACCCCCCAGCTCCACCCATAGTGGAAGTAGACTTCAACCTTGACAAAGAGTTAGAAAGTCAGGCATTTGGCTGGGAAGATGAGTAAACAGCATAAAAAAAACTCAGGTTATGGAATCTTACATTGGTGACAGAAGATCAATTCATACAACCATAAGAAGACATTAAAGTCAAAGTTCCTACATCCAAAGCCTCCAAGAAAAATATGAATTAGTCACAGGCCATGGAAGAGCTCAAAAAGGATTTTGAAAATCAAGTAAGAGGATGAGAGGAAAAACTGGGAAGAGAAATAAGAGTGATGCAAGAAAATCATGAAAAATGAGTCAATACCTGGCTAAATGAGACCCCCAAAATAACACCTTAAAAAGTAGACTAACCCAAATGACAAAAGAAATCAAAAAGGTCAATGAGGAGAAGAATATCTTCAAAAACAGAATTGATCAAATGGAAAAGGAGGTCAAAAAGTTCACTGAAGAAAATTATCTCTTCAAAATTACAATGGAGCAAATGGAAGGTAATGACTTCTTGAGGAATCAAAAAACTATGAAACAGCACCAAAAGAATGCAAAAATAGAAGGCAATGTGAAATATCTCACTGGAAAAATCACTGACCTGGAAAATAGATCCAGGAGAGATAATTAAAAAATTATTGAACTATCTGAAAGCCATAATCAAAGAAAAAGAGCCTAGAAATCATCTTTCAAGAAATTATCAAGGAAAACTGTCCTGTTATTCTAGAACCTGAAGGCAAAATACAAATTGTAAGAATCCACCAATCTCCTCTTGAAAGAGATCCCAAACAGAAAAACCCCTAGGTATATTGAAGCCAAATCTTGAGTTCCCAGGTGAAGGAGAAAATATTACAAGCAACCAGAAAGAAATAATTTGAGTATTGCAGAAACACAATCAGGATAACACAAGATCTAGCAGCTTCTACATTATGAGATCAAAGGGCTTAGAATATGATATTCTGGAGGTCAAAGTAACAAGGATTAAAATCAAGAATCACCTACCCCGCAAAACTAAGTATAATACATCAGGGGGAAAATGGTCATTCAGTGAAATAAAGGACTTTCAAGCATTCTTGATGGGAAAAAACAAAACAAAACAGACCTGAATTGAAAATTTGACTTTCAAGTACAAGAATGAAGATAAACATGAAAAGGTAAACAAGAAAGAGAAATCATAAAGGACTTATAAAAGCTGAACCATTTACATTCCTACATGGAAGGATGATATTTGTAAATCATGAGACCTTTCAGAGTATTAGGGTAGTTGAAGGAAATAGATTGATACATAGATAGATAGATAGATAGATGGATGGATAGATGGATGGATGATAGATGGCACAGGGTTAGTTGAATATGAAGGGATGATATTTAAAAAATAAAATTAAGGGGTGAGAGAGGAATATATTGGGAGAAGGAGAAAGAGAGAGATAGAATGGGGCAAATTATCTCACATAAAAGAGGGAAGAAAACAGTTTCACAAGAGAGGAGAAGAAGGGAGGGGTGAGAGGGAATGAGTGAACCTTACTCTCATTCCCTGAAGAAGGGAATAACACTGATTGGATATATTACCCTACAGGGAAGTAAGGGAGAAAGGGATATGATGGGGGGACAATAGAACAGAGGGCAGATTGTGGGAGGGGATAGTCAGAAGCAAACACTTTGAAAAGGGACAGAGTCAAAGGAGAAAATAGAAGTGGATGGGTGAGATAGGATGAAGGGAAACACAGTTAAGTCTTTTACTACAAGACCATTATGGAAGTGTTTTGCATAACTACACATGTAAAACCCATATTGAATTACTTACCTTCTCAATGATGGTGCATGGGGAGGGAAGAAGGGAGAAAATTTGGAACTCAAATTTTTAAAAACAAAAGTTAAAAATTGTTTTTACATGCAACTGGGAAATAAGTTATATAGGCCATGGGATATGGAAATCTGTCTTTCCCTACAAGAAAGTAAAGGAGGAAGGGGCTAAGAGTGGTAAGGATAGAAGGGAGAGCAGACTATGGGAAGGGATAATAAGAATGCTCACCATATCAGGGTGAGGGAGGAGAGGAGAGATGGGGAGAAAATTTGTCACTAAAGTCTTATAGAAATGAATGTTGAAAACTAAAAACTAATTAATTAATTTTTTTAAAATATGGTATAAAAAAAAAAACTTGTATGTTGTTCTAATCCCAGTCGACTATCTCCCACTAGTCTTCTTAGTAAGTTTACAAGTAGTTAGCATAAAATAACTGTAGTAGGAAGATTGAAAAAGAGGAACCAAACGTCAGTTACAAACTGTCCCACGACTTAAGGAAGCATAATAGTTACATGCAAACTGTCTTATAAAATAGCCACCATTGGAGCCACTAGCAACTCTCTCATGTATTAACTTAAGCCACATCCCAAGATCATTTGCAAAATTAGGGGGAGCCAGCCAGCTTTAATGTAATGGCCCCATATTCCTACCAACTGCCTTTTGTGTGTAAACTTCAGATAATTCCTAGATATGTGTGGTAAAACCAGCAAAACTCCAGCAACACATTATGTAGATGTGGGAACCCTAATGTGGTGTTGATAACTTTGAAATGCTGTTGATCTGTTAATGAACTAAGCCCAAAGTCATGTAAAAAAGTGTTAACTTTTTCCTCCCACCAAAACTACTATAAAGATGTGACTCCAAATTGCTGACCCAAAGTCCTCCTCTGCCTGCTATGTTTCCATGCTGCCTGAGTGATCCCAATTTCACTCCCTTGGTATATAAGTAGCTCGGCACTCCTTTCCTTCTGCATCCTCTTCTCCACCATCCTATCCTCCATCCAAACAATATCTGTCTCTATACTCACTTGATGTTTTCCTCTGTACTCATTCTGCCTTACTAAAGTGTAATTGAAGCTCTACTCCCCACTTATTACCATTGCAGTCTTCCCTAGCAAGTATCTAATGAACCAAGTAGGTTTGTCCTGACTTCAAGGCCCTCCTTGTGTTTTCTTCCCCTTCTTTCATAAAACAGAGCACTAAGGATTGAGACTAAATATTTCCCCACAGCTGTTCCTACCACATTAATGAGCATGTTGCAATGATTTCTTTGGTAGAAGACAAAGGTGGACAGTTGAACCTTGTGTCACCTTCTGGGAAGGATTTTCCTATTACTTGGGTTTCAATGGATCAATTAAAAATTTACTAAGTCAATTAATATTTCACATTTGAATGGGGACTAAAGCTGATAGTATTATAGAAAGGCAATCTGTATCTCTCATGCTGTCCTCCTCAAAATCCAGAGGGGTGATATAGCTGGTCTCATATTGGAAAATGATTCCAGAGACAAAATTACGTATGATGCCTTATTCTTCTAGTGGTTCTATTTTGATTCTTATCTGATATTAATGGAGGAGAGGATTTGATTAATCAAATGAAAATCAATAGCATTATTGAAATCATACTACACTACAGTCAATCACCAATTCCACCACTGTAAGATTTGTCCTGCTGTTCTATCCATCATGCATTATAAATGAGTATCCACTGTATGAATTTCACCATACTCTGTTAGATTGGGTAGTCATGCACATATTTCTTGTGTTATATTAAGTGAATAGGTATTAACGTGAGACTTTTATTACATAATGTCTCTTCATGTCAATGGAGGTGGTGGTTCTGAATTAAAAAAAAAAAACGACAGCAGCAGACTTTGGAATTTGAATTCCAGGGTGGTTGACTGCTCTAACTTGTGATTTTCTCTGAAGTGAATGAGAATGGTGTCAAGAGAAAGGAGACCAGACAGTAGGCCGTTATGAGTGGGTGGGGAAAGTACCTCCAAGTCATGACTGCTAACAGTGATAAAATCAGTTCTGATGTAATTTATCAACAGCAACAGTTGAGCAAAAGGAAGACCTTTAGTGTCCGAGACAGTCAGCTATCATGAGGCCTGATCATTTTGTCACCCAGGGCAAGGAAGACTAAAGTGATAGCCTTGTCTATGCTTATATTCTAATCACATACACACACTCATACATATGCATACAAATGTCCTTCCCTTCTGTACATCACCCCCTTCTTTCTCTATGATATACAGACAAAAATAGTTTGGGACTCCCAGTCACATCTGAGAATGGGAAGAACAGTTTGGAGGAATTTCTGGAAAGCATTGGACAGAGGGCTCTGAGTAGGGAGCACTTAATTTTTATTTGCCTTCTCCCCTCTATGTGTAAGAAAGTATTTGGGCACAGTATACTCATTATCCAAGAAAGAAAAATCCAAGTGGAGGAAATGGGCATACTTATAGATTACTTTTAAAATGAATTCTGTGTAATATTGAATATTATTTCCCCAGACTCTAGAGTAAGTCTGAGTAATGTGGGATTCAACCGTAGGGAAAAGTGACTTGGTAGCTAGTAGGCATGACATATGTGAATACTCTGAGATCTCTTGGTAGGTGGATTGAATGTCATTTAACCAGGAGACAAGAGAAATATACTTTTTTTTGTCAGATAAACAATATAGTAACAAATTGCCTCTATATTGATTTAGGGAAGGTAGAACAGGAGTGCTTTTGGGTAGCTTATATTAATTACTACAGTCCCTTAAATTTCACATGGGCTACCAACAAAATGTAGCTTGTAGAATAAATAGTTGTCTTGTGTGTCATGTTTTATAGATGGCTTGAACATAGGAGAGCTGATTGGTTAAATTATATAACCATGATAACCATGATGATGAGATTTTTTTTTAACAGATTGGAATTGTGGGTTGAAGCTAGCAAGAAGAAATTTAATGTGAAACATGAATGAATATAAAACTGTAAACGTATATGAAAAACATTTACTGTTTAAGTACAGCATAAGTGGAAAACATTTGGTATCAAAGAACCAGAGGTTTGACACATTCATTAAAAGTTCGCAATACACTAAGACATTTTAAAAAAATAAATTTTAAGTTGCATAAAGACATCAAGTATCTGGAACAAGGGAAGTGGTAGCCCTGCATTTCCTTCTAAGTGCCACATTTCAGATGGGACATTGACAAATGAAGCCTATTGAAAGGAGGCCAGCGAAGAAGAAAATGGGTAGGGTGGGGTGGTAGTATGTATGTATATGATGTGTATACTATATCTGTTTTTGTATGTGAAAACAACAGGATTTCAATTCTCAATTAGATGAAGGATGTTATATAGAACACAGATTAGTTACTCTTGAACCAAAGGACAGAATTAGGAACAACTTAAAAGAAAATAATAGGGAGGTGAATTTTGGCTAAAAGTAAGAAGAACCTACTAGAATGGAGGGATAATGTGATCTGTGTCATTATATGTCTTCAGTAATGGCATGGGGATGTGGTGAAGAATACTTTTGTTTTATCAGATTTTGGACTAAATGACTTCTGACATTTTCCAGATCTAAAAGTCTATGATTTTTCCATTCTCTTCTATCTGGAGAGATCTTTTGCCACTCTAAAATATGAGAAACAAGAAACAGAGGGTCACTCCTCTAAATAAAAATTTTCATGGTAGTTTAAACAAAACAATCAACAAACACAACAAACATCTTTCATGAGCCAGGCACCTTACTAGGCAATGAGGATGCAAAGACAATAATGAAACAATCCTTCTTACCAAGGAGTTTCTATTCATTCTGCAAAGCCATATGTAACTATAAAAGTACAAACAGAATAAGTACACAATTTCCTTGCTGTCTAGTTATTTCAGTCATGTCCTACTCTTTGTTACCCTAAGATACTGGAGTAGTTTACCATTTCTTCTGAGAGCTCATTTTGCAGATAAGATGTAATGCCATGCACAAGCAGCTTCCCAAAAGAATGCTACTGTGAACAGCTTTTAAGTTTCTGATTACACAGTATAGTGAACGCTCCATTTTTTCCATAACAAATCAAGGCAAACATTCCCAACAAATCACAATATAATATTCACAACATTACATCTTATCACAGAAAATCACAATATAGTGTTCACAACACCTTAACATTAAAAAATGATCACATAGTTTCACCAAAGTGGCCATAGTATTTAGAACAAAGAGCAAAAGAATAATCATCTGGTATCCCTAAGGAGGTTTGCCTCCTTACTCAGTCATTCAGTCATCTCAAAATACAATAGTCAGTCTTCCACTCATGGGGCAATTATAGATTAACTTAATCAGTCACTTATCTAGCAATCATTCACTAAGTATTGTTAATCATTAAATACAATCATTAGAAAATTACAGAAACCCTCCACCACTCAGTCTTTAATAAACTTTAATTTCATCACTGCATTCAATATCCAAGGAGAGGCCTTTCTTCATCTTGACTTGGGGTGGTCTCTCAGATTCCCTGGATCCCCTTCCATGGTCCCAACCTGAATCCACCAAACAGTCACTTGGATTCAGAGGCAGACAGATCCCAGGTTCTTGTCCAGTCCGCCAGGCAGTTCCTGCTCCACACTTAAGTTTACAGGGTCCTGCACATCTCAAAACCTTCACAACTTCTGTTGCCAGGAACTCAAGGATCAACCAAGCCACACACAAACAATGTCTTATCCGGGTTATGGTTCTTCAGTCCTCCAGCAGGTTTGCTGGCCGTAGGGATCCAGAAGAAATCTCAGCCTTCCAGGTTGCCTTCTTGGCAGCAACTTCAGCCCTCACCAGATTCTTGTCTCAAGGAAATCCTCTCTCAGTTCTCAGTCTAGCAAGTAGCAGCCCAGCTTCCACATGCTTGGAAAATTCTGTTCCTTCTACCAGGAGCCCACCAGGAAAAAAAAAGTTCTCATTCTGACTGTCTTTCTCTGGGGCTCTTCACATATACACACAAAGCATTGACTTGCTGTTTCAGCCAAACCCTTTCTGTCATGTCAGCAACAGGTGACAGAGTTCACACCCTCTGCTTCTTAGCCACAAATGTTTGATTACTTACTAAGGGATAAGTACTTCCTGTAACAAAAAGGGGTCTTCAAATTTAAATTACCAATACATTACTAAGGGATAAGTACTTCCTTACTTGATGTAACAAAAAGGGGTCTTCAAATTTAAATTACCAATACAGGAGACTGAAGCAAACAGGATTAAGTGACTTTCCCAGAGTCACATAGATAGCAAGTGTCTGGTGTCAGATTGGAATTCAGGTTCTCCTGTCTGTAGGGCCAGTGGTCTATCCAATTAGGCACTTAAACACCTTTATTATTGCTACAATACCTCTTTCAGGTTAAAGGAAGTGAGAATGGTATGTATTTTTTGGTATAAAATTTTGATAAATCCTTTTAGTCCAAATTTCTGCTTTGTCCACTAAATTTAAAAAGATTTTTAGCCTTCAGAAAAATGTGTCATTTTTGCAAACTTGCATCTTACCAGTGCTATTTAAAAAGCCCTCACAAATGAGGCCTATAATAGCTTAAAGTATATGATACAATAGAACATTTAAATTAACATAAAGTAAGCACTTCATTTGCATTTAACCAAGACTGTCTTATGTACTAATTAAACCATAATAGTAAGGAAGTATGAGTATATTAAGTATAAAAAGGCAAAGTAGATAGATCTCTCTCAATTGACATTCATCCTTTCTTGTGTTGTTGGCATTAGGACTGTATCAGAATTTTAAATATGTTCTTCCTAAAATGTCATCTTATTTTTTTTCCTTATATGCTTATTATCTTCTTGGACAATTTCAGCTTTTTTTCCTCATGAAGGCTCTTAGCAACTTCCTTTCTGCTTTTTTTCCTTTTCCTTTTGTTATTAGAATTTCTATTTGTACCAATCAGCCTTGTAAACTCATTCAAGATTTGCTTTGCAGGAAATAAGCTATTATAATTGTTGTTCAGTCATTTCAGTCATGTCTGACTCTTTGTGACTCCATTTGGGGTTTTCTTGGCAAAGATATTGGAGTATTTGTCATTTCCTTCTCCAGATCATTTTATGAGGAAACTGAAGCCCACAAGAGTAAGTGATTTGCCCAGGGTTACTCAACTAATAAATGTCTGAGGCCAGATTTGCACTCAGATCTTCCTGACTCCAGGCCTAGTCCTCTGCATTATTCACAATGCCACCTAGCTGTCCCCAAGTTATTCATATATCTTACTTTTATAAGAGGGGTGAATCCCTGGAATGCCATATGCTTAACAAATTTGGGTAACTCATAGGCTCATGCATTTATAAATAGAAGGAATCTTACAGGCTTTTTTCCCCCTTAACCTCCATGTTTTATGGTTGAGGAAACTAAGTTCAAGAGAGGTAAAGTAATTGCCCCAATATCAAGCAAGTCAAAATAGGCCAACACCCAAGATATTCTGTCAAAAAATCCATCACATTTTCCACCTCACTACAATCATATTTTGAAAAATGAGATTTATTGTAATGCAAGTAACACCTAATATTCAGTCTTATATTCCTTTTTCTTGCTTTCTACTTCCTTCCCATTTCTAAAAAAATATTCCTTCACCTATCTATTCTCTCTGTTTAATAATTGAAGTAAAATCAAAACTTTTTAAAATGACAAATACAACTTTAATTACTTTCCACAATTATTTCTAAACTTAAATAAAAATGTAGAGTACTTATGCTCCAACTCTGCCATCTGTAAAGATTCTACCAGTTTCACATATTTCTGTTATACCCCAACTTTTAAAAAGAAAAATATATTTTTACCTTCCTGTATAATTATCTCCCAATGAGCACCTGTTTCAACAGCAGATCCCAAACCTATGAAGGTACAGCAAAAACATTCACATCAAGTATTGGATTTAGGTGACTTTATGTAAAAATTTCTGGCAATGGTAAACATGTAAACTTGAATAGCCTATTGATGCAAGATTTTTGTAAAATCCATTTTGTAAAATAAAGACTCTATTTGCACCATGAATGTTATTTACTTAGAAGCAAGACGTGATGTTTTTAAAGTCAATGTAATTTACCATATGTGTAAAGAATGAATTTACCAAACTTTTTTGAGTGACATTGAATTGATTTGTTTAAATTAGGTAGTATTTTAAAGCCTATAACAAATAATAAATAATAAAATATTATCAGTCAGTTAATTTGAAAATGTATTCATTATGTCCCTATTTAAATTTAGGTCTATAATAAGTAAAATTATTTTCAGGGGAAATGTATTTATACCTTTAAGAAGTGTCACCTTTTGGATATATAGAGTTACAGATACAGTACTGATAAACTTATCTTCTTTATACTTCCTAATCTCAAAGTTCTTTTGTGGTACCCTCTTTTCTACAAGAGGTTCTTCCTTACACATACAAGTAAATAAGTGTAAAGCCAAGCACAAGCAGCTTTTCAGAGGGCTGCTGCTGTGAACAACTTCAAGGTTCTGATTACATAGTATAGTAAACTCTCTCTTTCAGTAGTAAATTAAAGGAAAACATTGACAGAAACCAAAGTACATTCACAATGTTATAACATAACAAGTTCTCACTAAAGTGGCCACATAGTTTTCACCAAAGTTGCCACATAGTTTCAAACAAAAGATACTATTCAGTAAGCCTGTAACTTAATCATACTTAAGGAGAAGGCCTCTTTAAGGAACACAAAGTACAAAGGTCAAAGTTCTCCATGCTAGGTCACAGGATATCATAATCTTCTCAGTCAGAATTAAATACCCAAGGAGAGGTCATTTTCATCTTAACTCAAGGCTGGCTCTCAGCTTCCATGGTTTCTCTTCCATAGTCCTAGCTCCTGCCAGAGTATACCCAAATGTCAACTGGATTCAAAGGCAGGCAGCTTTCAACTCCTTATCCAACTCCTCATTAGTTCCTTGTCCAGTTTCCATTCCATATTGAAGCTCCCAGTGTCCAATCCATCTCAACTGCTTCACAGTTCCTGTTTCTGGGAAGACAAAGCTTAACAGAGCCACAATAATATTCATGTACGTGGCTGGCACCATCATCAGTTCACTCTCTGCCTGTGAAATCAACACAGACCCACAAACAAGATCTAAGAGGTCAACACAAATCATCAGTAAAGTCTTAGGACCTTGGAAACCCTCCTCTAGGACTTCTGTAAACAAACAATCAGAAAATCCTCTTTCAGGGCTTCCAGTAAGGTCCCAGGGCTACTGTACAAAGTATCACAAGCAAAAATCAAGACAGACAGAACAGACAAATGTAGAGTACTGGGATACCACAAGTTTTCTTCTCAACTCTGCCACCACAACACTTCTCTTCTCACTTCTTCTCAGTTCTGCTCTCTCCTAGCTTGGGCTTCTCCTAATGTGTGTGTATATAAAGGTAAAATAAATAGATTGTCCTGTGACAATCACAACAGGGGTTGGGGAGATGTCTCTCCCTTAGTCATTGCTGGCAAGATTCTTGACAGAGTCCTAGTTAATAGACTGATTCATCCCTTAGAAGATGGTCAACTACCTGAGAGCCAATATGGCTTCAGAAAGTGTCAAGGAACAGTTGATATGGTGTTTGCTTCCTGACAACTCTAGTAGAAATGCCAAGAGCAGAACAAAGGTCTGTTCACAAGGTTTATTGATCTGACCAAGGGCTTTGATACTGTCAGTCATGAGGGTTTATGGAAAAGTGTGTCATAATTAGGTTGCCTAGAGAAGTTCATCACTATTGCATGTCAATTTCATGACAGCATGCTTGCTGAGTTCTGGATAATGGAGGATGCTCTCATGCTTCCCCAGTCACAAATGTGCTGAAACAAAGTTTTGTGCTTGTTTACATGATTTTTAGCATGATATTATCAGCAATGTTGTTAGATGTCTTCAGTGAAGATGAACACAAAATCAAGGTCAGCTACTGCACTGAAATGATAGTCAATTATTTAACTTGGAAAGGGTACAACTAAGACTAAAGTGGACAGAGAGTTGATGCCTGATTTTTTTTCAGAGAAGATTGTGCACTCATTGTAGCCTCTGAAGCTGAGATGCAACAAAATATTGTGTTCAATGGCACGGTAAATGAGTTCAGAGACTGCTTAGGAAAATAGAGAAAAGTTTATTTATCTTTCTTGAGAAAAGGCACAACCTCCACAGCACCCAGAATAGCAGGGGATGGGAGTGCAAATTGATTACAGAAAGCAAGTCTTATTATACCCTTACACAAGTTGCTCCCTTCCTAATCCCCTCCTTCCTTATCCCCATTGCTGGGTTTCAGACCCGGAAATTCTGCCTGGAGACAAGGAGAACAAAGAACCTGGAGGGCCCCTAATCTAAACCAGTATATTTGCACAGATTCTTCTACAATCAGAAGATGTTTGTGACTCAAGCCCCCCAGGGTAGGCCTTGTAAGTCTCATTGGTTTGAGCAATCTCTGGGGAACAAAAAGAAACCTCGTGATAACCATGTCGCCTAACTCACAGGTGCAGGGTTTTTTTGCAATGAGAAGCAAGAATCACTAATCCCTAAGGAGACTTCTTTCTTTTTAGGGAGCTCATCCCTCAGAATCCCCCTTTTCTATTTTACCCTTTGAAATCTCCTCACAACATTCCTGAAAAACTTCCTCCACCAACTGCTCCATATACCCTCCCACAAGTTCCTAGCAGTCATCCTGAGCAATGGTTACCCATCCTTGGGATTTTAGAACTATTAGCCTTACTCCACTTTTCCCTTCAGCTCTGATCATTTTAGATAAAGAGTTTTGGACTACCCTGGTGATAAGTTGTATTATACCGGGGAGACAGATAGGGAGTAGGATTACTCCACAAATTGCAACCTGGAGGAACCAGAGGGCTTGCTTCCACCATGAACCTCCAAACCAGGACCACCAAGAAGTATTGAATGGAGAGGTCCAGATCTTTACTGAAACCTGTGCTAATTTCCTGTCACTAGTGATATCCTTTACTACCTACCCATTATCTTCAATTTTCAGGCAGCAGTTTGATTAATTTAGTTTCCCACAGACCCCTCCTTCTTCAGCTAATATGTAATCCAGAACTAATCTATGTTGAAGCACAGCTTCCCAAGTTTGGGTGGCCTGATCAGCCAAGAAGTCTATAACTCTGGTTGTTTGGGTTAGTGGTAACTTCCACTACTGCCTGTAACCTAATTAATCTGTTAAGGATATAGATGGGGATTCTGTACCCCCAGCTTCCATCCTGTGCCCAAGTGGCTGGGCCATATGTCTGGATTATTCTCTTGGGGGCCGTGTCACTTCAGCCACTGGCATCACCTGTGTTAGTCAAAGCAGTGTCAAGACTTCTCTTAGTTCTACTCAAATCATTGTACAGTTTTATGCCCAAATTACCTCCTTCCTGTCCTGGCAGGAAGAAAAACTTTGGCCTAACCAATCCTATACAGCAGGTACCATTCCAGTCAACGGGCAGGTGAGTATAAACTGTTGACCCAAAATCCAGTAGTGACCTTTTAGAGCTGGTTGTTCTCTATGGAAGATATGGGTTACATTGGGAGTAGCAGGTTAATACTACATGTCCTTGTCCCTAAGGGCCCACCCCTTCATACTTCACTTCTGCATTGCAGCTATACTAACACTTCCATAACTGTTTTCTCTCTTTCCATGTGCAATTTTTGGTCATATGTTCAGAGCTTTGATCAGTTCTGCTCCAGAAGGTGTCAAAATACACTGATCAAGTTGAGTTATGCCATTCCCAGACAAATAGTGGGGTCTTCACTATTCCAGTCTCCTTATTCCTCTTACACCAAGCTATTTCTCTATCACCTGAACACTTTCTTAGGATCACCTCCCACTAACCTTTATTCACACCATTGGGTGTAAGTATCAGTGTGCAAGGATTCTTGGCATGGGACTCAGCTTCCATCATCATATTTAATATAAGTACTATTTTATTTTCTTCTGTAGGAGGTACAATCCTTCTCAGTCCTTTGGACTGTGAGTCCATAAGTCCAATCGCAGCTTCTATCTCCAAGCCATGTCCCTCTTCCCTTTTGGTTTAGGCAATACCTGTGCTTAACCAACTCTTACAGGGGCCATTGATGTTTCTCATATTTAGCCCAAAAGCCAGTGTTATTATATACTTCTGATCGATCACTGAAGATACAGGCTGGGCTTAAAGGGCCTGGTACCACAGGCCATCTGTCAAGCTGCTGTGGTCCCCCACATATCCAACAATTAGTCACATTAAACTGCCTAGCAATTTCCTCAATCCGATCTTCAAATTGGGTCCCTTCTTGGAAAAGGGGAGGGGAGAGGAAACTGGGGACTGCTTCAGGTACATACCAGCCCCAGAGAAAAGATGATTAGCCACATTATAAGAGAAGCAATTGAACTTGGGAGTGGTAGAGAAAAGGTAGCTACTTAAAGGGGAAATCAGAAGAGGTATAACTACAAACGAAAACAGAACAGTACGCACAGCTTTCTCATTTGTCTCTTGAGACCCTCTTCAGTTTTACTCTTAAGTTCTCAGTGTCTTCTGAGATCACTTTCCACTGTGTTGGGGCCTCAACTGCTCCTTTCACTCGAGTGTGGTGGGTCCAGCCTCACTCCTTGGTTCAGACATCAGAGGTAAGTAGGACTTGGAAAGGACCTTCCCAAGCAGGAGTCAGCTTTCCCTTCTTCCAGGCTGGAACGAACACTCAATCTCCCTGGTTTGGAATTTGTGAACCAGAAATCCCAGATGTGGGGTTTGGCCAATAAATCCCTTTTCCTATAAGGAAGACAAATGGCTAACCAGAAATTGTACATATTCTTTGAGTAAATGATCCTTGGTGTCCCACTGAGGGGGCTGGGACAGCCCCACTGAGTATGAGAGCCCATATAACATTTCATAAGGGGAAAGGCCAATATCCCTTCCAGGCTTAGTTCTTACACACAGTAGGACCAGTGGTAAGAACTTAATCCAGGGAAGTTGTGTTTCTAACATTAATTTTATCAGCTGTCTTTTGATCTCTTGATTCATTCTTTCTACCTTGCCAGATGAGGGAGGATGCCAGAGAGTTTGAAACTCCCAAGTAATCCCTAAAGCTGTTTCATTAAGGACCAGAGGGATTTGGTAGTGAAATGAGTGCCCTGGTCTGAGTCAATTAGTTCAATTAATCCATGTCTAAGAATAACTTGTTCAAGCAGGACTTTACTCACTGCAGTAGCAGTGGCTTGATCAAGGGGGAAGGCTTCAACTCATGATGTAAGGTGGTCCACTATCACCAGCAAATATTTCAGCCATCCTATGGGAGGCATCTTGGTGAAGTCCACCTGTAGGTTTGAAATGGCAGAATTCCAGGAGGCTGGCCCTGTATTAGCAAGCACCCTAGCATGCCTAGGGCGGCTACTAGCACAGGTTCTTAGATCTGCTTTTCTAAAGGAAAGCAACTCAAAATGGGTTAACAATCTTACTTTAATCAAACATATCA
>CM053587.1:128339152-128372224 GCA_028646515.1 Pseudochirops corinnae
TCTGGACCCACTGCCCAATCACAAAGCTACAAGGCATGGGCATTCCTGGAAAACAAGCCTGGCGCCACAGGCTCCATGTGACCACATTCAGCCTATTAGGGAACAGAGTATACTTTCAAATATCCAAGGGTCCTCAGAGTCACGTAGCCACATTAGCAAAGGGCCTAGGGGCAGGGAAGATCTTTAGATTCCCATAACAGTAGATTATTAAAAACTTGAGCCTTGACACAAACTAGAAATTCTAAGAAGTAGAAGGGAGGAGAGTATTCCAGATTAAGGGAATAATAGGAGAGATAAGAGAAGGAAGAGGACTATTAGAAGGGAAACCGTTTCTAGGAGGGTGTTCACCAGTAACAAAACACTTGTGAGGAGGGACAGAATGAAAAGAGAGAGACAGAGAATGAGAGAGAGAGAGAGACAAAGAGAGACAGAGAGAGAGACAGAGAGACAGAGACAGAGAGAGAGAGACAGAGAGATAGAGACAGAGAGAGAGACAGAGAGACAGAGACAGAGACAGAGAGACAGAGAGATAGAGACAGAGACAGAGAGACAGAGAGACAGAGACAGAGACAGAGAGAGACAGAGACAGAAACAAAGAGAGAGAGAGAGAGAGAGAGAGAGAGAGAGAGAGAGAGAGAGAGAGAGAAAGATAAACAGGGGAAAATAAGATGGAAGGAAATACATTGTTGTTAATCATATTTGTTAATATGAATGGAACGAACTCACCAATAAAAGAGAAGTGGCTAACAGAGTGCATAAAAAACCAGAACCCTGTAATATGTTGTTTACAAGAAACATATTTGAAGAAAAGAGACACATACAGAGCAAAGGCGAGGAGCTAGAGCAGAACCTTTTGGGCTTCAGCAGAAATTTTTAAAACAGGAGTATCAATCATGATCACAGACAAAGCAAAAGCAAAAATAAATCTAATTAAAAGAGATACGAAAGGAAACTATATTTTGCTAAAAGACACAATAGACAATGAAGTACTATTAATACTAAAGATATATGCACCAAATGGTATCCATATTTTTTTTAAAAGAAGGTAAGTAAATGTTACATTAGTAAATGTACAGTAAAACTTTTAATTGGGACCTCAACTTACCCCTCTCAGAACTAGACAACACTAGCCAAAAACAAGCAACATAGAAGTTATGAAGGTGAAGAGAATTTTTGAAAAGCTAGATATGATAGATCTCTGTAGAAAACTGAATGAGAAAAGAAAGAAATAAACCTTTTTCTCAGTGGTACTTGGCACCTACACAAAAAGCAATGTCATTTTAGGGCACAAAAAACTCACAACAAAATGCTGAAAGGCAGAAATATTAAATCCATCAATTTCAGATCATGATGAAACAAAAATTGCATTCAATTGAGTCCTGTGGAAAAAAATGTTAAAAATTAATTGGAAATGAATATAATTGGAAAGAATTAGTGGCTCAAACAACACATTATAGAAAGAATAAATAATTTCATTAAAGAGAATGAAAACAATGGATGAAAATTTTTAAGATTCAATTGAAGTAATACTTAGGGGAAAATTTTACATCTCTAAATGCTTACTTACATTAATAAAATAGGGAAAGAGCAGGTGAATGAATTGGGCATGTAACTAAAAATAAAAGAACAAATTAAAAGTTTACAATTAAACATCAAATTAGAATTCCTGAAAAATCAAAGGAGAGATTAACAAAACTGAAATTAAGAAAACCATTGAACTAATAAATAAAGCTAGTTGAAATAATTAAGAACTTTTACAAAGTTGCAGGATATTAAAAAATACACTTGAATCACCACTATTTCTATATTATTACCAAAAAAGTTCAACAGCAAGAGATAAAAAAGGAAACAATGTGTAAAATAATTGTAAACAATATAAAGCACTTGGGTGTCTACTTACCAAGAGTAACCCAGGATCTGTAAGAATACAATTAAAAAAACACCTCACGCAAATAAAGCTAGATCTAAGCAATTGGAACTATATCAATTGTTCATGGGTAAGGAAAGACAATATAATAAAAACAGCAATTCTACTTACATTGATTTATTTCTTCAGTGTCATACTAACCTCCTAAATATTATACAGCTAGAAAAACACAATCAAATTGATTTGAAAGAACAAAATGTCAATAATATAAAAAGAATTTATGAAAATAAGTGAAGGTGCCCTATCTGTAGCAGATCTCAAATTGTATTATAGAAAGAGAAACATTGATATAATCTATTATTGATTAAGAAATAGAGTGAAGCAGTGGAATAGATTAGGTATATAATACACTGCAGTAAATTACCAGAGTAATCTAAATTTGGGGTAGAAACTAGGTAGAGACTTATGCCATACACAAAGATAAGGTCAAAATGTATACACAATTTAGACATATAGAGTAAACCATAAAGGAATTTGGGAAGCAAGGAATAGTTTACCTGCCAGATCGATGTAGAAGGGAAGAGTTTATGACCAAACAAATGATAGAAAACATTAGGAGATATAAAATGGATTAATCTGTTTATATATAAAAAAAGGATTTTGCACTAACAAAGCCAGTTCTGGGGGTCACTAGGTGGCACAGTGAAAAGAGCACCAGCCCTGGAGTCAGGAAGACTTGAGTTCAAATCTGACCTCAGATATTTAACACTTACTAGCCATGTGACCTTGGGCAAGACACTTAACCCCAATTGCCCCTACAAAAAGCAAAGAACTCCCCCCCCACACACACACACACAAAACAAAGTCAGTGTAACCAAGATTAAGAGAAAAATCAACAGAAAGCTGGGAACTTTTTTTTACAAGTGTCTCTGACAAAGGCCTCATGTCTCAATATATAGAGAAGTTTCTCAAATTTATAAGAACACAAGTCATTCCTCAACTGACCAATTGTCAAAGATAGGAATAGACAGTTTTCTGATGAAGAAGTCAAAATTATCTATAGTTATTTCCAAAAAATGCTCCAAGTAGAATTGATTAGAGAAATACAAATGAAAAGATCTCTGAGTTACCACCTCATACCTATCATGTTATTAATATGACATAAAAGAAACTTACAAATATTGGAGGGCATGAGGGGAAATTGGGACACTGATTCCTGTGAGATATGAATTGATCCAACCTTCTGGAGAGTAATTTAGAACTATGCTCAAAGGGCATATCCTTTTACACAGTAATAGCCCTTCCAAGTCTTTATCCCAAAGAGATTTAAAAATGGGAGGATAGGGGAGGATTCTGGGAAGATGACAGAGTAGGTCAGAAAATTCTAAACTCTCAAGATTTACTCCCCAAAAGCGTTAAAATAGCACCTTAGGGTGAAAAATGTGGGTGGAGAAAAATAAGAATAGGGGCACAACCAGGGTCTTCCTGGGATAATTTGAGATCAGAAGAAAAATCCTAGGATAAGGCTTGGTTCCATTGAGGAGTAAACAACTCCAGGCTAAGTTCTGTTTTAACAAAGAGTCAAACCTCTTAAACCACAAAGGTCAAATTCCAGGTTTAGTTGCTTTGAGAGGCTGCCTTAGCCCCACCCACAGGAACTTTGACCCCTGGGATAGTGATGGGAGTTGGGCCTCTGATCCTGGGAAGATCCAGGGAATCTCTGCTGATCAGGTACACCAAAAAAAGCTGTGCTGTGAAGAGACATGGGGGTGAAAAGGAACCAGCACCTGCCTGGTGAGTGCAGAAGCAGTGGGGCAGAAAGCCCCTGGCTATGAGTATTTGCAGGCAGTTGGAGGTTTGACTTTGGCTCCAGGCTAGAGGGGAGAACTGAAGATATGGAGCAAGAGGCACCATTTCTCATACCTCAGCCCTAGAGATGATTACAAAAATTGTTATTACTGCAAAAAATATGCACAGGCAAAGGAGAAAGAATCTAACAATGTAAAGCTATTATGTTAATACAAATGACTAGGGTTCATCTTTAGAGGAGGATATTGAAGTAAAGATATTATCAAAGAGTAATGTCAAATGGTCACCTGCCCAAAAATAATTCATAGAAGATCGTTGTTTAAGACTTTACAAATCAAGTGGACAGAGAGGGAGGAAAAACTAAAAAAGAAAATAAGAATAATCCAATAAAAAGAAGAAGAGTATGAAAGGAAAGTCAACAAATTAGAAAAGGAGATCCAGAATCTTAAAGAAGACAATGACATCTTGAAAATTAGAATTGGCCAAAATGAAGCTAATAACATTATACGAGATCATGAAATAATTGAACAAAATATAAATAATGAAAAAAAAATAAGACAAAGTGAAATATCCCATAAGAAAAACAACAGATTTGGAGAGTAGATCAAGAAGAGAAAAAGTAAAAATCATCAGACTAAATGAAAGTTATGATCAAAAGAAGAATTTTGGTATGATATTACAAGAAATAATTAAATAAAATTTTCCTAAAGCATTAGACCAATGGGGAAAGTAGAAAAAGAAAAAAAAAATCATCTATCACCACTTAAAAGAGATCCTATGAGGAAAACTCTTAGAAATATCATAGTCAAATTCCAAAACACCCAACTCAAGGATAAAATACTTAAAAGTATCAAGATTAAGACAATTTAAATATGATGGTGTCACAGTTAGAATTACACAAGACCAGGCAGCAGAGACAGTAAAGAACTGCAGAGTTTGGAACATAACATGTAAAAGAGCGAAAAGACTAAGACTCTGCCTGAAAATATACCATTATCCTGAATGAAAAAAGAAGTGGACATTTGATAAACTCTCAGACTTTTAAGACATTGTCAAAAAAAAATCCTGAACTTAATAGAAGATTTGACCTACAAGAACCAAGAGAAATATAAGGCACATACCAAGAACTGATTATAAGGGATTCATAAGGACAGATTATTTAATTTTTAAATATGTAAAATACAAAATGTATGTCTAAGATTCTTATTAATTATTGAGTAGCTCATAAGATAGTTTGGGGAAAACCTGGATATGTTATGAATTTAAGAATTAAAATCATTAAGAAACAGCTAAAAAGAGTAATCATTTTATATAAATGAGGTGCAAGAGAAAGAATCAATACAGAGGAATTAGATGGGGGGGAGGGCTAGTAGTTCTAGTTATCTACTTTCATCAGGAATGGGTTTAAGAGAGGAAAAATACATATGTATTTAGAAGAGTATAAAGTCTTCTAAATCCAGAAAAAATAAAATGTTATGGGTATAAGGAGGAGAGAGAGGACAACAGAGATATCTTTACATGGGAAAGTGAGGGCACAAGGAAAAGGGGGTATAGAAGGGTCTTTATATTTATGGGAATAGGAGGATAGGTGAAGGATTCTCTGGGGGGGTAGGCAAGTAATAGGAAGGCAAGGTAGTGGGTAGAAGTAAAGTAGAGGAGGCAGGAGGGATAAGTAACAAGAGATGTGCACAAACATAAAAAAAGATCGGGAGCAGAGTATGTTTGGGAAAGTATATATCAACATATGTGCATATACATTATGTGTATGTGCTTATACCTATAGAAAAACATATCTAAACTTTTTGGACCCTTCTTGTGGGATGAATAGGGGGAGGGAGAGAGAAAGAATAAAGTAAAAAAAAAAGTGCACAGCAGAGAACAAAATAAAACTTACAAGGAAACAAAGAAAAGATGAACCATTCTCAATACAACATGTGTAATTGATCCTACAGGCTTTCTTGAAATGAAAATGTATGGTTACATGTTTTGAATCCTATCTTATGTTCTGCTATGCACATATCATGCATTTTCTTCTTTATTTGTACTTGTTTACATATTTAAGTTTATGATATATTTATTCTTTTATCTATTCTGTATTTGTTTTCTGTCCCTTGAGTCTAAAATTAAAAAAAAAACAAAAAACAATGGGAGGATGGAGTAAAGAATTGTTTTTGTAAAAAAAAAATGTTTATAGCAATTCTTTTGGTGGTGACAAAGAATTAGAATTAAAGGGATGCCTATAAATTTGGGAATGGTTGAACAAGTTGTGGTATACTATTTTACTGAAATACTATTGTATTATAAGAAATGATAAACAGAATACTTTCAGAAAAACCTGGAAAGATTTAAGTGAATTGATGCAAAGTGAAATGAGCAGAATCAAGATAATATAGTACATTGTAACAGTAATATTGCACAATGACCAACCATGAATGATATATATTGTCAGCAATAAAATGATTCAAGACAATTCCAAAGGACTTATGTTGAAAAACATTATCCCCTTTCAGAGAAGGAACTGTTGGAGTCTGAATTCAGATTATAGCATAATTTTTTTTCATTTAACAAAAACGCTTTTGTCTGTGTTTTCTTTCAAAATTCAATTAATACGGAAGTATGTTTTAGATGATTGCACATGTATAACCTATGTCAAATTCATTACTACCTCAGGGAGAAGGAAGAGCAGGGAGGGAGGGAGAAAATTTAGAACTCAAAATTTAAAAAATATTAATGTTAAAGTACTTTTGACATGCAATTGAGAAAAAGAAAATATTATTTTTTTAAAGTGTGGAGGAAGGTTACCATTTAATATCCCAAAGTAAGATAAAATAGGAAATATCCACAGAGGAGGGAAAAAAATAAAACAGTAACTGATATAATCAGAAATTCATGAGAGAAAAACAATCAAGAAAAGAGGCGTAATAAAGCCATGGCTGCATCTATGCATAAACGACCAAAATTTAATCCACTAATGAAAGAAAGTAGAAATCTTAGTGGAAGAGATCAAATCTTATGTTTTGAGTGTCACTGAGACAATATAAGATGAAACCCAGCACTTGAAAAGTGGCTGTATGGACTTTTGTTATTCAGAAGAAACTATATAAGTTAAAGAAAGGTTGATGTATATTGGGAGGGGAAAAAAAAAAAAACTAGACCAGATGAATATACAAGCATTAAAAGAACAATTAATTCCAATGTTGCATAAGCTATCAAAAAAAAGCAGAAAAAAGTCCTTCTAACAAATTCTATGATACAAAAATTGCCTTGATATGTAAATTGAGAAAAGTCATACAAAGAAAGAAAACTATTGAATAACATTGCTAATGAACATCAACTCAAAGTTTTAAATGAAATATTAATGAGGAGATTTCAGTAACACATCAAAAGAGATTATACTCTATGATTAGGGTAATTTATACCAGGAAAGTGAGGTTGATTCAATATTATGAAAACTATCCACATAATGTTCCATATTTTTAACAAAAACAATACAAATAATAGATGCATAAAAAGTTTTTGGCGAAGATACAATGCCCATTCCTGTTGAGACACACAAGAAAAATGGAGGGATAAATAGAATTTTCCTTTATATTGTAACTAATATCTCTCTAAGATCAAGCACCAGTCTTTAATGTAATGGCAATAAAAAAGAGACCTTTTCCAAAAAGAGAAATCCATTACTATGTGATATAATCCTAGCAATACCTGCTATCTCAGTTATACAAGAAAAAGAAATCATATGAAGGAAAAGAGGAAAGAAAACTTTCATTTTTTTAAATCAATAGTTTATTTGGAGAACTCTAGACTGGAATAAACTAAAAAATAATGTAAACAATTGATGTTTTCCATAAAATTGCAGGATGTAAGAAAACCCACATAAATTATCATCTTTTTTCTCTATTAACAAGAAATCCCAGAAACTCCATTTAAATAACCATAAAATACTTGAGAATCTCACAAAAGATATACCACATTATATTAATACAAAAAAATACACTTTATAGAAGTACAGAAAGACTTAATATTGGAGGAAGAATAATTACTCATGATTATTCCAAGCCCCCAAAACCAAAATGACAATACAACCTAAATTTATTTACATATTCATTGTTGTGTTAATCAAACTACTAAGGGATTGTTTTATAGATGTACAAAAATAATTTTAAAAATACATCTGGGGTAGCAAATGGTCAAGAATCTCAAGAGAAGTAATAGGGGGAAAGGGAAGGAAAAAAAAAACATTCTGGAAAGCAATTTAGAACTATGCCCTAAAAGTTACTAGGCTCCATATTTTTGGATCCATTGATACCTTTTAAAATTCTACACCCTATCCCCCCAAACAAGAAAAGAATCCAGAAATACATGCATACACACATCCATATACGGATATACGTATGTATACCTGTATGCACATACCCATACACATATGTATGCATGTATCTATATATACATATATACAAAAAATAAACACGTGTGTGAGAGTATATGCATATGCTCTTTTTGTGGTGGTGAATGTATGAAATTAAGAGTTTGCCCATCAATCAGGAATGGTCAAACAAAGCAATAACTACCATGAAAGAAAAATAAGTGATTTATATGGAATATTAAATTTGCTAAGATATTAATCGATGTTGTCACAAATATTATGACTACCACATATTTTCTTTTTTCCTTTCATTCTTTCTTCCTTCCTCCTTCCCTCTTTTTTCTTTTCTCCCTCCCTCCTTCCCTTCCTTCCTTCCTTCCTTCCCTCCTTCCTTCCTGCTATTAATTCTTCTATAATCTAGCTCTCTGAAAACAAAAAGGCATATATATATATATATTACACATTTATGTACAGACTCAATTTCCATTAAAAGTCTTATTTCCCTGGGAAAACCTACCAGCCTAGATATATTCAATTGCTTTCAAAATCCACACATGAATGAGTATATGAAAGGAAAACATTACATTATGTAACCTGTGGAAGATAAGAGGACATTTAACTAATACCTAATGTGGGTCCAGGGCTTCATTTGTCATCTAACTCTAAATGTAATTCTTAAGATAAAGAGCATTCTGTGACCAAGATTATTTGTTTAAGAAACTAAAGCAACTTATTCAAATGTGTGACCCTTATTTACAATTCATCTGAAGGGTTAGGAAATAATTCTCATTATGAAAACACCAGGTATTTGATCGAAGGATGACAAGGAGAAAGAGAGGAACTGGCTACAAGAAAAGAATATAGGCTAAAGAGGGAAACAACCAGTGAGCTCTGAATATATCCACAATCTGTACTCTATCAATGCTGTCAATGTTGATATTGAACTTAATTCTAAATGTCTCCAATTTAGTGACAGATAATGAAAGAATTGGGAAGTTATTTTCTGATGCTAAATAGCACAAGACAGGGAAGTATCTCATGACTTTTACCCTAATTCAATATAAACTCTCTGAAAGAATAAAATAAAATTTTTCCTGACTAGAAAAATTATTTTTCCAAGGAATTTTAAAATTTGAAAAATCAACACAGAAAGTATGAATCTAATTTTCTTCAACAAACTTAATTCTCACTGAAATCATGAAAATGTGGGTATCAATCATCGGTAAGGTTCTGTTTCTCAAGATAATTGGTATTCTATTAACTACCAAAGTTAATCTGTATATATAATACCCGAACACTTAGAATCAGTGGTAAACATTCTTCAGGGGCATTGACTTCATAAATCAAGTTAGCTAGTAAAGTTAAAAGGAATTGGACAATTAGCCTTTATCAACTAAGATAAAGCTATAGAGAAGGAGTTTCAAGATCATAGAGTGAAATTGGTATTGTCTTAAAAATCATTTTCAGTATTCCTGGTAAGTTTTTGGGTTTTTTTGCATATTGATTTAAAATAATAATAATAATAAAATGATAATAATGATATTTAAAAGAGTCTATTGTTAGTAGAGTAATTTACAAAGTTATCTCATTTGATCCTCCTAGCAAACCTAGGAGGTGGTTATTATCCCAGTCTTACAGATGGGGAAACTGAGAGCAAGTTGCCCAAGGACACACATATAATAAGTGTATGAGGCAGAATTTGACCTAACCTCTGCCTGAGGTCATGTCAAGTGTTATATCCACTATAAAATCTAGATGCTCTACCACTTCATCCCCTGCAATTCAAACCTTTTTTTTTCCTTTCCTAGAATTATTAAGCTTCTATGTTCTATGTATCTCATGTTTATTGAGCTATGGTATGACCATCCTGTTCACTTTGGTTAAATAGACAATAAAATTGTACTTGTTAAGAGATTATTTGGTTATGAACAATTTCTATCAAGAAGTCAGCTTAAAAAAATAGAAAATAAGCACAAAATGACTCTGGACATTGTCTCATGATAAAGTTTATGAGTAAAGTACTTTAGCAAGCCTATGGGCTAGTATAAATATTGCTTACAATTGACTAATAAAAAATTGTAAGAGCTCAGGATTGTGAGTGTTAGATATAAGAGGGTACTTTTGATGTCAGATATTCAATTTTTCCTCATTTTATAATAGAAGAAGCTGATGTTCAGGAAAGTTCAGTGGTTAGCTCTGGTTCACAGAGGTTTTAATGATAGAGTTAATATTTAGTCTGAGTCCTTTAGTTTTAAAAGCAGGAATTTCTACTGCATCATTTTGCTTCATTAAAAATAATGCCAGTTGTAAGCTCTGTTGTAAATATACAATATAAATATATAATATATAAATATATAAATATACTAGAAATATTGTCTTGCAAAATGACTGAATTATTAAAAAAAAGTTTTGTTATTTAATTGGGTATTGACAATTTTCTAGAAAAGTCTCTCATGTGCCATGAGCTAACTCCTTGACAATAATTAATGCTTGTTGAATATATAATAAATAAGTGAATGTCATTTACTTCAAGATATCTAAAGTATGTAATATCTATATTTCCTTTGGCCCCTCATTTCCTTTGAGGTTGGTCCTACTGGCATTTTTCTTTTTTATTTTATTTTTTTCAGTTTTATCAAAGCTTTATTAAAATTTCAAAACATTGTTTGGTCTAATTTTTACAGTGTGCTTGTCATTTTTGCACTTTTCCATCAGCTGATTCTTCTAAGATTCTCTGGGGTAAGTTTAATTGTTGTAAGGCTTAATCCCCCTGAGATAACAGTGATCTGATCAAAGTTGTTCCCTGCGAGAAAATAGTGGGGGGAAGCTTCTTCTCCCATCTCTGTTTCCTGCAGCATTAGAAAGGCATAGAATATTGCGGTGGTCTAATAGCCTAGTTATACCTTATTCAATAATTACCGGCATTTTTCTTATCCCCATTTAAAGATGGAAAAAACTGAGGTTGGGAGAAATAAATTGGTGTTTGAGATGAAAAACCCCATCCAATATTTAATCAAGAACACAGAGATTTCTCAGGATAAGAACAGGAATTTATTCTCTTCCCCCAGGAGAAGAGGGCAGTCCTCCCCATGACTGACCACGAAGAGGAGGTGTGCTACAAAAGGTAGAACAAGAATTTATACCCTAAATCAGTCAAATCCCCTTCCCATGTCTGTTGCTTCTCCCATTGGCTGAGAGGTGGCCTCAAGTCTGTTTGCAAAAATCTTCATCAATGCCAAATAACAAGGAAATAGGGAATGGCCAATTCAAATGTATTTATCCTTATTTGGTAAATGTGAAAGTGAAGAAGGGAGGGACAAAAGTCACGAGCAAGGTTGGAGGTGGAAAAATCCTAAAGGGCCTAATCCTAATGCTGATAAGGATGTGGCCAAAGTTGGAGGTCAAAAGACTTCTGAAAGGGCTTGCTGCTGATTGACAGCAGAAGTGAAGGGGTGGGGGAAAGGTAAAGCCAATAGTCAGAACTGACACCAATTCATAAGACACATTCTGAGAAGTTTTCAAGTTTTGACTCCCCAGACAGTGGTCATACAGAGAGTATCAGAGGTAGTTTTGAAACCCTGGCCTCTCTTGACTTCATGCCAGGTATTATTTTTAATGTATCACTCTACTTCTTTAATTATTGTGATGTAACTAAGAAAAATTGCTACCAGTAATATAAAGAAGATACTCATAGAATCACAGAACTTGAGAGATGAAAGAGACCTCAGTGGTCATTTAGGCCAACCTAGATAGTTGTGCTCTCTAATAACCTTCTTAGTCATCTTTCGTAGTACTGGGTTTATTTCTTCATGCCTTAATATAAGGATAGTTAGAGAAGGGTAAGGGAATGGCAGCCAGGACAGGCCTAAGTCTAAGTGCCCTTTGTGAATCTGAGAGATGTGTAGCTAGAAAGAGAGACTGCTATACTGAGAGGATCAAGTGAGACACTATTGTTTTCTCTGCAGAGCTGGACCAAGAGGACTGTTTTCATTTTTCCTTTCAACTGCTATAGTTCTTGGTTGGCAAGGCCATGGAAAGGACATATTAGCTTCAAATGCCTCCCCCTTTCTTTATGCACCCATGATATAAAAGTGGGAGTTTCTTCTAATTGGCTACTCAGAATATACCTTCTTCTAACAGTAATGAAAGTAGGATTGATGGCAGTTGCTAAGCTCTCAGGCAGGCTTCTCTATATAACTTTTTCCAAACATGCAGGGAAGATATTATTCTGAGAGCAAAGGGGTTGAATTTAATCAGTGCCTTTTGTTTTCTTGCCATTTGCTTTGATTGCTGTAGTTTAGCTCTTTGGCTCCATTCAGTCATTATGTGTTCCTCCCCCTCCTTCCTTCTTCTTTGTTTCATTAGACTCTTTATTTTGTAATTTCTTTATTGTTTGAGCTTGAAGAATTTAGGGTTTAAATGGTTGTTTTGTTTCAAAACTGCTTCTCTTTCAGAAGTTTTTCTTTCTGTACTTAACTGGTTATAGAGATTTCTTTTTCTATCTTAAAGTGAAATGTATAAATATCATAGCCAGCAAGCAATTATAATCATGCAGTTGGATCATGCTGAAAACATACACTCATTGGATTATATATTGGCAATGCAAATGGGTCTTAAAGAACATGAAGTTTAGGGGTGGCTAGGTGGCGCAGTGAATAGAGCACCGGCCCTGGAGTCAGGAGGAATTGAGCTCAAATCTGGCCTCAGACACTTAACGCTTACTAACTGTGTGACCTTGGACAAATAGCTTCATCTCAACTGCTCTGTATTCTCTTCTCCAAAAAAAAAAAAAATAAATAAGGCTAATCATCTTATTTTATGGATAAGCAAACTAAGGTTCAGAGAAGCTGTTATTTGTCCAGAGTCAAACAGCTATTCAGTGTCTGAGGAGGGGATTCAAACTCAGACCTTTCTGATTTTAAGTCCAGTTACACCAGCTTCATCTAGTATGATATTCCTGAGAGTAGGGAACATGATTTCATAGCCACCTTTCTATGTTTTGTTATTACATTTTGTTTTATACCACAATCATTTATCAATAATCCACATCTGCAGTACCCTCCCTTATAGTAAAACAATAATACTTTATCAAGACTGTCAAGTTCATTGATCTCAGCTAAATATTTAACTTTTTGCATCCATAGTCTCTCTACAGAGAAGAAAACTATGCAACACTTGCTAACTATGATCAATACTGATCTCTAAGACTGTTCTGAAATTCATTAACGCTTCCCGTTATCATTTAGATTAGTATGGTCTTTGTGTAATTATTGTTGTTTCTGTTTCTTTTAAATTCTCTCAGTCATGCAGGTCTTGACTTTTTCCCTCTGATTTCCTCAGAGAAATATTAGCCTCCTCCAAGTGATGTACAGTTTTTTGCCTCTAATTTTATCTTATTATAAATCTGCTATGACTATTTTCATATTTTATGGGACATTGCTCTTTCTATCATTTATCTCTTTGAGAATATTGTCACTTTTCTTTTTTGCTCATCTTTTTTCTTATTTTTAGGGGACACCTTGTTTTCCAGTGCAAAGGCCCTGCAAGCAAGCTGTGCCCTGAACTTAGAATAACAAGTCTTTTGTGTCACTTTCTGGATGAACTCTGCTGCTGCTAAATCACAGAATTAGCTCAAACAAACCCCAGGTGGTCCTTGAGCTTGGGCGAGCCCCTGCAGGAACCACTCTCCAGTCATGAAGCCCTGCTATGAATAGACTTTGTCATTTGGCAAACTTGTCACGTTGTTATTGTTATGTCTCATTTCTGCCATGACATCTCACTGCTTTGATTCTTTGTCCAGCTACATTTATATGTATTAAGGCTTATCCTCACTGCCTAGGGCCTGCTCAATCCTAAAGCAGACCCTGGCATGTGTGTAGTTTCCTTCCTCCAATGAAATAAAGTAGGCTTTTTGCCTATTACCTCTGGGAGCTCTTTGGTTCTTTATTTTATTTTTCATAGTTGATAGTACATACAAAGTAGTATAATTATTAGATACAGGGGTATGGATAGCTTTGCAACTTTCCAGATAATTCCAATGATTTGGGGAAAAGTTAGTCTGATTCATAGTTCTACCTATAGTACATTAGTGTGTTCATCTTCTCATAGATCTTACTAAGTTTTTTTTTCCCATATTTTCCAAGTTTATGCATGTGAGATGACAATACCTCAGGATTTCAATGTTCGTTTCTCTAATATTTGGAATATTTTCCCCACACAATTGTTTCTTTTTCCTTGTTTGCACTTTCATTTTTACTATATTTTATTTCTAACATATCTTCTATCTTCCCTCAATAAAAGTATTAATCTCTTAACTTCACATAACATGGAGGTGACATTGAGTCCTTGAAGGCCATATTAGCATAACATAAGGTCCGATAGATCCTATCAATTTGCAAAGGCATCCAGCATGGACCCTGAAATGACTTGTGTCCATTGTCTGAAAATAAGCTAGCAACAATTAGACAGCTACATTCAGAAGGTCTAGCAACTAGGTGGACTTTTTTTTTTCCAGCTAAAATATGAAGACAATCTACTTGGACATAGATCTGCATCAACAGAGGAGTATATAAAGTAAGGAAATAAAAGCACCTTGAAATATTTAATTCAAACCAAGACACACTGACTAAGTATTTTCTCTGTTCTCTTCTTCAATTGGGACTAATTACTAACTACTGGGATCAAAAAAAGCAAAAAAAATCCCTCCATCAAGGAGCTCACATTCTAATGAGGTATAGCATTCCAACAACCATGTGCAAACAGGCTATGTGCAGGATAAATTGGAGATAATCAACAGAAGGGAGTCGCTAGCCGTAAGCTGCCTGGGAAAGTGTTCTTGCAGAAGGAAAAATTTTAGCTAGAATTTAAAGAAAGATAAGGTAGCTAGGAGATAAAGATGAAGATAAAAGCATTCCAGGCAGGGGAGAAAATCAATGAAAATGCATGTAGTAAGCATATGGAAAGCAGGTGGGCTACTGTCACAGTGTCAGAAACTTATTAAGTGTCTAATAAATTCTTGTTGACTGTCACTGTATCATAAAGTACATAAAAGGGAGTATGAATATGATTATCATTAAACTTTCTCTTGCATTTCCATTTCTGTTACATTTAAAAAAATATTTTTCCTTATTTTCCTTCCTTTAATCAATATCATTTTTGTGGGGTGCCATGATGTTCCACAAATAAAATTCTAATCAAGACTAATCAAGTCCACTCTTCTATGACCACTACACAACAACTGTCATAGTTAAAGAGCATTGGCTCTGGAATAGGATAATCCTGTTTAAATCCCACCTCTGGCACTGCCTTTGTGGTCTTAGGTAAGTCATTTAGACTCTGATTCTCAGTTTCCTCTTCTGTAAAGTGAGGTCCCTCAATGATATCTAAGGATATTTGCAGTTCAAAATCTATTAATCTATGAATACAATGTTTTGAGATTTATAAATTTAGTATATTGCTCAACACACAGTGAACCTTTGACATGTGTGGTTTGACTGTCTTAATGAAATCCCTGACAAAGGTGGAAAGATATTCAATAAACTCATAGGAAACTGAAAACAAAGACATGATATCACTTGTTGAAGGTCACATATATAACTGGTTAATGAAGGGATCTTCTTTGTCTTAGATATTATAACCCTATAATACTGACCTATAAGTATCCCACATTTGTTTTTCCTATACTGATGTTCCTTGTACTGCTTTTTAAAATTGTACATTTAAATTCAAAGTGTTAGAAAATTCAAGAATTTTCTAGAATCAAGGATATGTTCAAAACTGCCAAATGACAGGAATGGTGGAAATGCTTGGAGCTCCACTTTGGTAGGAATTTCAGAAGTTAAGAGTTCCTCGGCCCAGGACTTCCTTTTACTTTTCTACTTTCTCAACCATAATGTTATCACAAATTGAATGAAATTGTGATATGCTACCACTCCAGATATCAATATTGTTCATGTTCTGGCACCTTAATTGCACCAAACTTATGTTCTGTGAAGATGCCCAAGCAGTGCTTTTGTGACGCATGAAGCAAAGACAATGAAGCAAGGTAGAAATAAAATGAAGGCTTTATTCTACTTAACTAAACTAAGCAGGAATAAAATGAATAACCTTTATGGCTGGGATTCATAAGCCCATTAAACCCTCAATTTAGTTTTATAACTTAAAAAAGCTTCTGTCCAATTTTGTAGACTTTGTAAAGGAAATAATTTCCTTTTGAAATTTTAGAATTGCTTTTGAGTTCAATTAAACTGTGGTACCTGCTAACTGAAGCTGTTACCAGTTGACTGTCCTTCTGTATTTCTTGGCCAAGTGAACACACTCTGAAGTTCTCTTTATCTGCCCTTGGATGAATAATTCATTTATTGAACTCACATTTTCCAGGAACACAGATGGGAGAGTTTCAAAAATGTGCCCTTTAATATTGTAATCTATTTTTTTCTCATTAACTGTCTTTATAAACTCTACTGGTGTTTCTATCCAATCATATATTCATATCCCATTGACACATTTACACACCAAACTATTTCCTTTTTCACTCACATTCTCTTCTAGACAACTGAACTTTGTTACTCTGAAAATATTTTCTACAAGGAGCACAATTGAAGTTTTCTTTATCCTTTTTCCAATGACAAATGATAAGCAGAAATAAGGGATACTAACTATGCCAAATACTCACTTGTCACAGATTCTAAATCAGAATGTCTTACATATTTAATTTTATTCTGTTCATTGTTACTCTTTCAATATAATTTCTTTCATACTTTTCCTCATCTACTTATACATCTTGTGTCCATCATGTTACCTTACATGTACAACCATCTGCTTTCCCATATTCTAAAATACTTTTTCACAAAGATCATTTTTGTTGGGGTTTCCCTAAAGTCATGTTTGTGCGCAAGATGGTAGCCTCCATGGTGTAACTAAAAAAAACAGGCAATACTCTATGGGATAGAAAGAAAATCAGGAAAGGGAAGAAAAGTGACAAATAACAGTGAGGACCCCACTGAGGTCTGAGTTACAAGAATTTTAAGGTATCCATTCTCTGCAGATTTGTTTCTTCCTCCAATGGCACTGGACAGTAGGAGTGGAGAAAGTTACTCAAGGTTGATGATTTTTAGAAATGAATGGTGGAATGATAAGGTGTAGCAAGGTGGACAGAGGGAGTAGGTTGGAATGCTGAAGACTTCAGTTTGAATCCTGCCTTAGGAACTTACTAGATGTGTAACCCTGGGTAAGTCACAAATTTTGTGCCTACGTTTCCTCATTTGTAAAACAAGGAAAATTATATCCCCTACCTCCCAAAGTTGTTGCAAAGATAGAGATAGGTAATATGTAGAAAGTGCTTTGGAATCCTTAAAGTGCTATTTAGATGCTAGCTGTTATTGTTATGAAGGTCAAGAACTTCTAAGCATAGAGTAGAAGAATTCCTACTAGATTCTTGAGTGTTCCCTTACAACAACAGCATGGTCTTTCCTGATTCCCTTAAATGTTAATGCCCTGCCTCCCAAACCACCTTGTATTTAACTATTTTATATACATACAGAGTGTCCCAACAGTCTTAGTGAAATTGTTAATGCTATTAAAGCTCAAAACTGGATACCCTATATTTGTGTTTGTTTGTTTATCTATCTATCTATCTATCTATCTATCTATCTATCTATCTATCTATCTATCTAGTTATCTATCTATCTATCCATTCATTCATTCATTTATTTATTTTTTCTCATTGACTTGTTTGTTTACTTTTAGTTTACAAGATTCAATTCCACAATTCCTCAAATTTCAGATTTTCTCCCCTTCCTTCCTCCCCCCCCCCCATGGTGGCATTCAATCATGTGTAGGATCTGCAAATACTTTCACATTGTACAATAGTCTGGTTGTATAGAAGGGTCGTAACCAATGAGTGAACACTGGGGAAAAAAGAAACAAAACCAAACATGAAAAAGAACAATAGCATATATTGCTTCAGTCTCCATTTGAACTCTAGTCTTTCTAGATCTTTCTCTGAATGTAGATATCTCCTTCCATCCTGAGACTTGTAGAGTTGTCTTATAGCTGTGCGTTGCTGAGAAGAGTCCAGTTTATCAAGGTTGGTCATCACACATACGATGTGTCTGTGATTGTGTACCAATTTTTTCTTGTTCTGCTCTTCTCACTTAGCATCAATTTGAATAAGCCTCTCCAGGTACATATGAAGTCCATCTCCTTCCCATTTCTTATAACACAATTGTATTCCATTACATTCATATACCACAACTTGTTTAGCAATTCCCCAATTGATGGGTATCTCCTATATTTTCAGTTTTTTGCCACCACAAAGAGAGCTGCAATAAATATTTTTGTACATATGGGTCCTTTTCCCACTTCTGTGATCTCTTTGGGATATAAACCCAAAAGTGGTATTGCTGGGTCAAAGGGTATGCAATTATTTATAGCCCTTTGGAAATAGTTTCAAATTGCTCTCCAGAATGGTTGTATCGGTTCACAACTCTGCCAACATATATTCATTTCTTTATGTTGTATGTGTCTTTTATTTTCTCCCTCACCCCTATAATACCATAAGCTTCTTGCGAGTTGGGATTATTTATTTATGCTTATAATTCTAGTGTCTAGCACATTATCTGACATATAATCTGCAAGGTAATCCCTTTTATCTTGACAAATTATCTCATGCCACCTCATTTCTTCCAGGAGATTGCCTCATCATCCACACTATCTTACTTATTGACAATGAGTTCTCATTTTTCTCAGTTCTTTTTCTTTGGGATTCCTCTATATAGCCTTTGATGTTATTGATCACCTCTTCTCCTTGACATTCCATTCCCTTTAGGTTTTGGGGCACCCCTCTCTCCTGGTTCTTCTCCTATCTACATGACCTCTCCTAAGTCTCCTTTGTTGGATCACCAACCAGAACCTTCTAATAAGTCATTCCACATGTTGAAACTACATTTTTCACCCATCTGATCCAGTGTCAGTTAATGAGAAGGTACTTTCTTTGGCAAGTTCCACCATATACTACTGCTCTTAATCTTATTTTCCCCCACTGGAGAGTTTGCCCCAAGGATAATTCTAATCCTTTTCCTTTCCCTACTCATTTTCTTTTTCTTCTTCTTATTGTTTGTCTTTTGTTATTGTTCCTGTTATTCCTGGTTTTTTTGTGTCATTCTTATTCTTTTTGTTCTTTGTTTTCTTCTCATTTTTCTTCATCTTGCCTACATACAAGTCTCTCCCATCCCTTCAAACTAAATCAAAACAATGTTCACTTCTCTATTATCTCCTTAGTTGCCATTCCATATTCCTCTCTTTCACTGACATATTCAAAGGAGTTATTTTTACTAATTTCTCTCATTTTCTCACTCCCTACTCAATATTCATCTTCTTATAACAGGGCTTTCATACCTATGATTCACTTAAAGTACTGTCTCAAAAGTGTCATATGATCCAATTACTAAATCCATGTTTTTTTTTTTCCCCAAAGTGTTCATATTTCTTGGTCTCTGTCTCTTCAAAATGCTGACAATCCTCCTTCCCTTGGATACATATACTTTCTCTCTCTTTTGGCTACCAATGTCACTTTCTTTGTTTGGTTGTCCTTTTACCTGAATGATCATACCTCAGTATCATTAGAGGTTTACAATCCTTCCTCCACTCACTGTTGATTTTTCTCAAGGTTCTGTTTTGGGTTGTCTTTTATAGCTTCTCATTATTTGCCATTGGTAAATTGATCATCTTCTTTAGAGTGAGTTATTCTTTCTACTCAGCTAACTTTCAAATGAAATTAACAACTGGCATTTATATAATACTTTCAAGCTTTGCAAAGATCTTAAAACATCTTGGTTCATTCTCATAATTACCCTAGAAGGTAAGTGATGCTATTATCCTTATTTCACCATTGAGGAAATTGAGGCAGTCAGAGGGTAAGTGATTTGCCCAAGTAGTAAGAGCTTGATTCCATATTTCAACTCAACTTCCCTAAAAGCAGGCCCAATATTATATAAGCTGTATAATCTAACTACCTCTATCAATATAAATTATAATATTTAATCTCTTTTTTAATTTCCCAGTCTTTTTTTAATATTTTTAATATTTTAATTTTCCAAGTACCTGCTAAGCAACAGTAAATTTTCTCCAAAAGACTTAAGATGTCTCAAACCGACCTCTTCATTTCCCTCTTAATCCAGTTCCTCCTCCAAATTTTCTTACTTACATGAAGGTCAACATTATCTTCCTAGTTACTCAAGTTGATCTTTGCCTTCTATCTCTATGCCCTCATATTCATTGGCAGTTAAAAATCTGCCAATTATAATTCTAAATACATCTTTCCCATAAATCCTTCACCTAATCTCTGCTCATAATTATGCCACTCTAATTTAGAGCATCATCACTACTTTTATTGGCTGCTGCCATAACCTCCTAACTTGTCTGCTTGACTTCCTTCCCTCCTGTGCCCAATCTATCCTTCACATAGCTGCTAAAATAGGCTTACTAAAGCACAACATCACTTACTTCTCCCTATTGGCTGTAGATATTTTTTTAAAGCAAAATCATTATGTGGCTTATCATTAAGGATCACTAAAATTTAACATCAGTCTACCTTTCCAGCCTTATTTTATATTATTCCTCTTTTGCATTTTCTATGCTCCATCTAAATTGGACAACTACAGGCTTCCTGAATTCAGTACACAGATTCTTACATTAATTAATTGATTCGAAGTTTCTGTCATATCTTAAGTGTACTCTTTTCTCATCTCTGCCTTTCTGTTTTATTAACTTTTGTTTATATTTAGTTTACATCATTCATTTCCAAGAAATGGTGAGTTACAAATGTTTTCCTAGCCACCACCCCAAAACAGCAATCTCACTGTATACACCGTCCCCCAATTTGCTTTCTCCTGTGTCCTCCCCCATCACCCCTCTGAATTCCTGGTAGGGCAAGATGGATCTCCCTACCCCAGTGCCTGTATATCTTGTTACCTAGTTGCATGTAAATAATAATAATTACACACACACACACACACACAGACACACATATACATATATATATATATATATATATATATATATATATAGTGTATATATAACATTTGATATTAGAACTTTAAATTCTAGTTTCTTTCCCTTCCTCTCTCATCACCCACCCCTACCAGAAAGACAAGCAATTCAATATAGGCCATACATGTGTAGTTATGCAGAATATCTCCACAACGGACATATTTTGAAGGACAGACTATACTTCCCTCCATCCTATCCCACCCTGCACTTGTCCTATTCTCTACATTCTCCCTGTCCCTTTACAGAAGTGTGTGCTTCTAACAACCCTGCCGCCCAACCTGCCTACCCCTCCATCATTCCCCCTCTCATCCCTTTTCCCCTTACTCTCCTATAGGGAAAGATACCAAATTTAGAGTGTATGTCATTCCTTCCCTAAGCCAAATCCAATGAGAATAAGGTTGACCCATTCCCTTTTGCTTTCCTGTTCTTCCCCTCCATTGTAACAGTTATCCTTTGCCTCTTTTTGAGATGATTAATGTCATTCTGTCTCTCCCTGTCTCCTCTCATTCTATTCCTCTTCACCTTTTAAAACATCATCCTATCCTATTCAATTGATCTTGTGCCCTCTGTCTATTTACACATATACACACTCACTCATGTATGTATTCATATGCATATATATATCCTCCCATATAGACATATGTGTATATGTATATATACACACATTTATATTCCCTTCACCTATCTTCATAGTGAGAAAAGTTTCATAAGTTACACTTATTGTTTTTCCATGTTGGCATGTAAATAGTTCAACTTTGATAAGTTCCTTACGAATTCTTTTCTATGTTTACCTTCTCATACTTCTTGTATTTGAATGTCAAATTTTCTATTCAGTTCTGGTTTTTTCATCAAGAATGTTTGAAAGTCCTCTACCTCATTGAATGACCATATTTTCCCCTGGAACATTATACTCAATTTTGCTGGGTACGTGATTCTTGGTTTTAATCCTAGCTCCCTTTATCTCCAGAATATCATATTCCAGGTACTTTGATCCATTAATGCAGAAGCTCCTAGATCCTGGGTTATCCTGATTGTGTTTCCACAGTATTCAAATTATTTCTTCTTGGTAGCTTGTAATATTTTCTCCTTGATCTGGGGACTCTGGAACCTGGCTATCACATTCCTAGGAGTTTTCTTCTTTTTCAAGAGGTAATCAGTGAATTCTTTCAAGTTCTGTTTTCCCTCTGGTTCTAAAATATCAGGGCAATTTTTCTTGAGAATTTCTTGAAGGATGCTTTCCAGGTTCTTTTTTTGGTCATGGCTTTCAGGTAGTCCGATAATTTTTAAATTGTCATTTTCCATGTCAGTGTTTTTTTCAATGAGACATTTAACATTTCCTTCTATTTTTTCATTTGTTTGGATCTGCTTAATAGTATCTTGATTTCTCATAAAGTCATTTGCTTCCATTTGCTCCACTCTAATTCTGAAAGAATTATTCTCTTCAGTCAGCTTTTGAGATTCTTTTTCCATCTGGCAAATTAGAATTTTTAAGGCATTCTTCTCCTCATTGGCTTTTTGGACCTCCTTTGCCATTTCAGTTAATTTATTTTTTAAGGTGTTATTTTCTTCAGTCAGGTTGTTGACTCTCTTTTCATGATTTTCTTGCCTCATTCTCATTTCTCTTCCCAATTTTTCCTCCACTTCTCTTATTTGGTTTTCAGAATTCTTCTTAAGCTCATCTATGGCCTGTAACCAGTTTAAATTTTTCTTGGAAGCTTTTGATGTGGGGGTTCTGACTGTGTTGTCTTCCTCCCATTCCATGCTTTGATCCTTTTTGTCCCCAAAAAAGGAATCTGAAATTGAATTGCTGTGTTTACTATGCTTTCTTTGCCTGCTAATGTTGCCTGTCAATTACTTGACTTTTGGGGTCCGTAGAACTCTGCTTTCAGAGGGGAGAGCTTTGTCCCCAGTCACTGGGGTTTTCGCAGCTGCCAGAACTGTTAAGGCACCAACATCTCTGCAGCCCCCACCAGCTTTGGCTCACTGGTAATGTACCTCTAGCACCACCACCCAAGACCACAATCCTGATCCAGGCAGGTTAAGGCAAGAGCACTTAGCCTCTGAATGATCTCTTGGCCCTTCTGCAATCTGCAAGTCAGGAGCTCTGAACCAGCCACATGGAGGCTGCTTGCTTGTTCTGGGCGTAGACAGCTGGACCCACTCCTTTCCTCAAAATTTAGCCTGTTCCACTGACCATTCACTTTGTTGTTTACTCTTATGGGTTGATAATTCTGGAAAATGCCATAGCTGCTGGTAATCTGCTCTCCTGAAAGCTTCAGCCACAGCTTGTTCTGGCATCCCAGGGGCTACAGCCACGGTTTCAAGCCAGGCTGGTTTTGGCTCCCAGTGTGCTGTGATGAACCCTTCCTGTCTGGGTGCCGGGCTGCCTTCAGTGGGAGCCTTGTTTCTCTGTCATTTTGTGGGTTCTGGAGCTTTAACATTTGTTTAGAGTCATATTTTATAGGTATTTGAGACAGTTATGGGGGGAGCTCAGGGAGTTCTCCTGCTTCTATGCTGCCACCTTGACTCCTCATCTCTGTCTTTCTGAATCCTTCTAATTCAAGATTCAACTCAGATGCCAAATCCTAGATCTCACCTTTTATGACCATCTCAGTTGAAAGTATTCTTCCCCTTGTAAAATAATATTAAAGTACTTTTCCTAATTTCTCTTTGACTTCTCTCTTTTATACCCTATTTTCTGTGATATTTATCTGCTATATCTGGCCAGTTATCTACAACATATCTGATAGATGGAATTTATGTTATTTGATTCTATCCCCAGAGCCTAGGACACAGACATACACAGACTATGGCCTTGAGATATATTTGTTTACTAACATTGAAACATTTGTCATAGTTATATATGGAACTTGCTAGACTTTGAAAGATATTTAACTGTTCAATTCAAAGAACATTTATTTAGCACCCTCCATGTAAAGAACAGAGTGCAATGTAATGACACAGATATAAAGATGACTAAGATTAGGTTGGTCACTTTTAAAGAAATCACAGTCTACCAGAGGATAGTACATGATCATGTAACAGGGTTAGGAATGAGGTTCCATCATATAGCCTATTATGTAGGATCCAAATGGTATTGTACACTAGTTCATTTCACCAACTTTCACCCCTCTCTTGCTTCTATTGAATCATTTCCAAATCAATTGTTTGTCTGGGTGACAAGGCAACTGAGGTATATGTACTGATATTACTTCATAAATTAATGGTGGGGCGCGGAGCCAAGATGGCAGCATAGGAGCAGCAAGGTATCACAGCTCCCACATAGCCACCATAAAATACCCATAAAATATGACTCTAAACATATTCTTGAAGTCTAACATGCACATGCACACAAATATACTTTCCACTGAAGGCAGCTTGGCTAGGAGGGACCATCTCAGTGCTAGGAGCCAAAAACCAGCCCAGCCTGATGAGCTGAGCTGAGGCACAGCTGGAGCATCAGAAGAACAGATCTGCGGCAGCTGTGGCAGTTTCCAGAATTATCAAGCCATCAGAAAAAAAAAAAGGTCTAAGTGAAAGGTCAATGGAACTCAGCTAAAACTTGCGGAAGAAAAGCAGGTATAGCCAATCTGCCTCCAGGGTAAGGAAGTGGCAGAATCAGAGGCCCTGCAGCCACCTCCACATTGCCACTTCAGAGCTCCAAGCCTGCAGACTGCAGGGGGGGCCAAGTGATCATACAGAGGCCAATGGCTCTTGCGTTGAGTGGCCTGGATCCAGATTGTGGTCTTGGGCGGTGGTCCTGGGGTTTGTTTTCAGTGAGCTAGAGCTGGTGAGGGCTACAGCAGCCTCCTAAAAGCTCTGGCAGCTGAGAAAACCCCAGCGATTTAGAACAGAGTTTCCCCCTCTGGAAGCAGAGTTCCACAGAGCTAAAAAATCACTGACTGGCAATAACATAAGCAAGCATAGGAAGCAAAGTAAGAACAACAACCAAACTCTAGGTTCCTTCTTTGGGGAAAACAAGGATCAAAGCAAGGAATGTGAGGAAGACAACACTGTCAGAACTCCTGCACCAAAAGCTTCCAAGAAACATGAAGTTTCCCTAAAAGCTAGAGATCAGCTTAAGAAAGATTTTGAAAACCAAATGAGATAAGTGGAAGAAAAATTGGGAAGAGAAATAAGAATGATGCAAGAAAATCATGAAAAGGGAGTCAACAACCTGACTGAAGAAAATAACACCTTAAAAAATAGATAAACTCAAATGGCAAAAGAGGCCCAAAAAGCCAATGAGGAGAAGAATGCCTTAAAAAGTTGATTTTGCTAGATGGAAACAGAATCTCAAAAGCACTCTGAGGAGAATAATTCTTTCAGAATTGGAGTGGAGAAATTGAAAGAAAATGACTTTATCAGAAATCAAGATACTATCAAACAGATCCAAACAAATGAAAAAATAGAAGGCAATGTGAAATATCTCCTTGAAAAAACCACTGACCTTGAAAACAGATTCAGGAGAGACAATTTAAAAATTATTGGACTACCAGAAAGCCATGATGTAAAAAAGAACTTAGAAAGCATCCTTCAAGAAATTCTCAAGGAAAATTGCCTGGAGATTTTAGAACCAGAGGGAAAAATAGAACTTGAAAGAATTCACCGATCACCACTTGAAAAAGATACCCAAAAGAAAACTTCTAGAAATATTATAGCCAGGTTCTGGAGTCCCCAGAGCAAGGAGAAAATATTACAAGCTGCCAAGAAGAAATAATTTGAATACTCTGGAAACACAATCAGAATAACCCAGGATCTAGCAGCTGCTACATTAAGGGATTGAGGGGCCTGGAATATGATATTCCGGAGATCAAGGGAGCTATGATTAAGACCAAGAATCACCTACCCAGCAAAACTGAGTATGGGATTCCAGGGGAAAATATGGTCATTCAGTGAGGTGGAGGAATTTCAAACATTCTTGCTGAAAAAACCAGAACTGAAAAGAAAGTTTGACACTCCAACACAAGAAGCATGAGGATGTAAACATGGAAAAGAAATCATAAGGAACTTATCAAAGTTGAACTATTTACATGCTAACATGGAAAAGTGACAATTGTAACTGATGAAACCTTTCTCAGCATGAGGATAGATGAAGGGAATACAAATGTACATATACATATACATTCACATATATCTATATAAGAGGGTTTATTTATACATACAAACACATATCTGAGTATGTGTATACATGAATACATAGAAGGCACAAGATCAATTGAATAAGAAGGGACAATACTCTAAAAGGTGAAATCCTGAGGTGGGAGAGGATTAGAATGAGAGGAGACAGGGAGAGACAGAATGGGTTTAATCATCTCATAGAAGAGGCAAAGGATAATTGTTACAATGAACGGGAAGAATAGGAAGGCACGAGGGAAAGAGTCAACCTTACTCTCATTGAACTTGGCTTGGGGGAGGAATGACATAAACTCTAAACTGGGTATCTTGCCAGACAGGAGAGTAGGGGGGATGGAGATGAGAGGTGAGATGATGGAGGGGAGGGCAGGGTGGGGGAAAGGGTTGATGGAAGCACATATATCTGTAAAGGGACAGGGACAGCGTAGAGAATTGAATTGGGGAGCAGGATAGGAAGGAGGGACATATAATCAAGCTCTCACAATATGCTCACTGTGGAGAGGTTCTGCGTAAGTACACATGTACAGTCTGTATCTAATTGCCTGTCCTTCCAGTGGACGTAGGTGACAAGGGAGGAAGAGAAGTAATCTAGAATTTAAAGTTGTATAATCAAATGTTAAAAATATATATGTATATATATAATCATTATTATCATTATTATTATTATTATTATTATTATTATTAACTACATCCAACTGGAACTTCAGATACACAGGCATTATGGTAGGGTGATCCATCATGCCCTACCATAAAATCAAAGGGATAATGGAGGAGGACATAGGAGAGAATAGATTGGGAGAGGGGTTATACAATGGGATGGCTGTTTTGGGGTGGTGGGTAGGGGAAAGATGGGAAGAAAATTTGTAACTCAAAGTCTCATGGAAATGAATGATGTAAACTAAAATAAATAAAAGTTAAAAAAAATAAGTTAATGGCAATGCTTAATTTTCAGAATAAATTATTTCTGAGCTTTCAAACCACTTTATAAATTAAAAAAAAAAATCTTTCCCTGTAATCTTTTGTTTTATTTGCCTCAGTTTCTGTTTTTCTTTTCATCTAAGTCTCTCTGATCTACTTTATCTATTATTTAAACCCCAGATCTCCAAGGATTGTCTTCCTAAGGATTGTGTTCCTACATATATGAATTATTAAGGATATAATAACGAATTATTATATACACTCACATATATGTACATATATGTACACACACACACACATATATAGCCAATAAATTCTATCACACACACATTGAATATTTCAACTATGTATATTGTGAGTGAGAAAAATCCCAGTCAGTGACACCTCTAACCAGAGACCATAAATACTGACCTCTCTCAGGATGCCAGTTAAAGTAATTTCTCAGGCAGAGGCAAAATGGCAGAATAAATGCAGTGACTTGCTTGAGCTTACCCCAAAATCCCTCCGAACACCTATAAAAAAAATGACTCTAAACAAATTCTAGAGCTACAGAACCCACAAAATGACAGACTGAAACATATCTCCAGCAAAATGCCTGAGAAGTTGACAGGAAGTGTACATCACACCAGACTGGGAGTGGAGCACAGTTTAGTATGGGCCCCGCTTGCATAGATGGGATGGAGAAGGCCTCAGGGCACTGAATCACTGGCAGCAGTGGTGGTTTCCAGGCTTATTAACCCACAAATTCCTAAGATAGCATAGAAGTTCAGTGGGAAAACTGTGTTGGACCTGGATGAAAGAGAAACATCGTCCAACTATGTTCCAGCTCCAACCCCAGGTTGGCAGAGGTGGTAGCAGCAACTGAGCTAGCAGCAGCAGCAGCAGCAGCTGGTTCCAGAGCTCTGGGCATAGAAATGGTGGAGGATCATGAAGCCGATACAAAACCCCTGAAACATGGGAAATTACACCCACCACCACTCCTACCGCTACCCCCACTGGAAGCAGAATACCATCTTGTAAAAGAGTTAGAAAGTCAAGTGTTTTACTGGGAAGATGGATAAATGTAATGGTAATTAATTCTGTATAAGAAACAAGGTGTGAACTCTGTCTCCTATTGCTGACAAAACAGAAAGGAGTTGGGTGTCATGGGAAGCCAATGTATGCATGTGTGTTTAAGAAGTACCCGAGAGAGAGAGGCAGTCAGAATGACGATTTCTTTTTCTTCTGGAGGGCTTCTGGTGGAAGAAGTTGTTCTGCTGAGAGATCTGGTAAAGGCTGGAATTGTTGCCAGGAAGGCTTCCTTGAAGGCCAAAGTGGCTGCTCCCTCCTGGAAGGCCAAAATGGCTGCTGCCACCTGGAAGGCTGAGATTTCTTTTGGACCCTAGGGCCAGCTGAAATGCTGGAGAACTTAAGAAGCATCACCAGGATGCTAATATTTGTCTGTTTGTGGCTTGGTTGATCCTTGAGTTCCCAGCAACAAAAGTTGTGAAGGTTTTGAAATGTGCTGGACCCTGTGAACTTCAGTGTATAACAAGAACTTCCCAGAGGACTGGACGAAAACCTGGGAGCTGTCTGCCTCTGAATTCAGGTGACTGTTTTGTGGATTGAGGTAGAAGCTGGGACCATGGAAGGGAATCTGAGAGACTACCCCAGTCAAGATGTAGAAAAGGCCTCTTCTTGTATATTGAATGCAGTGATGAAATTGAAGTTTACTAGACATTGAGGGGTTGAGGATTTGTGTAATTTTCTAATGATTGTATTTAGTGATTAATGGTACTTAATGACTGATTGCTAGATAAGTGACTAATTAAGTTAATTTGTGATTGCCACATGAGTAGAAGATCCCCTTGTATTGGGAAATGATTGAATGATTAAGTAAGTAGGCAAACCTCCTTAGGGATACCAGATGATTATTCCTTTGTTCTTTGTTCTTAATATTGTGACCACTTTGGTGAAAACTATGTGGCCATTTTAATGTTAAGTTGTTGTGAACACTATATGGTGATTTTTCTGGCATAAGTTGAAATGTTGTGCATATTATATTGTAACATTGTGAATGTTTGCCTTGATTTGTTATGGAATAAATGGAGTTTTCACTGTACTGTGTAATCAGAACCTTAAAAGCTGTTCACGGTAGCATTTTTTTGGGAAGCTGCTTGTGCATGGCATTAAAGCAAACAGTTTAAAAACATCAGACTAGAATCTTACTTGGGTGACAAAGATCAAAACATACAATGAGAATATGGCAACAACGTCAAAGGTCCTACATCCAATGCCTCCAAGAAAATATGAATTGATCTCAAGTCATAGAAAAGCTAAAAAAGGATTTGGAAAATCAAGTAAAAGAAGTAGAGGAAAAATGGCAAGAGAAATAATGCGAGAAAATTATGAAAAATTAGTCAACAGCTTGCTAAAGGAGACCTCCTAAAATACTGAAGAAAATAGCACCTTATAAAATAGACTAACCCACATGGCAAAAGAGATCCAAAAAACCAATGATGAGAAGAATGCCATAAAAATAGAACTGGCCAGATGGAAAAGAAGATCCAAAGGCTCACCGAAGAATATAATTGCTTCAAAATTAGAATGGAGTAAACAGAAGCTAATGACTTTATGAAAAAGAAAGAAATTATAAAACAACAAAACAAATGAAAAAAATAGAAGACAATGTGAAATATCTCTTTGGAAAAACCCCTGGGCACATTGGGGAAACAGTAGTCAGAAAGAAATGCTTTTGAAAAGGGACAGGGTAAAGACAGAAAATAGAATAAGTGGGGGGGGGGGATGATATGATGGAGGGAAATGTAGCTAGTCTTTTACAACATGACCATTGTAGATTTTTTTTTAATATTTACTTTTGGTTTACAACATTGAGTTCCACAAGTTTTTGAGTTCCTAATTTTGCTTCCCCTCTTCCTTCCCTTTCCTCCCATCCATGGTAGCATGCATTCTGATATAAGTTGTACAAATACCCAAACATTAAACATTAGTCAAGTTGTAAAAGAAGAATTATGAACAATGGAATGAACAATAAGGAAAAAGAAATAAAACAAAACAAAACAAAAAGAAGAGAGAGCAAGTAGTTTGCTTCAATCTGCATTCAGACTCTGTAATTTCTTCTCTGTATGTGGATACCCTTTTCCATCATGAGTCTTTTGGAGATGTCTTACAACCTTGCATTGCTGAGGTGAGCCCAGTCTATCAAAGTTAGTCATCACAGATACAATGTGTCTGTAATTGTGTACATTGTTCTCTTGGTATAGCTCCCCTCATGCAGCATCACTTTATGTAAGTCTTTCCAGGATATTATGAAGTCTGTCTGCTCCTCACACTAGAATTCCATGACATTCACATACCATAACTTGTTTAGTCATTCCCCAATTGAAGTCCTTTGATTTCCAATTTTTTGCCACCACAAAACAGCAGCTATAAATATTTTTGTACATACAGGTACTCCTCCCACTTGAATGGTCTGTTTGGGATACAGCCCTAGAAGTGCTATTTGCTGGGTCAAAGGGTATGCAAATTTTATAGTGCTTTGGGAATAGTTCCACATTTCTCTCCAGAATTGTTGGATCAGTTTACAACTCTGCCAACAATGCATTAGTGTTCCAACTTTCCCACATCTTCTCCAGCATTTATCATTTTCCTGTTTTGTCATCTTAGTCAATCTGACCAGTGAGACGTGGTACCTAAGATTTGTTTTGAATCACATTTCTGTAATCAATAGTGTTTTAGAGCACTTTTTCCATATGATTATAGATATCTTTAATATCTTCCTCTGAAAACTGCCTGTTCCTATCCTTTACCTATTTGTCAATTGGGGAATGATATATATTCCTATAAATTTGATTCAGTTCTCTGTATATTTTAGAAATGAGGTCCTTATCAGACGCACTGGTTGTAAGAATTCTTTCCCAATTTTCAGCTTCCCGCCTAACTTTGATTACGTTGGCTTTGTTTGTACAAAACCTTTTCAATTTAATGTAATCAAAATTATCCATTTTGCATTTTATAATGCTGTCTATCTTTTTTTTGGTCACAAATTCTTCACTTCACCATAAATCTTAGCATAGGTAAAGAAGAAATTAAGCTATCACTCTTGGAAAATGATTCAATTATATACTTAGAGAATCCTAGAGAATCAAGTAAAAAACTACTTGAAATAATGAATAACTTTATCAAAATTGCAGGAAATAAAATAAATGCACATAAATCCTTAGTATTCCTATTTATTTCTAAAAAACCCAAAAACAAGATATAGAGAAATTCCATTTAAAGTTACTGTAAACATTAAAAATATTTGGGAGTTTTCCTGCCAAACGAACTCAGGAACTATATGAGCAGAATTACAAAACACTTTTCATACAAATAATGTCAGATCTAAATAATTGGAAAAACATCATCTGCTAATGGTCAGGGCTAGCTAATATGGTAAAAATGAGAATTTTACCTAAATTAATTTGCCATTTTAATGCCATACCAATAAAATTACCAAAAAATATTTTATTGAACTAGAAAAAATAATAGCAAAATTTATCTCGAAGAACAAAAGGTCCAGAATATCAAGGGTATTAATGAAAAAAAAAAAAGCTAGGTAAGGTGGCCTGGTCATACCAGATTTTTAACTGCTTTGTAAAGCAGCACTCATCAAAACCACTTGATAATGACTGAGAAATAGAGTGGTGGATCAGTGGAATACACTAGGTACACAAGACACAGTAGTCAATGAATATAGTAACTTAGTGTTTTATAAACACAAAGAGTCCAGCTTCTGGGATAAAAAAAATCACTATTTGACAAAAACTGCTGGGAAAACTGTAAAATAATATGGCAGAAACTGGGCATAGACCAATATCTTACACTGTATACCAAAATAGAATCAAAACAAGGTTCCTGAATGAGATATGAAGGCTGATAATATAAGCAATCTGGGAGAGCAAAGAATAGTTTACCTGTCAGAATTATGGAGAAGGAAAGAATTTTTGATGAAATGAGATAGAGAGCATTACAAAATGCAAAATGGATAATTTTGATTACATTCAATTGCAAAATTTTGTACAAACAAAGCCAATGTAACCAAGGTTATGTGGGAAACTGAAAATTAGGAAAGAATTTTTACAACCTATATCTCTGATATGGAAGTGTTTTGCATAATTACACATGTATAATCTATATTGAATTTCTTGCCTTCTCAATGAGGATGGTGGGGAGGGAAGAAGGGAGAGAATTTGAAACTCAAAGTTTTTAAAACAAATATTAAAAATTGTTTTTGCCTGGAACTGGGCAATAAGATATAGAGACAATGGGGTATAGAAATCTATCATGCCTTACAAGGTGTAAGGGGCTAATAGGGGTGGATAGAGAGTGAAAGAAGGGAGGGCACACAAGGGAAGGTGTAATCAGGATGTGTTACATCTCAGCATTGGGAGAAGGGGAAAGATGGGGGAAAATTTGGAACCCCAAATCTTGTGGAAATTAATGTTGAAAACTAAAAATAAATTAATTAATTTAAAATAAAATAAAATAAACTTGTTCATCAAAAGAAAAATTATTTTCTCAGGAGCTCTCCTTTGCATGTTTTCTACACACAATATAATTTAAACTCAGTCTCTCAAAAATGACTAGTTGACTGGTAGTCTATTCAGTAAATAAATTCTCTTTATCCTTTCTCTCTGTGCCCAACTGTTTTTCTCCATCCATAGCATTGTACTCTCTCAAGATGATGGTTAATTGACTCTGTGAGAGTCCATTCTCTCTCTCTTAAAGACTGAGTAAAAATATTGAAATTTCTAATAAAAAGGATATTGATACTGGAGTTATACACATATATGCAAATATTTTGAAAAAAGTTTTAAGAGATAAATAGAAGTAGTATATTCTGATCATTAAGAACTTGTATGAGCAAGTACCCTAGCATACCCAG
>CM053587.1:128372724-128398632 GCA_028646515.1 Pseudochirops corinnae
GCTTTTCTAAATGAAAGCAACTCAGAAGGGTTAAACAATCTTACTTTAATCAAACATATCATTTACCTAGTTCAGGGGAAAAAGTCAGCACCCTGAACTTCAGAGAAAGCAAACACAAGTTACAAACACAAGTTACAAGCAGACAAAGAAACAGATCAGCATATGGGCTTCTAACCATTACCTATTATTATTATTAATAATATTAATATTATTATTATTTCGACCATTACCTATTCAGTTACCAGAGAGGGAAGCATCAACATCTGGGTTTTTCAAAGCCAGGGGGATCAACAGATTCCCAGAGTCTCATCTGGCCAAATTGTACAACTCTTTCCAAAGTGAGCTCCAAAGCAAACCTCACATCAGGGCTCATATATATCCTTCTCCTGGCTCAGAGAATGTCACAGCCCTCTTGACCCACTGCCCAATCACAAAGTAATAAGGCATGAGAATTCCTGAAGAACAAGCCTCCTGCCACAGGCTCCATGTGACCACATTCAGCCTATTAGGGGACAGAGTATACTTTCAAATCAGGGAAGGTTCTCAGAGTCACTTTAAGCCACTTAAGCAAAAGGCCTAGAGGCAGGGAAGATCTTCAGATTGCCATAACAGGACTGTCTGTATGAATGGATGGAGGATAAGTTCCAAATGAGGAATGTTTAACAATCCAGTTAATTTGGAATGTAGAACATACAAAAAGAAGTAGAGAGAAGTAAAACTTCAAAATATGATTGGAACCAGATTACCAAGAATTAAGTCGAGGAGTTTTCATTTTATCTTATAGGCCACAGTGATGGGAAATGCTGTGAAGCTGGCATAAGTTTGGCAATCAAAATTAATCTCATCAACAAACTTGTATGCCTCCAAAAAATGTGAATGATAGACTCATGACTATGTGATTGCCACTTGCGGGAAAGTTACACACCACCATCATCATCAGTGTGTATGCTCCCAGTAATGAATCCTGATGAGGTCAAAGAAAAATTTTACACTGAACTACAGACCCTCTTTATCAATGTTCCAACGTAGCACTATAACCAATGCTCCCAAAGAGGACAAACTTACAATTCCGGGTGACTTTAACCCTAGAGTAGGCACAGACTATCAGACATGACTGAGCAATGGAGTCAGAAACAGCAACAGCATAGTGTTCTCAAATAACTGTAATCAGTTAATGATGAAGCTACTGAAGATATACCTCCAGTCAAAGTCAATTAATCTTTAGCTGAACTTTGAACTGAAGCGGTATTGAAAGCCATTAAGCTCCTATCCTGTGGCAAAGCATCAGTGCTGATTCTATTCCAGCTAAGATTTATAAGATGGGAGTCCACTGCTCACCCAAAAGCCAACTAAATTTTTCTGGGTTATATGGCAAGAGGAGGTTATCCACTATGAGTTCAGGAGACATCCATCATACACACACACACACACACACACACACACACACAAACACACACACACACACACAAATGGAAAGATTCTCGTCAGACTCCTTCTTAATAGGATTATACTTCACCTTTGAAGATGGTTCACCTGAGAAAAAATGTGGTTTCTGAAAGGACCAAGAAATGATTGATATGGTATTTGCTGCCTGACAATTCGAGGAGAAATGCCAGGAACGGGATAGAGGTTTGTAAACAAGGTTCATCTATCTGACTAAGGTCTTTGATACTATCATTCATGAGGGCTTATGGAAGATCATGGTAAAATTTGGTTGAGAAGTTCATCAGTATTGTATGTCAGATTCATAAGAGCATGCTTGCACAAGTTCTGGATAATAGAAAATGCTCTTGCACTTTTCCAGTCACTAATGAACTGAAGCAGAGCTTTGTAGTTGGGAATCACTGCATAATATTTTTGTTTGCAGATAATTGCACACTCCAGTCTCTTGATCTGAGATGCAACAAAGTAGGTATCAATTCCTTGCTGTCTGTGCTAATTTTGGCATAAGAATTGACACCAAGAAAATAGAGGTTTTCTACCAACCAGAGCCACATCATTCATATGTGGAAACATTGGTATAATAAATGGAGAAATTTTGAATATTGTGGACAAATTCAGTTACATAGGCAGTATACTTTCCAGGGATATTCACATAAGTGATGAGGTTGATGCGCACATTGCCAGAGCTAGTTCAATGTCAGGGGTGGGGTGTGGCGACTTCAAAGGAAAGTATAGAAAAGAAGAGGTATTAGACTGCCTCTTAAACTGAGGTCTATACAGTCATTGTGCTGATCTCACAGTTGAATGCCTATGAAACCTGAACAGTATACCAACACCATGCCAGGAAACTGAATTGCTTCCATTTAATTTGTCTTAGGAAGATTCTGGAGATTACCTGACAAGATAAGGTACTGGACATTGAGGTCTTTTCTTTAGCTGAACTGCCAAGCATTTGAACTCTATTATAGAGAGCACAATTCTGATGGGCTGGCTACATTGTGCAAATACCAAACATGTTTCCCTAAAAGACTGTTTTACAGACAACTCATGAAGGGTGACTGCTCACATGGAGGTCAGAAAAATTCAGAGATTCTCAAGGTCTCTTTGGAAAAGTTTAGAATCCACTCTGAGGCATGAGAGATACTGGTACAGCACCACCCAGCCTGGTCTGCCTGTATCAAAGAAGGTACAGGGTTTGATGAACAAAGAAGAATTTTAGTAACTCAAAAGTAAAAAGAGATATAAAAATTTGGAGACATATTCATTCGAAATATTCATAAGGAATATTTGTGTCCAACATTTCATAGAACCTTCCATGCTTGTATTTATGATGAGCCATAACTGGGCACACTGTACCTTGACCCCAACATAGTAATGTCATTATGGTCCTCTTTAAGAAGCAAGGACAACAACCAGGGAACTGCCAAAGGTTTTTGTGTGAGAACATGACAAGGGTAAACCTATGAATTATAAAGATAATTTTGATAACCATGTTAAGGATGGAGGGGGAAACATTAACTGCAAGGTTATCAGTTTATTGGACATAACAATGGTTCAAGTGAAAGGTGATAGTGAACATGTGACAACAGAGACTGTGAGCGAAGTGGGAGATTTTATGGGGAAAGGCTCAAAAAGACATGACAAATGTTGAGTGTGGGGTTTGGGAGAAGGTCATGAGAGAGTGGAGACAAATCTCTTAGATAAAAATATTTATTATCACATCTTTCATGGCACTACATAGGTCAGCTGTACTTTGCTCAACTTGCAACAATAAACATTTGCAATTTTGCTTCTAATCTATAACAAAAAATGACTAATATCTGACATTGAGTATAGTAAAATTCAGGTGGATTGTTTGGGTTGGAAAACGCTAGAATGGAGAACTTGATAATTGCATTCTACATGTATTTTTTTTATTCCCAGTTACTTCATTCTCTATCTGCTCTCTGATGTCCTGTACATACTCGCTAAGTGGATTTTGAGAGAGCTCATTGACCTCATATAAATATGTGTCAATGAGTAGAATTTAGATTCAGATTTTCCCCTTCACCTTTATTATAACACATTTGATATTATTTATTGTAAAGGTGAGAGATATGATGTCATCTTTCATGATGATTTGTTTCCAAAAATATAAGATGAAAACTTTCTTTTTTTTTTTCTTTCCCTTTCTACCAGTTTGGGAAATATAATACCCTGATAAATGAGCTTAGTATATCCATTAAGAATAACATACCAATCTTTAATTTACTTGATTTTTATGGAGGCATTTTAGATAATCCAGAGTGAAAGGGAAACAGCACAGAGCAGTTGAAACCATGTTGGATTTAAACTCAGAGGACCTGGGTTGAAATCTTGATTTGGCTACTTACTACTTATATGACCTTGAACAATCTCCTCACCTGTCAAGTAATGGACTTGGATCATATGCTGTTTAAGGTCTCATTTAGCTATAACTTGTTTCTCTTTCTCCTCAAAATAAGACACTTAGCCTATGAAGTAGATGTTGGAAAGGGAAGGGGGAATAAGGAGGAAGCCCTCTCATCTGGCTATTTACAATCTGTTGTTTGAGTTTCCTTGGTGAATAAGATGCACAACTTCAGTTCAATTTTTGTGTGTTAGAAAAGAAGAAAGAAAGAAAGAGAGAGAGAGAGAGAGAGAGAGAAGGTATTTAGAAGTAATATATTCTAAATCTCAGGGGGTCAAGCAAAACATTTAATAGATTGCAGAGGGAGTAAAAGTGGCAATTAACACGTTTTCCGTTGCTTTTTGGTGTTTTTTTAAAATATAGAATCCATAAAAAGAACAAAATGTCATTATTGTTCATTTTTAAGAACTAAGAAACAGATACAAATGTTTTATGGAAGAAAGGAACTATAAGATAACTATCATTCTTTGAGTGACTGTACTTTTGTTCAGAATAGAGAGATTTTCACATTGGCAAGCCCAGACAACTGTTAGTCATTTAACTATCCAAATTTGTTTCTCAATGATGGGCATTTTCTTTCTGACACACTTAACCTTTCAGGGGGATTCTGCTATTAAAAGTGAAGAATGGATTCTGAGAAAATAGGGGCAAAAGAATGTTGAGCATATAGTGTTTCAGACTATAAATATAGAAAAAGAAACCTCTGCCCCAAGTTAATTTGTTTTTTCCTGCTTTAGTCAGTGTTGCAATGAGAGCAGGTGACGTATAATTTAGAATATAAATTTAGAAGCCCCCCCCTCCCTTGTTTGCTTCCAAATCATTCCCTAAGCTCAATTTGTGTTTGAATGTTTCACAATTATCACATCCCTGGTTGTATCACCCTCACATCCATATTTAGGAGCCTTATGACTTATTTTGAACTGTTTCTCCAGGGTGTATCTCAGAAAAGGAAAGGGTGGCAAACTTATGTGCATTCTTTTTATGTAATCTGACTGACTTTATTTTTATAAGAAAAAAAGGCATGGTAGAGGAAGAATGGTTTAAAGATAGAGCTTTCATTTTCCCTTTGTGGCCTCGAGAGGGCAGCAATTTTTCAGTGCTATAGAAGTTTGGGGATGACTTTTTGTTCTGTTTGTTAAAATGATACCCTTCTTCTTGTAGCATTTTTTAAAAAAATATTTTTGAATACTATAATTAGAACTGAGAAGGTTTAGGTCACCCAAACAATAAAGTACTTTGAGAAAGACTTTCAAATCTGCCATTAACTAATTTTGAAAATATATTGCTTAACAATTTGTCCTTGTGTTCTCTTTCTCTCTCTCTCTCTCTCTCTCTCTCTCTCTCTCTCTCTCTCTCTCTGTATACACGCACATATACATATATATATACATATATGCACACATATATACATAGATCTGTATACATATAAGCATATATATGTGTTTACAAAAATTTTTTTCTAACCAAAATTTGAGTGAGCCATAGAATATATTTCTTTTGCAATTTCTTGTAAAAACTCCACATTTCCCCCCTGAAACTTAGGCTGACCAAGAAAATACAGCATATGTTCATCACATTTTAAACCAATCAAAGCCACAATCCTATGGAACAGAACTTTTTTTCTCTGGGCTATTTGTGATACAGTTGGAAAAGGGTATTCCTAATTAGCAATTTTCTTTGCAAATTTGCTGCATTCTGCACCAAGGATTCTGACTCACCCTGTAGGTTTACAACAACTATATTTCTATTAGGGGTAGAAGACAGGAGAAAGAAAGACAAATATGAGTTAAAAAATGGAATGAAATAAAAGAAGAGGTCTGTATTAGGAAAAGTTGGGAGTGGGAAGTAAAAGGAAAAATACGTACTTATCCTTCAGAATGTTATACATCAATACAGTTATCCCAAACATCATCAACTTTATCAATGTATTATTCAGCTCAGGAAACAAAGAATGTTGGGCCTTATAACTTTCTGACCCTAGAATTTAGTTGTTACCACAGACTATCAAAATCTCTTTAGAGATAATAAATATATGTAGAAATAGAAACATATATATATGTCAATACGATATAGCATCATATGTGAAATTACTATCAAATAATAGTAGAGAACAAAATATGTTAGTACTGTTATCCTTGAATTTTTGTAAATTAAAAAAATGATTCAACTTGTATGTGTCAATAAATAATAAGAGCTTACTATGAATATATGCATGTACATATGTACATGTTCATGTATGTATGTAGTATTTATCTTCTTTCTACATGTTGTATTCTTATCTTCCTGGGTCTATCACTGGCTATAAGACTCTATATGACCCTTAGTTCCCTCATTTGTAAAGGCAGAAATTGGTTGGCCTAGATGACCTTAAATGACCCTATTACTGTAAAAATTCTGAAACTCAATGACTCACTCTTTCTTTCCAATCTCTCATTCTGAAATATCTGGTTTGATACGAAGAGAAGTAATATAGTTTCATGTTAAATGAATCTATAATTTTCTTGTCTGCAAGAAACATTAATGCATTACAAGTATCTAGTAGGGCTATGCCTGAAGGCTGAGTGACAATATGAAATACAGACAATTAGTTGCTCTCATTGAATGGTATTGTTTGGTGATAATACTACTTCTCTCAGCTGACATTCACAAGTTAATAAAATGAAGGTATGAATAAGTTCATGTTTTAAATGGGAGATAGTCAATATTATTTATTTTACATGAGCAAAGCCAATGGTATGGGCAGATTCAGTACCTGTCTCATAGTACTTGTTTTTCCAGATGATGCAAAACTTGGTAAGATAAACTTTCCCCCTGATGAAAATCATCTTTTTTGAACTACAGCCAGTGTTTTAAATGTTTTTTTTAAAGAAAACTTAAACTTGGATAAAAGGGATAGAGTTAGCTGATAGAAGAAAATATAAAAACAACCCTTCAGTTTATTTTCTCCTGGTCCTTAACAAAATAATGTTAATTCTAGAAGACTCAGTTTCCTCAATATAGACTCACACTAGATTTTATTGGCAAAACTAGGTCTTCAATAAACATTGATAGGGTATATGTCATATGGAAAGCATGTGCTAAGCCTATGTAAACAGAAAGTTCCTACCTTCCAGGTACTTAGAGTCTAGTAAAGGAGCAAAAGCCTATACAGAGACTACTGTAAATCCAAGTATTTATTCCATAAAATAGTAGACAACAAATGTTTATAAGAGATTTAAAGAATCTTAAAGGTATTATTTTGATGTGACATGATCATCATCTGTCAGAGATTATTGCTCTAGAAATGACCCAAAAGGAGCCATACATTTTCTGGTAAGTGATATGTAGTCTAATAACAATCTGGAATGGTCAGTGTTTTCCTCTGCACACTACAATCTACACTACACAATCACACTACAATAACAGCTTCTTCCTACTGAGTCAATATAATTAATCCTATTTATTCACATAGGGCAGGTAGGACATACAGTGGTTAGAGTTATAGCTTTGGAGTCAGGAAGACCTGAGTTTAAATCTAGCTTCAGCCTGTGGTTCTCAACCTTCCTAATGCTGCAACCCTTTAATACAGTTCCTCATGTTGTGGTAACTTCCAACCATGAAATTATTTTTGTTGCAACTTCATAACTGTAATTTTGCTACTGTTATGAATCATAATGTAAATATCTGATATGCAGGATGTATTGTCATTGTTACAAATTGAACATAAGCCACAGGTTGAGAACCACTGCTTTAGAGTCTTACTCGCTTTGTGACTCTGGGTAAATTACTTAACCTTCTTTGTCTCAATTTCCTCAGCCATAAAATGAGCTGAAAAAGGGAATGGCAAATCACTCCAATATCTTTGCCAAGAGAACCCCAAATGGGATCATGGAGGAACTATTGAACAATAACAAATTTCTTCACATTGGAATGACAAATTTTCCTCCACAAAAGACTTTCTTTGATGCCTCGTCATGGCAAGGAGGTATTTCTGGGTTCTGAAAGACTATTCCACTTGAATATAAGCCCTGGAAACTTTTAAAAAGTGGGAAAGACTTCATTTATAGTCTCAGTGATGATAAGTTTCAAATTATAGAGTTTGTGTTTTTCTTCAAAGGTTCAGCAAAATGAAATGCAAAGAGGCTCATTATCTAAAGGCTGGTCCCTAGGGTGTTATGTTTTCTTTCTTTTTTGGTCCAGTAATTCATGGAGAGCATTGGATAAGGCAAATGAGGGGTTATGGTAGACATTGATGGAAGTAAATGCCCACAATGATCAAATCTGGCATCCTTTAAGTCCTAAAGTAGATGTAACATTAACGTTTAGATGGCACATAACATAAGTGTTCAAAGACACTAAAATCTATTCTCTTCCATTTTCTCTTTTGACAATGACTGATCATGTTATTTGATTTGGATACTCTATTATTGCTAGGAAGCACTTTGTAGTTGCTACTATGTTGAACAAGATGCCCTTTCCATGATAAACTCCTCACTTCTGATCTCACCACAACTTTGCTACTCAAGGTGTGTTTCACATCACCTCTCTCAGTCTCTTCTCTCCTCTGATTGGAGGGCTGGGGCCAGAATACCAAACCGATTCCTTCCTTTATAGAGAGAAGAAACTGGATACTCCGCTCATTCCACTTCAAATCTGCTCCTTTTCATGGTCTCAACTCCATGGCTTTCCCACCTTCTTTTGTATGTTCTTACCCACCCACCTCCCTTAGACTCTAAACTCTTTTTGATCAGGTCTTGTTTTTCTTTTTATTTATTGTATCCCTAGTACATAGCAATGTACCTGGCACACATCAGACACTTAAAAAATACTTAATGAATTATATTGTCTTTTAAAAATAACATCAATGCCCTTCTTTGATGTGGTTAACTTGTTATTATGATAGAATGAGAGGACCTGCTGTAGTATATGTAAATACATGATGCCGTCTATATAAGATGACAATTCATTTATTATCATTACAAACCATGGACTTGGACGTGCACTACTACTAATCTATTTTTGACTGATTTACACACATCTATCCCCAACCAATTTTGACCAATGAAGCTGCATTTTTCTAAAAGCTGTTCAGGATTGGAGATGAGGTTATATTCATGGAATCAAAAAAAAAAATCTAAGCTAAATGGTCCACACAGCAAATACCTCTTTGCCTCATTAGACTCCTCATAAACTTATAGTCCTTGTGGTTCCTAGTAGGGTCAATCTTGGAAAGGCAATTTTGAAGGGAGAAGGTAGGAAGTGAAAGCCTTTGTAGGTGTGTTACAGCTTCCTTATTATTGAATGCTGTTTTTGCTAATTGTATTATTAGGCCTCAGGACTTTTCCTCATTTACCGATTCACTGTCATTTTGTCAACCTAGGAGAATGATGTGAAGGAGCACACTGATTTAGCAAGCCCACACTAATAGTTTTTAGCAAAGCCACATTTACAAACTAAAATGAAAAGCTAAACTCAGCAATTTAATCCCTATAATGAGCTACCAATTACTTTCAGGATCTTAGAGCCACTTTCTGTTATAAATTGCTATTTGCAGATAGTAACTAGTCAATCATTCCCCTACAAAGCTTCTTGTTATGTAAAACTGTTTTAATCATTAAAAGTGTTTGGTGCTTTAGAAAGGCATATAACTCTAAAATACCTAATAATACACACTAAGCCATCTGCAGTGAATTCCAGTTTCTTTCTCCTTCCAAAGCCCAAATTGAGTAAAATAATTTTTGGTGGCTGAGTATCAGCAGGTTTTCACTACATGTATCATTTCCAGCAGTGACCAACAAATGGCTTAGAAGAAAAAGAAATTTCTGATTTCATAAAGCATGTGGTTCTCTCTCACACAAATGAATGAATAGCTAAAATTCCATTGGCATCTTTATAAAACCATATGTGGGTAGAATTCCTCAGGGGCATTTTCTTTTGGATACATGCCTATAGTGGCTAAAATATCTTTTACCCCAGAGAGGATCTTGAGATTAGACTACCACTAATAGAATAGTACTATCTTTACCTAAAAGCTAAAATTAAATTATAAGATTTTTAGAACTTGAAAATAAATATAAATCTTATTTCTAGAAGAGAAATTCTGGGATTGAGGGCAGATATTTGGTGATGTTAATTCTCATCCAATAACAGTGGGGAAGGAATATGATAGCACTTATTTCAAATAAGAGACTAAAGTAACTTTAGATATCTTCATTCTTGGCATGAGTCATAGGTTACCCTTCCTCTCCTATTACATCCAATGCATCTCTACATCAGTGGAGAGTGAACTCTACATTGTGTTAGCAAATAGTATTTTAGCTATTATATAAAATAGGGCTTTCATAAGGAAGTGTGATATTGTGAATGGAATGCTAACCTTGGAATCAGGAAGACATTTAAATCTCAGCTCTGATACATAATATTAAACTCAGAAATTCTTTTATTTTGTCTTCACATAGCACAGTGTCTGGATCACAGTAGGTGCTTAGTAAATGCCTATTCCCTGGATATATTGGCAAATAGAGATTATATACAAGGTTTCACTGTACTGCACATTCAGTTATTATTTGCATCAAAATCAGTTCCTAGTGTATGTAATGATAGATGATGCCCTCTTCCAATTTCAAAACAGTGCAGCTCAAGCATTTCATGAGGCATAAGTCAAAAATGAATAGACAACTTCTAGATGATCTATTATCGCTCCCTCCTTTCACAAATGAGGAAACCGAGGTCCAAAGATGCTACAAGGGCTTATCCAAAATCACTTTGCTAAGAAATGGCAGCACGTGAAATTGGACATATCAATTCATAACCCTGTACTCATTCTCCTGCACCTAGCCGTCTCCCTTCCTTTTATTTTATTCTTGATTGAATTATAAGTGATTACTAGATACCTGTGACAACTTCTATAGAGAAGCCAAATATCTTTTTTTTCTCTAGAATGGTGCATACATTTTGCTCTGTATCCACTTATATCTCTACTGACATGTTTTGTATATGTCTGTCAGTATTCAATCACACTTTAGAAAAAACACCAAATCAGTCATAATTTTGCTGACCTTAGATTTGATAATACACATGCTTTTAAGTTCAATAATCCTTTCCTATAGAAGAACTTCAACAATTACTTTTATCTAGTACCTAGTATAAAATCATGAGTCACATTATTAAAACCTTCATTGATTATAATGCTAACGCTGAGTTTAACAAGACATTCTTTAGGTAAGAGCTAATGAATTCAGATTAGAATTGGTTCTTTTCAGCAGAAAATTCTGTCTTTCCCAAAAGCTTAACTGTGGTAAGACTTGGTTAGGAGAAGAAAATTAAAAAAAACAACCAAAAAACACAACCACAACCTACCATCAACTGCAGTTAAACTCTTCCATGAACATAATCATTCTTTTGTAAAATATGATCTTATATTTCAAAGAAAAGGTTAAAAGTGAGTAGGTAAATATCTCATTTTTTGAAAACATAGGGTTTTAGAAAAGATAGACTTTGTCACTTAATTTAAAATTAGTGAAAGATGAAATTTCATAATATCAATGATAGCACTTGAAAAATGAATGATTTTGAAATATTAATAATATTAAAATAAATTAAAACAAGAAAAATATAGTGGATGATATCCTGGAGAGTATTCAAATGAATTTTTTTTATTTCTCATATCTGTTTCTTGTCACTGGTATCCCAGTGGTGTTTTCCAGTAACTCAATTTTAGGTTTATGTTTTAAATGAAGTTGTATTGTATTTGAGTCAAGTTACAACAGTGAAGTTTGCCAAATGAAATGAAGTATAGGAACTAAATGGTAAGACATATCTACTGAATATTTAGTTGATTTTGGTGAATAGAATACACTCCTGTAATAATTGAGAATTGGATCCCAGATGATTCATCTTGGAAAGACATGATCCTTATCTATAAAAATTGTCCAAAGATGAAAATTTTGTATCAATATTTCATAAAGAGATTAATTACATAAATATATCATGAAAAGAGTGCTAGATTTGGGGTCACAGAAACAGGCTTTTATTCCTAAGTCTACCTTTTAATTTCTGTGTGTCTTTGGATGGTTCATATAATGACTAGTTGAATCGCTTATAGATGTTTAGCCTGGGGACAAGAAGACTCAGGGATAATATGACAGCTGTCTTCAAGTATTTGAGGGACTGTCATGTGTAAGGGAGAATAGATTTATTTTCAAGTCAAATCATCATCATCTAGTTCAACTTCTTCATTTTTCCTGGCAATAAAAGAGACTTTCCCAAATTCACTCAATTACTTATGGCTGGAGTTGGACATGGACTGAAAATATCCTTGCAATTGGTAACACTAACAGATTCACAGTAAGATCTAAGAACCTCCCCCTGAAGACAAAGGTGTAGTGGATAATGTTGGACCTAGAGTCAGGTAAATCTAAACTCAAAATCTGCCTGTTACTTCTAAACTTCACAAGAATCTAATCATCCTGAAAGATCATATTACTTCTGAAATTCACACTTCCTCAGTACCTCCTGCCATCAGCAGCCACTCCTTCTCTCAGATTAGATAATAAGCAATAGATAATTCTTCCAAGATCCTTCCTTTAAGGAGAGCACCCAGGGAAGCCATCTCATTTCCCACCTGGCTGGATTCCTCTGGACTTCATCTCTCCTTTCCTCACACTGTCTCCACTTTCACCTTCTTTTTGTGTTGTCTTCACCATTGGATCATAAGCTCCTTGAGGGTAGGAATTACCTTTTTGCCTTTCATTGTATCCTCAGCTCTTAGCATGGTGCCTGATAAAAAATTAGTCACTTAATAAATGATTGTTGTTTATACTTAGTTTTGAAGAAGACCAATTATATGATGGTGTAATGTCTTGACTTTCAAATGAATTGAATTTAAATGAGGCAGAGTTGTGTAAAATCATCAACCTCATTCTTCCTGAGTCACAGAAGTCCAATGGCAGGACAAAAGTTAAAATGATTGGAAGTGGCCTGGAATGCAGTGGATGATCTTGGTATGTCTGATACCTGACTAAGCTCTACAAGGTCCACAGCACCTGCTTAAGTTGCCTTCATGGCCATTGGAACAAAATTGTTCTCATCTGCTCATTCTGCCAGGAAAACTCTCTGCATGCTTAGGTTATATGTCCCTCTAACTCACTGACAGGTTTGAGACAAACCTGCAGGTTACCCTCAATTTGGTTTAACTCCTCTGCTGAGGTGGTATACTGAGGTATGGCTGCTGTATCTGCTATAGCTTTTTGGAGCCACAGTTGAGAGATGGGTGAAGATTGATACCAAAAGTGTTTGAACAGCCCTGAAAAGGGCTAGTCTTCCTTGAACATCCCATATACTAAAAACATAGTGACCGACTAACTGGATCAGAACCTTATTATCTGTGTAACCCTGAGTTAGTCATAACTGCTGTCTAGTTCACTTTCTTTATCTATAAAATGAGGCCACTAATAACATCTACCTATCAAGGTTGTTGTGAGAATAAAAATGATATAATATTGATAATATTTCAAAGCAATTTACAAACATGAAAGTGTTATCAAAATCTTAGTTATTGTGAAGTCCTACTCTAATGATTCATCACTCCATGAAAGTAATAGTAGAAATTCACAAAAGCTATGAAAGTGGAGCTCAATGCTTTTTCTAGTCCTGTCAAACTGGAAAGTCTTTGATTACAGATCCTTCATCAATTGTATTTCTACAACAAAATATCAGCCTAAATACATTTTAAGAAACGTTGGAGAGAAAAGAAGATTGTCTATTAGGGAAAGAAAATTTTTGTCTTTGATATATACCCATATAATTATTTTCAAATTGGATATATATGCATGTGTTTGTGTATTTGTATATTGTGTGAAAGAGAGAGAGCTAAAAGAAATTTTTGAATGAATTTCACCCAAGATCCTCATATAATAGAAATATTCTTCTCTAGACACCTCATACGCTGCATCATTTGTGGATAGTATTTCCCAAATCCATATCTCTTAGACATTCATATAGCATTCCATTACCAATTATATAGTCATTTTTCAGTTGATATTTAGGTTGCTTCCAAGTTTATACCTTACATATAATATTGCTATGAGCATCTTTGGATAGACAGCTTTCCCCTCCATCCATATTCTGTTTATTAGTTTACATAATGGTTAAACTTAACAACCCCATGTCTTTTCTATCTATTGGAATCTTCCTCATTCTTCAAAGTTCAACTTGAATGCCATCTTTCCTGACTATGGCAGCTCAAGGTCAATTCTCCCTCCTCTCAACTCTTACATCTCAATGGTTCATGTCACTAATACAATGTTTATCACTTACCACCTACTGTTATTCTTTTAATCTTGTGTGTCTCATCAGGGATTATATACTGTATTTACTTTTACCTCCTCAGCTTGTATTTCACATGTAGAAGTCACTATTTATTTATGTATTGCTTATTTGATGAAAACTTTATGCACCTTTACAATGAATATTCATCAATATTCATAGAACCTCTATTATCAAGGCAATCAATTAAAAATTAAATCAATAACCTCAGTAGTAAACTAACAGGGAACCTAGATATGGAACCACACTCAAGGAGCTTCTAACTTTCTGTCCTTTACACATACACATGATGAATAAAATCAGTTGGTATAATTTCTTAAAGAAATAAACATTTTATGTGATGCTGCTGGAAAAGGTTGTTGATATTTAAATAATTTTACTATGAAACAACATGTTGAAATTGTTAAAATGGATATGGAGCATACAAAAGACAATTTTCAGATTTTTGAAACAAAAATCACTTCTCTGTAGAAATGATGGTTTATGAGACGTGTGTATCCTTTCAAAATGATTTAACCTTATTTTTTAAAATGCTCATTTGGAGTGGTAATCCTTCAATAAGGCAATCTTTTCTTTTTTATAGTCATAGAATCTCAGAATTGGAAGAAAGCTCAGAATCAAGCCTATAGCTGAAATATTTCTACATAAATGAGAAACAGTTGCCATTGTGTGTTTGAAGACCTCAAATAAAATGAAACCCTGTATTTCCTGAGTCAGCTCACCCTGAGTCAAACATCTCCTAGTACATAATATACACCAAATAAATGTTCTCAATTGCTTTAAAAAAAATTAACCGAATTTTTGTATGGCTTTTGTGGTTAAGAAATTTTTCATTGTGTAAAATCTAATTGAGCCCCTTGCAAAATTTCCTCTCCATTTTGCCTTTTGGAGCTACATCAGACAAATTTAATCCATTTATCATATAACATCCTTTAAATACTTGAAAGTGGCTATCGTGTTTACCCTAAGTATCTTCTTCTCCAGAGGAATCACTCATGTTTCCTTCGATCAGCCCTCATAGGTCTTGTTCTCTAGTTAATCTGTCATTGTGGTCACCCTCCTCTGGGTAGGCTCCAGTTTATGCATGACTTTAGTAAAATATAAGACCCAAAAGAGAACACAATGCAAAATGTGTGGATTGACAAAGATAGAGTACAGCAGGACTCAACCTCTGTTATTCTGTACACTTTGCATTTCCTAATGCAATTTAAAATGAAATTACATTGAGGGGGGTGCTAGATTAATTTTACTACCCATTTTTATAGAATAACAGTGCACAAAACCATCTAGTCTTCCACTTCTATCATTGTAGAATTGTTTAATGATTTTTAAATCATGTAAAACTTAAAAGTGACTATTTATTATATCTAATAAAATCCTTTAACATCTCAACAGACTATGTGGGCACAGGGAGGAAGTGGATAGAGTATTGACCTTGAAGGCAGCAAAACTTGGGTCCAATCTTTGCCTCCAAGACATACTAGCTGCGAAGAACTTCCTGGAAATGATCAGTATTTCCTATTTGGGGGAATTCTTAGTAGTAGAGTAGAAAATCAGTATAGGGCTCTGTAAATAGATAGTGACCAAGAGATGCTGACTCACTGTTAATAACAAAATATTCAGTTGAATTTCTAAAATAAGATTTGGTCAAGCTATGTATCTAAAGTTGCTAAAATATATTCATAATGAATTAATCCCCTAGATAGGAAAATCCAAGGGATATATAATAATTTCATTCAAGATCTTCTTTTTGGGTAATGGATTGGGTATAAATAGTCTCTAAGGTCCTTGCTAACTAGAGATTCACTGATTCTGATTCTGCAACTATCACATGGTATTTCAAATAGGGTGTTTTTTTTATTGCTATTACATAAGCATTTGTGTTTTGTATTTTATTCTTCTAGGAGAATTTATTCAAGTGTAGTATGAATTATTTGAGTTTATAAAAGTTTAGATAGGCATATTGTATGATAAATCAGCTTATGACATATGCAGAATTTTTATTCATTTTCCAATTAATTTTATCTATATCTCCATGGCCTTTTATTGAATATAACTTTATTGCATTATGATCTGAACAGGATGTAATTAATAATTCTGCTTTTCTGCATTTGTTTGTGAAGCTTTTTGTTTCCTAATAGATGGCCATATTTTGTGTGAAGGTGACATGTACTGCTGAGAAAAAAGATATATTTCCATCTATCCCTATTCAATTTTCTCCAGATGTCTATCATATCCAACTTTTTAAAAATTCTATCCAACTACTTAATTCCCTTCTTATTTATTTCTTGGATCAATTTAGCTAGCTCTGAGAAGGAAAGTTGAGGACCCTCACTAATATAGCTTTATTGTATATTTCCTTCTGTAACTCATTTAACTTTTCCCTTAAGAATTTGGGTGCTATACTATTTGCTGTGTATATATTTGGTTTTTTTATTACCTCATTGTCCAACATATTTTATTTCTTAAATAATATTTTATTTTCCCCAATTACATGGAAAACCTTTTTAACATTTTTTAAAGTTTTGAGTTTTAAAACCTATCCTTCTCTCCCTTTCTCCCTTCCCTGCACCCTGAGATGATAAGCAATCTGTCTTATAGCAAAATATAGTTTCTCTTTTTTTCTCTTTTAATTAGATCTATTTTTGCTTTTGTTTTGTGTGAGATCATGAATGCTACTGATGTTTTAAAAAAAATTCAGCTAAAGAATAATAGATTCTGCTCCAAGCCCTTATTTTTATTCTGTGTATCTCTCCAAGTTTCAAGTGTGTTTCTTGTAAACAACATACGGTTAGATTCTGATTTTTAATCCATTCTTCTATCTATTTCCATTTTATGGGTGAGTTCATCCCATTCACATTCACAGTTATGATTACTAACTCTGTATTTCCCTTCATCCTATTTCCCCTTTTTATCCTTCTCTCTTTCTCTTTTTACTCTGTTCCTCTTCTAAATTTCATTTTGCTTCTGACTACTATCTCCCTGAATTCACCTTCTCTTCTATCAGCCCTCTCCCTTTGCTTATCCCCTTGCCTTCCTACTTCCCTGTTGGGTAAGAGAAATTTCTATACCCCAAATGAGCGTGCATGTTATTTTCTCTTTGAGCCAATTTCAATGAGAGTAAGATCTCACTCCTCCTCATCTCAGGATTGCCTCCCAGAACTGTGGTTTTCCACGTTGTCTTTGATGTTTGTGGGTTGAGAAATATAATACCATTCCAGCTGCCAGCTATTCACTTGGCCTGCTGCAGGTTTGCTAGGGTCTGTTCCATGACAATACAGCTCACACTGGACTGTACTTCTCAGACTGGTTGCAGCAGACCTTTCTTGTAGACCTTCCATGTTGTCTTGGACTGGAAATTTGTTTCACTACCATTTTGTGGGTTCCATTGCATTAGAATTTGCTTTGTGTCATGTTTGCAGGTATTTGGAGGAGTTTGGGGGAGATTTCAATCAAGCCCTTGCTTTTATTCTGCCATGTTGGCTCTGCCCCTCATGTTATTTTGTTGTTGTCATTGTTGTTGTTTGCTCATGTGCTGAAAAGATAAACTTTTCTATTATGGGAATATTGGGTCAATAAAAGTACTTTGAGATTTTTCAAAATCAATTGAAATTATTCTCCCCAAGTTTTGGCTCAGATAATTACCCATCTCTATTGTCTATCCCAGATATGCATATTGTTAGACAAGCCATATAGGTTGTCCATGCATACGCATGTTGAAGTCTGAGCAATGTATAGCCTTTGCTTTGTAGTGGTCAAACCAACTCTTTTGAATGATCACACATCCCTTCTTGGCAGCTCCCTGATATCATGGGGCTGATGAAACAAATATCATGTCACACATAAATAAGAGCATTTGGAGAATCTCAGCATTCATTAGGAATCCCTCTTTGACTTGGACTCTGAAGTGTGTCTCCTCAATTACAATGAGTAAAGTTTTGGCAAGCATATGTCTACCTGTTTTTTGTATTATTTAATGCCTCAGATCATAATGGTCATTAATCAACACTATTTTTTTCTTCCTCCAAACATTAGAAGGAATTCTAAGTGATTTTGATATAACAATGGAGGACAACTTGTAAAAGAGTTGGTAAGGTGGCATTTTATTCTACCACATCAAATGCATTTTCATAACCAATCAACGATAAGCACAATAGGATCTTATACTTTACAGTTTTACAGTCAGTTGTAACATGACAAAGGTGTGGACCATTGTTGAATATTATTTACAAACGGCTACTTTGTTCTCACTAAAACCTTTACCAAGTATGCCTTGAATAAGAGAATAAATAATGCTCATAAAGACCTTTTTTTATTTCAGAAAGTAGATCTATAGTTCTGCGCTTTATAATGTTTTCCTGACCAGCTTTTTAGTATCAATGCATTTCAGGATTTTCCATGCTTTTGATACCATTCCCTCCTTTATATAAACTAAAATCAATCTCTTAATTTTCTTAATATGTATGTATGTATGTATGTATGCATGTATGTATGTATGTATGTATTATACATTCTGGTTGTTTTTCTCATATTTATTCTCTTCAGTGGCATTTTATGTTCTCTGTATACCCTCAGAGACTAATTTTAGAGATCAAATGCAGTGCTTCTATGATCCCTTAAAGTGACTATCATGTGTTATAACAATTTTTCCAAATCTTTTCCATTTTTCTTCTGGAGTTTTCTTTTAGTTCTTACCTATGAATGTCCTTAGGATGACTTAGTTTGTCTACATGTGTTGATGAGATTTATTTTGACTGATTTTATCCTTGTAGGCTTCTTTTTTGTTTTGTGAGACATTATTGCTCATAATCATTAATCATACTTCTTCATAAGATTTTTCATATGAGTTTATATTCAGTGTTGGCTTTGGCAACCGTCCCTCTCCATTTGGCAAGAAAATCAAAAGTTTGCTGACTAAAGTGTTTTCTGAGTTCTTTTGGTCTCCTTTTGATATGAATTAATTTATATACATTCAACTTCTGGAAGAACTTATTATAGTCATTGTTAATAGCATTTATATTTATTTCCTATTCATTAATATTCAATAGCTTACTTAAATATTTTAATCATATCTTATGTATTTTTCTCATTATTTTTCTTTGTTCTTGGTTATTACACATTTTGATCTTAGCTCTGTTGAGTAGCTGGTCTGACTGTGCGCAAACAACTAACTCTGGGATTATGACAATGACCATAAATGTCTTGCCATCTGTTAAAATGTAGTCATTGCCATTACTTGTAATGTTATTTGGTGCTTGTCATCTCTATTACCTTCCAATTTTGTTTTTGAAGTAAGTATTCATAATTAGGAAATGTTGATCTTCTGTATAATCTATAAGACTTTAATAGTTCTCATTTTTTACCTGAATCATAGTTTCTCATATATTTATCTTTATTTTATCTTTCCCCCCCTTTGCATGAAGTTACATATGTATATAAATACATATGTTAGTGTGTGTATAAGTGTTTACATGTATACATAGATGGAGGGCACATGATCAGTTGAATAGGAAGGGATGAATGTTTAGTAAATGTTCATTGAAAAGGTTGACCTTGTGGTGGGGAGCTGGGCAGACCAAATAGGTAGAAAGCCATAGAAGCTCAATCTTCCCATTCTTTGGGGGCAATATCAATAACTTATTGTATTATTTATCTTCCCTCCAAAGAAGGACCTTTATAGGTTTAAGAACCAAGTCACCAATGAGAGATTTCTCAGGCACATCAAAACATTGGAGTGAATGGCCCTTCCTAAATCTGGAAATCAACTCATTGAGGAGAGGTTACAGTGTTACATCTGAATTGTAATTATGAGTAGAGGACAACTGCTTCCTATTCTCTTTGAGGGCACTTCCCTGGAAGGGTAACCAGTATACCTCAGTAGTTGTATCTGTCCCCTGAAGCATAGCAACACAGAGTAATAAAGGACCCTTTCCCCAGTTTGGTTCATCATCCGAGCAAAGCAAGCAAGAAAGAATGGTTGAACTTGATAGGCATAACAATATAGGGGAGGTGAATTTGGGCAGGGCTGGAGGAAGAAAGAGGTTCCTTTTCATCTCTTGAGGGGCCCAGGCTACTGAGTGCCAGAGACAAGGAACTACTTGCCCCATTACCCAACTCCTTTTTTTTCTTTTCTTTTTTTCTCAATATATTTATTTTTAGTTTTCAACATTCATTTCCACAAGATTTTAAGTTACAAACTTTCTCCCCATCTTTCCCATACACTCACCCTAAGATAGTGAGCTTACTGAATATCCCTTTACCCCAATCTGTTCTCTCTTATATCTTCCCCCATCCTCCTCCTAACATTCCAGTAAGGCAATGTGGATTTCTCTATCCCAGTACCTGTATATCTTATTTCAGAGTTGCATGTAAAAATAAAAAAACAACATTTGTTTTTAACATTTGTTTTTAAAACATTGATTTCTATATTTTTTCCCTTCTTCCTTATTCACTCACCCCCACTGAGAAGACAAGCAATTCAACATAGGTTGTACATGTGTAGTTACACAAAATGTTTCCACAGTACTTATATTGTGAAAGACTAATTATATTTCCCTTCATACTATCACCCCCCTCCACTTATTCTATTTTCTCCTTTGACACTTTCCCTTTTTAAAAATGTTTCCTTCTGACTACCCTATCCTCCAATCTGCCCTCCCTTCTATCAGATTCCCTCTTATCCCCTTCCCCACCTACTTTCCTGTAGGGTAAGATACCCAATTGAGGGTGTATGTTATTCCCTCCAAGCCAAATTCAATGACAGAAAGGTTGACCCATTCCCTTTCACCTTCCTGCTCTTCCCTTCCATTGTAAAAGTTTTTATTTTCTTGCCTCTTGAATGAGATAATTTACCCTATTCTACCTCTCCCTTTCTCCTTCTCCCAATATATACCTCTCTCACCTCTTAATTTTATCTTTTAGATATCATCCCTTCCTATTCAGATGATCATGTGCCCTCCATCTATGTATACATGTGAACACATATACACATACTCACATATGTATTTATATACACATATACCCTCCTATACATGCATATATATGTATATACACATACATATATGTATATATACGTGTGTATATATATATATATACATACATATATACACACATATATACACAAATATACATATACATATACATTCCCTTCAACTATCCTCATACTGAGAAAGGCCTCATGAGTTACAATTATCATTTTTCCATGTAGGAATGTAAATAGTTCAACTTAAATAAGTTCCTTATCCTTTCTTTTTTCTGTTTACCTTCTCATTCTTCTCTTGCTTCTTATATTTGAAAGTTAAACTTTCTGTTCAACTCATTTTTTTGTTTTTTGTGTTTTTTTAGTCAAGAATGCTTGAAAGTCCTCTATTTCATTGAATGAACATATTTTCCCCTGTAGCATTATACTTAGTTTTGCTGGGTAGATGATTCGTGCTTTTAGTCCTAGCTCCTTTGACATCCAGAATATCATATTCTAAGACTTTTGATCCCTTGGCTCCTCCCCTCCCCAACTCCTTCTTCTAAAAGGGATTCAAGGATCTTTCAGCTCCTTTCAACCCTTAGGACAGTGCCTGACATTTAGTAGGGTATACCAACCCATCCAGAACTACCATGTTTACTTGGTGGGCTCCAGGAACCAAACAGGTTCTATTGGTAAGTTCCTGCAGGAAAAGAATGCCTTCATGCCCATTGGAGGCTTCAAGGAGGCCAATGAGATATGGTACTTCAAAAGGGCTTCCATATTTCTCCCACCAGGGGAGAAGGGCATCAAAGTCTGCAAGAGGTAGGAAAATGACACTTCCAGACCTCAAACTATATTATAAAAGCAGCAAACATCAAAACTATTTGTCATCAGTTATAAAACAGAGAAATAGATAAGGGAATACTTATATATCTCCTAAACTAAATTCTAATTTTCCTAAGCAGGGAAGAATTAGAAGCAATGGAACTTAATAACCTATTATTCAATAAATCAGAAAACATAAAAAGAGCTCTGCAGTTGAAAAAATAAAACTGTCAGGAAAACTTCAAAGCAATCTGGCAGAAATTAGGCTTAGACTAGCATATGCCATTATGCCATTCTAGATATAAGACTTTAATATTAAGATTATATCTAAAAAGAAAAAAAAATAAAAGTTATACATCAAAGGCAGTTACAAAAGACCTAGTAGAAAGCTTTGACTACATGAAATTGAAAAGCTTCTGCACAGATAACAGTACTGCAATTAGGATAAGAAGGGAAGTGAAAGGCGGCTAGGTGGCACAGTGAATAGAGCACTAGCCTGTGAGTCAGGAGGTCCTGAGTTCAAATCCAGCCTCAGACACAGCACTGACTAGCTGTGGTACCTTGGACAAGTCGCTTAACCCCAATTGCCCAGCCTTCCCCTTTCTAAAAAGGTTAACAAAGAGTTACATGGGGCAGCTAGGTGGCACAGTGAGTAGAGCACTGGCCCTGGAGTCAGGAGGATCTGAGTTCAAATCAATCCTGAGACACTTAATACTTAACTAGCAGTGTGACCTTGAGTGAGTCACTTAAGCCCAATTACGCTGCTTTCTGTAATGGTAATGGAATTTAAAGATCCCTCTGTATGGGCTTGGTTTTTGGGTTGAGTGTTAAAACCCAGAGCTTGTGAATCCCACTTGTGTATCTTTAGTTATACACTCTTCCTGACACAGGAAAATATGACAGTTCAATTCTATTTAGTTCCATTCAAGAAATATTTAGTAAGGTCCTATAACATTCAAGGCACTATGGAAATCTCTGGACTTTGACCAGAGGCAGCAATTTGCTTGTATCATCAGAATAAAAATAATATTGGAGAGAGTGTATATCTCTCCCCCTGCAAAAAAATGTGTTGCCCTGAACTACACAGTGTATTTCCTATATGTGGTCTGACCAGGGCATGGCAGGAAAATATCCCTTTGGCTTTGGGTATTATACCAATGTAATTAAAATATTATATTATATTAATGTATCCTAAGATTTCTTTAGCTTTTTGGGGTAGTTATAGCACACTGCTAGCTAACACTGAGTTTACTCTTTTCTTTCCTAAGAAATGATTTTATAAATATCTCTCCCCTTCTTTGTAAACTAGTGATAACTTTTAAAGGAAAAAAAACAAGTTTTTTTCAAAGAGTACTTTACATTTATCCCTTGTTAATGTTAAGTTGTCAGCACCATATCGACTGTTTTAATTCCTTTTGAATTCTAATTCAGTTATTATTAGTTTTATATTAATAGACGTGATAAGCAAGGCATCTAAGCTTTCATTTCAATCATAAAAAAATGCTTTATTCATTCATTCATTCATTTATTTATTTTCAGTTTCCAGCGTTCATTTCCACAAGATTTTGAACTGCAAATTTTTCTCCCCATCTTTCCCCTACTCCCCACCCCATGCCTTCCCCCAATTTGTTCTCTCTTATATCCTCCCCTTTCACACCTGTAACTTTCTGTTAGGGCAAGATAGATTTCTATATACCAGTGCCTGTATATCTTGTTTCCCAGTTGCATATAAAAATAATTTTTTAAACATTTGTTTTTAAAACTTTGAGTTCCAGATTTTTTCCCTTCTTCTCTCCTCACCCACCACCACTGGAAAGATAAGCAATTCAATACAGGTTGTACTTGTGTAGTTACCCAAATCATTTCCATAGTAGCTATATTGTAAAAGACTAAGTCTATATCCCTCCATCCTGTCCTGGCCCCCACTTATTATATTTTCTCTTTTGACTATATCCCTTTTCAAAAATGTCTACTTCTAACTAATCTCTCCTCCAATCTACCTTCCCTTCTATAATCCCCCTTCTTATCCCCTATCCCACCCCCTATTTTCCTGTATGGTAAAATACTCAATTGAGTGTGTATGTTAGTCCCTCTTTAAGCCAAATTCAATGAGAATAAGGTTGTCCCATTCCTTTTCACATTCTTACTCTTCCCCTCCATTGTAACAGTTTCTCTTGCCTCTTTTATATGAGATAATTGACACTAATCTATCTCTCCATTTCTGTATCTCCCAATAAATTCCTCTCTCACCACTTAATTTTATTTTATTGGATATCATGATTTCATATTCAACTCATCATGTGCCCTCTGTCTATCTATACATGAACATACATATGCCGACACTCACATACATATTTATATACACATACACACTCCTATATATACGTGTGTATATATATATATATATGTATACATACATATATATTCATATATATTCCCTTCAACTATCCTCTGAGACAAATCTTACAAGTTATAATTATCATTTTTCCATGTAGGAATACAAGTAGTTCAACATTAATAATTTCCTTATGATTTCTTTTTCCTGTTTACCTTCTCATGCTTCTCTTGCTTTTTGTATTTGAAAGTCAGATTTTCTATTCAGCTCTGGTTTGTTGCTCAAGAATGGTTGAAAATCCTCTATTCCCTAGGCTTGAAGATGGTGGCATAGCAGCAGCAACATATTGCAGCTCTCGCATAGCCACCTCAAAATACCCATAAAATATGACTCTAAACTAATCCTAGAACTCCAAAACGCACACAAATATACTTTGCACTAAAGTCAGCTTGGCTACGAGGAACCATATCAGCACTGTGAACCAAAACCAGCCTGCCCTGAAGCCCTGGCTGAGCCCAGGGGCAGCTGGACAGGAGGAGTCAAGGAGCCTCTCTGGTGAGCAGATTAGCAGCAGCTGCAAGCAGCGTTCAGAACTACGTCATTGGGACTTGCGAAATTGGGGAAGAAAAGCATCCGGCCAAAATGCCTCCAGGGCTGGAAAGTGAAAGGCAGAGGTTTTGCACCCGCCTCTGCATTGCAGCTTCTGCACCCTTGGCCTGCAGACAGCAGGGGGACTAAGCGATTGTTCAGAGGCCAGTGCTCTCGTGTTGAGCAGCCTGGGATCCGTATTGCGGTCTTGTGCTTTCGGTCCTGGAGTCTTCATTATCCAGTGAGTCAGAAGTAAGTAGGAAAGGGACCCAGCACCTTCCTGAGAACTATGGCGGCTGGGAGAACCCCAGCAATTTGGGACAGAGCTTTCCCTTCTGGAAGCAGAGCTCTACAGAAATTAAATTAAAAAAAATTCACGGACCAACCAACCATGAGTAAGAATAAGCATAAGAAGCAAAGTAAGAACAGCAACCAAACCCTAGATTCCTTCTTTGGGTAAAAGAAGGATCATGGCAAAGAGAGGGAGGAGGAGAGTGCAGCCAGAGCACCCCCACCAGGGGCTTCCAATAAACATGAAGAATGCCTTAAAGCTAGAGATGAGCTGAAGAAGGATTTTCATAACCAAATAAGAGAAGTGGAAGAAATATTGGGAAGAGAAATAAGAATGTTACAAAAAAATCATGAAAAGAGGGTCAGCAATATGACTGAAGAAATCAACACCCTAAAAAAGAGATTAACTCAAATGACAAAAGAGGCCCAAAAAGCTGATGAGGAGAAGAATGCCTTAAAAAGTCACCTTTGCCAGATGGAGAAAGAATCTCAAAAGCACTCTGAAGAGAATAATTCTGTCAAAATTAGAGTGGAGCAAATGGAAGCAAATGACTTCATGAGAAATCAAGATACTATCAAACAGATCCAAACAAATGAAAAAATAGAGGGCCATGTGAAATATCTCCTTGAAAAAACCACTGACCTGGAAAACAGACCCAGGAGAAACAACTTAAAAATTATTGGACTACCAGAAAGCCGTGATCAAAAACAGAACTTAGAAAGCATCTTTCA
>CM053587.1:128399132-128422039 GCA_028646515.1 Pseudochirops corinnae
AGATTCTCACAGTGTGCTCACTATGGAGAGGTTCTGCGTAATTTCACATGTTCAGCCTGTATTTGATTGCATGTCCTTCCAGTGTGGGTGGGTGATGAGGGAGGAAGAGAAAGAATCTAGAATCTAAAGTTCCATAATAAAATGTTATAAATATATATCTATATATATATGTGCAATTATCATTATTATTATTATTATTAACTACATCCAACTGGAACTTGAGATACACAGGCACTGTGGTTGGGAGATCCATCCTGCCCTACCAAAAAGTCAGAGGAGTGAGGGGGGAAGACATAGGAGAGAGAATAGACTGGGGGAGAGGGGATATACTGGGATGGCTGTTTTGGGGTGGTGGGTAGGGGAAAGATGGGGAGAAAATATGTAACTAAAAATCTTGTGGAAATGAATGATCCAAACTAAAATAAAATAAAAAAAAAATCCTCTATTCCATTGAATGACCACATTTTCCCCTGTAGTATTATTATAGTCAGTTTTGCTGGGTAGGTAATTCTTGGTTTTAGTCCTAGTTCCTTTGACCTCGAGAATAACATATTCCAAGCCCTTCTATCCCTTAATGTAGAAGCTGCTAGGTCTTCTGCTATCCTTATTGTGTTTCCACAATACTCAAATTTTTTCTTCCTGAATGCTTAGAGTATTTACTCCTTGACCTGGCAACTTTGGAATTTGGCTATAATATTCCTAGGAGTTTTCTTTTTGGAATCTTTTTCAAGAGGCGATCAGTAAATTTTTTCAATTTCTATTTTGCCTTCTGGTTCTAGAATATCAGGGCAACTTTCCTTGAGAATTTCTTGAAAGATAGTGTCTAGTCTATTTTTTTATCATGGCTTTCAAGTAGCCTAATAATTTTTAAATTATCTCTCCTGGATCTATTTCCTAGGTCAGTGGTTTTTTCATTGAGATATTTCACATTGTCTTCTATTTTTTCATTTGTTTGGGTCTGTTTTATAGTATCTTGATTTCTCATAAAGACATTAGCTTCCAATTGCCCCAATCTAATTTCAAAGGACTTATTCTCTTTAGTGAGTTTTTGAGATTATTTTTCCATCTGACAAATTTGGGTTTTTAAGGCATTCTTCGACTCATTGGCTTTTTGGGCCTCTTTTGCCATTTGGGTTAGTCTATTTTTTAAGATGTTATTTTTTTAGTGTATTTTTAGGTCTCCTTTACCAGGCTGTTGACTTGTTTTTCTTGATTTTCTTGCATCATTCTCATTTCTCTTCCCAGTTGTTCCTCCACTTCTCTTACTTGATTTTTCAAAATCTCTCTCTAGCTCCCCCATGGCCTGTAACCAATTCATATTTTTCTTGGAGGATTTTGATGCAGGAGTTCTGCCTTCACAATCTTCTTCCCTCTCCCTGCCTTGACTTTTTTTTCCCCAACAAAGGGATTCTATGGTCTGTTTATGCTTCCTCTGCTTGCTCATATTGCCAGTGAATTACTTGACTTTTGAGCTCTTTGCCATTGTAGAACTCTGCTTTTGGAATGGAGAAAGCTTTGTCCCAAATCTCTGGGGTTTTCACAGCTGCTGGAGCTATTAGGAATGTGCCCTTTCTACAGCCCCCACAAGCTCTGTGTCACTGGCCACACACCCCAGGACCACCACTCAAGACTGGCATCCAGATCCAAGCAGGTTAAAGGAAGAGCAATTACTCTCTGAATGGTTGCTTGGTCCCCTTATGATCTGCAGGCCAGGAGCTCTTGAAGCAGCCAATCAGTGCAGCCACTGCACCTCCACTGCTTCTTACCATGGGGGCAGGGGACAGACCACACTCTTCCATCCTCCCCTGTTCCAACAGAGTTCCACACTATCCTGTTACTTTGTCTTTGGCAGTTATGGGTTGAGAAGTCAGAAAACTACCACAGCTGCTGGTGTTTCACTCTTCTGAAGTCTGCTCTGGTCACTGATGGTTGGGGCCACCCTGGGGCTAGAACCACAGCTCTCAGGGGACTAGTCCCAGCTCCCATCATGCTTTGATATACTTTTCCTCTCAGCCCATAGGGCTGCCTTCAGTGTAAGATTTATTTCTCTCTGTCACTTTGTGGGTTCTGTAGCTCTAAAGTTTGTTTAAAGTCATTTTTTTTTACATGTATTGGAAGTGATTGGAGTGGGAACTCATGCCAATTTTGTAGTTCTACTCTGCTATCTTGGCTCTGCCCCTCCATAAATAAAATTGTTGAACAGAATGGGTCAATGACCATAGCCCTGCAGTACTCCACTAAGTACCTCCATTTGGGCTGACATGAATATACAAGGATCTGTTATTTGGTGATAGAGGGAGCATGATATTTAGCAATGGCAGCAGAACAAATCAATAGATCTTTCTTCAGTAGATAAGTTTTAGGGAACTACCTGACACACATAGCAATTAAATAATTTATCCATGGTCATACAGTTAGCAGCAGAGAAATTTGATTCCATCCTCCTGACTCTAGTCCAACACTCTTTAGCCAACATAGTACACTTCTTCCATTCAAAAATTACTTTGACTGATTTATAAAGTGTTTAGCACAATGCTTGGGGCATAGTAGATAGTTAATAAATAATGATCATGATAATAATGACTAGTATTTACTTAGTGTCTACTAACATTGTACTAAGCACTGCACAATTATTATCTCACTTAATGATCACAACAACCCTATAAGGCAGGTGCTGTTATTATCCGCATTTTACACATGAGGAAACTGAAGCAAAAAAAGGCTGAGTGAATTGCCCAGGGTCACACAGTTACTAAGTATCTGAGGACTGATTTTCAGGTCATTCTGATTTCAGGCAAAGCACTGTATGTACTGTGCCACCCAGCTGCTTATCTTATTCACCTTTCCTTGTTATCTTTTTATATTCATTAACCTAGCAAACACAGAAAATCATTTGCATATGCTTAGAACTACATATATATTTTTAAAAATTTGTGTTATATTTTTAGACTCATGGGATTTAATACTAGAAGAGACCTTGGAAGTCATCTGACACAAAAGACTTATTTTGTAGATTAGAAAATGGTATTCCAGACTTGGGTATTGCCCATCAGCCTAAAAATAAATAGTAGCCCTAGAATTTTGAAACCAGGGTTTCTGATGTCAAATCCAGTGTTGTTTCCAGTATCCATTGGAGAAACTCTATGTTTCTGAATGGAAAATGTTGAGCTTTGGTCAACAAGTAAAACAGCTATTGCTTAGTTTAGAAGAATTCTATTAGTGTTAATACTTACCAAGAACTAGCCATTTAAGTATATAGTATAGAAAAAGTCCTAATAAAGGATGAATATTTGGGGTATGAGTTGGTGTTATATAAGTTCTTAATTGTACAATCTCCTTTTCTTTCTTTTCTTCTTCTTTTTAAATATCCCTCTTTGATTTAAACTTAGCCCATTGAGAACTCAATTCCATCACAGTCTTCTGTATTTCATTACTCCCAAAATGTAGTTTGAGGGTCACCGATTATTATCGATACTCTACATAACTTATATTGCACCTGAAACCACTGTACCAATTTCTTTCATATTAAATGGAATAATTGTTAGTATTATCATTAGTGTATCAGATACTTAACACTCTTAAATATATCAAAAGTCAATAAATATTTCTCTTTCAAAATCCCTAGAGGTTTTCCCACAGATTAATCAATCTGTTACCAGTTGCCCCAAAGAGTTAATAGGTATATGTCTATTTAGGTGCATTATTCCTTCAGTAGAAAAACTTCTTTTCATTCTGAACCGAGTCTTGGTTTTTTTTCTAAATTTCATTATTATTTTTAGTTTTCAACATTCACTTTTATAAGTTATAATAAGATTATACCAAGATTTATAAAAAAATTTTCCTCACTCCCTCTCTTTCCCCTTCCCCAAGATGGTATGCAATCTCATATAGGCTATACAGGTACTATCATATTAAATGCATTTCCACATTAGTCATGTTGTGAAAGAAGAATCAGAACAAAAGGGGAAAAAAAACATGGGAAAGAAAAAGAGAGAAAATAGTATGCTTCAGTCTGCATTCAGAATCCATAGTTCTATGTACATCTGCATGTACATCTGGATGTAGATAGCATTTTCTATCACGAGTCTTTTGAATTTGTCTTAGATCATTACATTGGTGAGAACTAATTCTATCAAAGCTAATCGCTGCACAATGTGGCTGTTACTACGAACAATGTTCTCTTGGTTCTGCTCACTTCACTCAGCATCAGTTTATTCAAATCTTTCCATGTTTTCCTGAGTTCTGCCTGGTCATCATTTCTTATAACACAATAGTATTACATCCCTCTACCATTCCCTCTCATTCTCCTCTACAAAGGAAGGTAAATTTTGATGTCCAGAAGTTTCCCACTTAACTTGGTTCACTGGCTAAATTTCTTCCTTCCTTCCTTCCTTCCTTCCTTCCTTTCTTCCTTCCTTCCTTCCTTTCTTCCTTCCGTTCTTCCTTTTTTGCATTTAGCCTTAAACCCAGTTCACTCTGAAGATCACAATAGGTCCCTGTCCAAACTCCACTTAATGGCTGTATTTTTGGCCCTCCTACCATAGAGTGAATGTCAATGGTAACTGTTTCTCTTTGAAATAGCAACCCTGAGGGTCTTCCCCTCCTAGCTTAATTTTTTTCTGTGTTTTAATTAAAAGGGACATCCCATAACTCACTTTTTAAATAGGCCTATTCCCAAAATGGGTGTTACCTCACTCTAAGTGAGTACATGAAAAGACTTTAGCCTAAAAAGGCCAGGGTCTCCCATTGCATGCTGGGCCATCTCTAGTCATTCTGATGAATATCTAGTCACCGGATCCAGATGGTCCTGGAGGAGAATTTGAGGCTGGTGTCCTTGCACACCCCTCCCTCACTCAAATCAAAGTCAGATGCAAGTCATGTCATCATTTCCCTGATATAATGGTGATATTCAAAAATGAGGGACAAACACAACTACAACTTGTGTAGCCATTCCTCAATTAATGGGCATTCCCTCAATTTCTAATTCTTTGTGACTACATAAAGAATTGCTATAAATATTTTTGTACATGTTGGCCTTTTCCCCCTATTTTATGATCTCTTTGGGATACAGATCTAGTAATGGTATTTCTGGATCAAAGGGTATGCACACTTTGATTGTCCTTTGGGCATAGTTCCAAATTGATTTCCAGAATGGTTGGATTACTTAACAACTCCACTAACAAGGCATTAATATTCCAATTTTCCCATATCTTCTGCAACATTTATTATTTTCCTATTTTGTCATGTTAGTCAATCTAATAGGTACAATGTGGTACCTCAGATTTGTTTTAATTTGCATTTCTCTAATCAAGAGTGACTTAGAACATTTCCTCATATGACTATAGATAGCTTTTATTTCTTAATCTGAAACCTGCCAGTTCATATTCTTTGAACTGGGGAATGATTTGCATTCTTATAAATTTGACTCATTTCTCTATGTATTTTAGAAATGAAGTTTTTATCAGAGACACTGGCTATACAGATTATTTCCCACCTTTCTGCTTTCTTTCTAATGTTGTTTGCATTTGGCTTTGCTCATGCAAAAACATTTTTTAAAATTTAATGTAATCAAAATTATCCACTTTGCAGTTTGTAATGTTGTCTATCTTTTGTTTAGTCATCAATTCTTCCCTTTTCCATAGATCTGAGAGGTAAACTATCCCTTTATCTCCTAATATGTTCATGGCATCACCCTTTATGTCTAAATCATCTACCCATTTTGACCTTATCTTTGTATATGGTGTAAGATGTTTGTCTATGCCTAGTTTCTACCACACTATTTTCTAGTTTTCCCCACAGTTTTTGTCAAATAGTGAGTTCTTATCCCATAAGCTGGAGTCTTTGACTTTATCAAACAGTAGATTACTGCAGGCATTGACTGCTGTATCTTGTGTACCTAACCTATTTCACTTATCTACCACTATTTTTTAGCCAGTACCAAGTAGTATGATTATTTCTGCTTTATAATACAAACTACTTTTCTTAATGATAGACATATCCCTTTCTGTGCTGATATTTGGTAGTGAATAGAGGGTTGCTTTTAATGAAAATATGTTTTGGTTTGGTTGGTTTTATTTTATTTAGATCAAGCAAGTTCTTTCAGACAGTAAATCTGGTTATAAGAACTGAAAGGTAGAAGGACTTACCCCAAAAGAAACTTCATCCTGAGACTACTGGACACACAACTAATAAAGCAAGACAGGTAGCACAATCAAAATGAAATAATGTCCATCTTGTTTGGGGCAACTGCTACCTAAGAAGGTCAAATTTGGTGACATGGAAGTCTATCGCGTCATTAGTGCTGAGACACATGACTCACGAATTTAAAGAAACTTTTTCTGGTTTTTATATTTGAAAAGGGCATGATTTGTGCTCCAGAATTCGTATAATAACTGGTCAACCAGGATGATTTTCTGACTGGGAAATGTAACTTTTTTGAGTACATGTCAGGGGAGGACCAAATACAGATGGTAGAAGAGTAGCCCTGATCCAGGTTATGAATCTTCTTCTTGAAATCGTACCCAAATGTAACTTGAATGAGATGCTTTTTCAAATTGTAATTTCCTCTTCACTATTATTACAGTCCTCCAGAAACAGATGACAATCTACTACTTTGAAAACTGTTCTCTAAATAGTGATTGCTTATTTGCATGAAACCTGAACATGTTGGATTCTATAATTGCTAAACTTCCTCACTAAAATTACCAAACTTATTTCTGTACAAATATAAAATGCCTATGGTTTTGGAAAAGCATATCCCACTAATATTACTAATTGCAGACCTATTACAGTCTTGCCTGCCAAGATAATGGAGAAAATTGCACATGGACCACTCATAAATTACACATTGGTGAACAATAAATTTTCTTCCTATCAATCATGATTTCTCCCCAAAGCACTGTGCAATTTACAACTCCATTCTTTGCTCTGAATTGTTTCGCTATCACTGTAAAATTCAAATTGGCTAGCATAGAATGTTATAGGTTATAGAGAGGTAAAGTGGATGCAACTTGACATATTTAATAAACAGAGGGAAAATGTAAAAGGAAATATTACATTATTAATTAAAATCATTCAGGTTTGCCAAGAAGAAAGGAAACTTAACTTGATCAGTGAAAGAGGTTAAGGATATTCTTTTAGGTTTTCATAAGAAAATAGCAATTCAAGATATTATGATATCAAAGTGAGAATGAAATATAAGCTATGGTCCTCATTTTTTGGAAGTGAATTGAGTAGAAGAAAATTGAGTAGAAGAAAAAAAAATTCTTGAAGTTAATGGCAAATGAATACATATGTCTTTGCCTCAAAGTAGAAATTGACCCAAGGGCAGAATTTTGATGCTCACAGAGAAATTTAGAGTACTAGTGTTACAAAGAAAACAAGGTGGAGCCTATTGGTGAGAAGAATTGAAGTGAGGTCAGCAAATGTTAGGATTGTGTTTAAGGGGTAGTAGGAACTACTTAATTGTGTCTGGTATTTTCAGAGGTTCCATTTCGCAGCTCCAGAGTTATGTGTACAGCTTTTATATCACCATGAACAGTAGTCCTGACTCAGTGATTCAGTCTTCTCCTGGCAAGCAATTGTGGCCTCTAAGAGGCACTATCCCAGACTCTTATGATGCAGGTATCAACAATAATCAAAGAAGTTACCTTGCCCATAGTTAGCCCACAAGAAGGTTAGGGGTAAGGGACCATAGAAGAGGACACATTGTTTCTGCATAAGAGTAAGATTGAGAAAGGGAAAGAGTGTGTCTATCCCTGCCAGAAGATGGTGTTGTCTTGGAGACTATTTTACTTCCACGGTCCTGGACCCTTTCTTTTCTCTTAAAGTTTTGATCATGGCTAATCAAACTTTCTCTTCAGGATGGCAGAAGATTTGAGTTAAAATTTGAAAGTCCTATAGAGTAAGCTGCCTTGTCATGTGATAGGAGATACATTTTGTCTGCTCTGGACAGAAAATGCTTCTTCATACCAAGAAGTCAGAAGGAACAATACAAGGAAAGGAAAGTTTTGGAACCAGACCGTATTCGAGGGCTTTGCTTTACTGAGGAAATCTTGGCCTTTCTATCCCAAGGAACTTTTCATTCTCTGGAAGTTTTCTTCTCCCAAGTTGCACATACTTTCCCTAGGAATGAGCCTAGCTATATAGGTAAACATGTAATGAAAGAAATATCTAGAAAGGCTTATCTTTTCCTCTTCTGTAGAAGAATCTATCTTCACAAGTCCACCTACTTACAGGACAATATTTGAAAATGTTACTGAAAACCCTCTTGACTTGGAAGCAGGAGATCTGGTTCTAGTCTTGGCTTTGTGTTACTATGTTTGCTCCCACAAAATATCAGGTAGCTGGAAGGTCCTTTAGAATTCTTACATGTTTTCGTGATATTTTGAAGACTTTTTTATGGAGAAATTGGCTTAAATTCCTTTTAACTTCCTTCCCAAAAGCTATCTCATCCTTTTCTACCCACTCCATTCTCCAGTAATAAGGAATCTTAGAGACCTAACATGAAAAAAATAATAGCTCTTAATACCTAATCATCAAGAATAAGTGGTTTGCCTTTTGTGCATATGTATCGTGTGCATGGTTCCTCAGTGATGATCTTGTGCTGTTCTGGTGTCTCTTTTTTCACCTTTGTGATATTTTCTTTCTGGCTAATTGTGCTAGATGCAAAACTAATAGCATAAACAAAGAATTAAATGATGAAAAAGACCTAGATAAGATGATGACGATGATGATGATGATGGTGTTGGTGGTGATAGTCATAATAGCCAGCATTTATATGGTGCTTTAATGTTTGCAAAGCATTTTATATGTATTATATCATTTGATCTTCACAACAATATTTTGCTAAATGTTATTATTGCAATTTTATAAGTGAGGAAAATGAGGCACACAGTGATTGTATCATTAGATGTGATGATTGATGTCAGGTCTCAAAGAAATTCCCTGGGTGACAGGTGAAGTTTCAGCAGATGTAGTTGTAAGAGGAGAAATGCTCAAAGACAGGGTAGGAACAGCAGTAAAGTTAGGGAAAATTAGAACTTTGTAATCTATTCAGGAATTTGTAAATTTCAATTTCCTCTTCTATAAAATTAGGCACTCATACTTGTACTGCATATGTAACAGGATTTTGGTGAGGAAAGTGTTTTTTAAATCCCAATGTGCTATAGCACTGTGACCATTTCTTCTGTCTGAGTTTTGTCTGCTCCAGCAGGTCATCCCATCTGGTATAGTTCAAAGAAGGAAAGGATGAATATTGAGGGTGGAGGTGGAGGGGGGGGGAGAGGGAGACATTTACTGTATGCTAAGTATTTTTTAAATTTCATTTAATTTTTCTTTTAAATAGTATTTTATTTTTTCCCACTTAAAAAACAAGAAAAAAATAAAATTCATTTTACAAAGATTTTTAGTTCTGAATTTTTCTCCCTTGCTCCTTCCCTTTCCCTCTTCTGAAAAATGGTAGGCAGTTTGATATAGTTTATACATATACTATCATGTAAATCATATTTCCATACTGATCATGGTTGTAGAAGAAGAAACAAATCAAAAGTAAAGAAAAAAAAAGAGAGAAAGAATAAAATAAGTAAAAAAAAAAAAAGATGCTTAGATCAGCATTCAGAGTCCATCAGTTCTTTATCAGGATATGTATAGTATTTTCTTTGGTATGTCCTTTGTACTTGTCTTGGATAATTGTCATGTGATTGTTGTCATGTGTTGCTGATTAAAGTTGAGCCACTCATAGTTGATCAGCACATGATGTTGATGATATTGTGTGCAATGTTTTTTCTGGTTCTGCTTATTCCACTTTGCATGAGTTATTACAAGACTTTCCAGGTTTTCCTTTACTCTCATTGTGTCTTTGTGCTTCAAGTGTATTTCTTGTTAGCCACATATTACAGGATACTAGTTATTGATCCACTCTGGTATCCACTTCCTTTTTATGGGAGAGTTCATCCCATTCACATTCACCATTATGATTACTACCTGAGTATTTTCCTCTATCCTATTCTTCCTCCTGTTTGTCCTCTCTCTAATTTCATTCTTTCTCATATCACCAATGTTTTGCTTCTGTCTACCACCTCACCTGATCTTAACTCCCCTCTGTCAGTCCTCAACCTCCAACCCTTTAATTTATTCTCTTCCCTTCCTACCACCTTGGCAGGTAAGATTGATATCTATATTAGTCTGATTTTGCATATTATTCCCTCTTTGAGTCAATACTGATGAAAGCAAGGTTCAAACAATGCCTATGCTCCCCACTCCGATCTTCCCCTCCAATGGAATAGGTCTTTCTTGTCTCTTCACATGAGATAATTTACCACATCTACTTCTGCCTTCCTTCTGCATCCATTTGACTCCACTTTCTCATCTCTTATTTTTATGCCATTCCCTCAAATACACCTTATGTCCATACTCTCTGTCTATGTATATTCCTTCTATCTGTACTGTTAGTGATACAATTTTTAAGAGGTATATGTATCATCTTCCTGTGTAGGGATGTAAGCAGCTTAGCTCTATTGAATTACTTCTGTATTTTTTTTCCCTTTTTTTGTCTAAGCTTCTCTTGAGTCTTAATACTGAAGGTAAAATTTTTCATTTGGTTCTGGTCTTCTTGTGAAGGCTTAAATTCTTCTATTTTGTTTAATGACTAATTTTCCCCTGCATATATTATGCTTAATTTTGCCAAATAAGTGATTCTTGGTTGTAGTCCCAGGTTTTTTGACCTCTAGACTATCGTGTTCCATGACGTCTGATGTTTTAATGTTGCAGCTGCCAAATCTTGTGTAATCCGGATTGTGACTCCACAATTTCTGAATTGTTTCTTTCTGGCCATTTACATTATTTTTTCCTTGATCTTATAGTTCTGAAATTTGGCTAAAATGTTCGTTTGGGTTTTTATTTGGGGATATATTTTCTGCGGTGATTGGTAGATTCTTTCAATGCCTGTTTTGCAGATTGCAAACATCAGGACAGTTTTCCTTGATAATTTCTTGAAAGATGTTCTCTGAGTCCTCCTTTTGAATATTACTTTCAGACAGTCCAACTATTCTAATATTGTCTCTCCTGGATCAGTTTTCCAGGTCAATTGTTTTTCCCATGAGGTCTTACATATTTTTTTCTATTTTTTTTCATTCTTCTGAATTTGATTTTTTCATGATATCTCCAAGTGATAGTGATTTTTTGCCAATCCCCAAACTTTCCTGGGCTAAAAGATTGCTTTGCTCTGTCTTTCTGTTGGCTTCACTGTTCCAGCATCTGTTCTGGAGTGCCCTTGTATGGTTGCTTGATTGTCTGGAGATAAATATGGGAGAGCTACAGCAGTATAGTGATTTACGGCTTACTCTGCCATCTTGCCTCCCAGAACCAAAAGAAAATACAAAATATAAAGAAATGAAGACAATCTCTGTCATCAAATATTTTTATATTCTAAAATAGGTAACTCCAAGACATATTGGATAAAGATTATTAGGTAAGCTTGTTTTGCTCTGGCAAGAGAGAAATTCAGTATATAGGCAGATGGTTAGAAAGATAGAATGGATGCAAATAATATGAAAACAACCTTTGGAATTAGAGAACCTGGGCTTGAACCATATTCCTGACATTTGCTATCCATGTGAATGAACTTGGGCAAATAATTTAACATCATTGGAACTTGGTCTCCTCATGTGTAAAAAGAAAAGAATTAGAGTAGGTGAATGTCTCAGTTCCCCTCTAGGAACATATCTATAATTTTATCATTTCCCTTTCTTAGTATCATATCTATTCCCATATATTTAACAAGTACTAAGGTATTAGAGATAAATATGCTATTTATACTGAGACTGATGATAAAATAGTTTATTTTGGAATTGCTAAAACATACAACTTATTTATCTTTTCTAAACAAATGCTTGTTAATCATTCATATGTTCATAGCAACTTGCAAGGAACTTGAGACTAAAAAAAAAAAAACTATTGAGAGCATGACCTATTCTAAAGGAGTTATATTTTAGTGGTGCAAAATAAAATCACATACAAAAAAACTGCATATAATATCCATTCAGAAAACAGTACAGAGTAATGTCAAATAGGAAATAGCACCAATAGCTAGAGAAATCAGGAGAGGCTTTCTCTTGGTGGAAGTGGTGCCCAAACTATTCCTAGAATAAAGATAGGAATTCCAAAAGGTAGAGGGGGAAAACAAAAGCATAGAGGACAGTCCTTGAATAGTCATGGAGGAGAAAATGGAATCAATTATCTGAGAAACAGTGTATCTTCCATTCTTCATCTCTTCCTTGTTTTCTCTCAAAGTTCATCTCTGAAGATTCTTAGGATGAATTGCTCTAATCTTATGTCAAGCTTTCTGCAGTGTTGTTTTCTTCCTTACCACCATTTGATATGCTTTTTTGGAAACATCACTCATGATCTCTCACCATAATCTTCCACTTTTTGTAATTGAATTTATGTTCTAAATTGGTGGAGCCTTTAGGCACCATATCTTTTCCATAGTGAAATAAGGTGTTGAAAGTGATGGTATTCAGTCATTTTAGTCAGTCCAACACTTTGTGACCCTGTTTGGGGTTTTCTTGACAAATATATTGGAGCACTTTGCCACTTCCTTTGCAAGATAATTTTACAGGTGGGGAAATTGAGGCACATAGAATTAAGTGACCTGCCTAGCATCATACAGCTAGTAAGTTTCTGAGGCCAAATATCAACTTAGGTCTTCCTGACTCCAGGCATAGAGTTCTATCTTCTGTTGCATCTAACCATTCCAAGTACATTCTGGGTTTTGTTTGTTAGTTTGTTTTTTGCTTCTCATTGTGGCAATGATTTTCTTCAACCAAATTTTTGTGATAATTAGTAATAGTGCAAGTCAATATATTTCCATTGTCTATTTCTCATTTTATGGGGCAAAAACAGATTAACACTTTTTCTTGACTTCACCTCTATAATAACTAGTTGCTAGATTCTTTTTTCATCTTTCTCTTTCTCTCCATTCATACTACTACCACCTGAATTCAGACTCTATTTATCTCCTACTGTCCACTTTTGCAGTAGTCTTTTAGTTGGACTCCTGGATTATAGTTGTTCTCTTTGCAAATCCTTTATGTAACAAAGCTAAATAGTCTTCCTAAAGCACCAACCTTACCTTATCACTTACCTACTTGATAACCCTATGGTAGCTCCTTGTTACATCTAAGATGAAATCCATACTCCTTAGCTTGCTATTTCAAATCTGACTCCAGTCTATTTTTCCAGATATATTTCATAGCTGTCCCCTTTGGACACTTTACATTACAGTCTATCTTGTTTACTTGCTGTTCTCTAAACTTGATACACTATTGCTTGTCTTTTCCCTTTGCATAAGTTTCACCCTATGTATGGAATGTGCTCCTTCTTCATCTTCAATTCTTAAAATTCCTAACTTTATTTAAGGTTTAATTCATATGCCAGCCCCAAGAAAAATCTTTGCTGATGTCCAAAGTTTCTATTGTCCTTTTCCACCTCAGGTTAGTTTATATTTTGTGATATATTATATAATAATACTGCATTATATTATATATTTATTGACATAGTATATAATATTGATTATACATACATACATATATACACATATACATAAAATGTCCTCCTAGAAAAATTAAAGTTTATTGTGAACAAGGACTAGGGAAGTGCCTTCCATATTGCAAGTGCATTATAAATACTTGTTGGGTTAAATTTGAATTGATAGGATTATTGAATAAATCAGGTTATAGCACATATTCTTCAGTGTATAATTCTTCTATTTTGGCTTTAATTTTGCCTTTACATTTTCCAGTTTATGAATATGTATAAAGAGTCAGGTGGTGGCTAAAGTGATGGAGTGCTGGGTCTGGAATAAGGGAGACCTGATTTCAAATCTGGCCTCAGACACTTATTAGTGGTTTAATTCTGAGCAAGTCACTTAAGCTCTGTTTGTGTAATTTCCTTAATTATAAAATGGAGATGATAACAATTTGACATAAATCATGTAGTTTTTATGAAGATCAAATAACAAAATATTTGTAGAAAGTACTTAGCACAGTGCCTGGCACAGGCAGACATAAATGTTTCTGCCTCCCTTACCTCAGTCTCAAGTCAATCATCTGACTCCACAAAAACAAAAGATCAGAAAATAACTATAAAATCATTAACCAGTTTATCTAATGCCTATAAAATGCAGTTTGTTTGCTACATGCAGGAATTTCTAACTCTCTTCCTAACAAAAAAAAAAGTATTACTGATATTCAGGCACAAAACTTTTGAGTAGACCATGAGACATTGGCTTCTGTCCCACTATAATCCTAAAGCATGTTCAATAAAAAATTACTTGACTGTAGCTAGGTTTCCATTAAAATGACATAGCATAAATATATGTATATGTTTAGATTTAGACATAAACATAGACACAGACATAAACATAGATGTTGACATGGACAAAGAAACAGTTGGTTGATTGCTGCCCATTGTTCTCAAAGAAGAACAAAATGACACTACTATGTTAGGGTCAAGGTATATTATGTCCAGTTTTAGCTGATCAGACCAATATGAGCTCAGAAGGCTCTACTGTAAGTCAGGCACAAATAGTTCATATGAACATTTGGAGTGGAGATGCCTATAAATGTATGCATCTCATGTCTCTTTTGAGTTACTGCTATCCTGACTTTATCATAAAGCATAGCACCTTCTGTAATGGAGACAAACCATGTTGGTCAGTCTGCCACTGTCTCCCATGTCTCATAATCAATTTCAAAGTCTTCTTATAGACCTTATGATTGTCCTTGCATTGCTTCTTTTAACCTCCATGTGAGCACTTGTCTCGTGTGACATCTTTTTAGGCAAACATATCTTTGACATTCAAACAAAGTAGTTAGCCCAAACTTAGTAGAGTTTGAATGCTTGGCAGTTCAGGTCAAGAAGGACTTAGTCTCTGGTACTTTATCTGGCCAGGTGATTTTCAGAATCTTCCTAAGACAATTCAAATGGAAGTGATTGTTTCCTGGAATGGTGCTGGTATATTGTTTAGGATTCACAGGCATTTGACAATGTGTTCAGCATAACTGCTCTGTAGACCTTCAATTTGGTAGCTAATCTAATACCTCCTCTTTCTTACACTTGCCTCCAGAGTCTCCCAAACACTGAGATATCTCTGGCAATGAATGTATCAACTCATCATCTCTGTGTACAGCCCTGGAAAGATTACTGCCTAGGGAAGTGAACTTATCTAGGGTACTCAAAATTTCTCCATGTACCATAACTAAATGGTATAAGATGGCACGTATGGACAGTGTTGTACTGGCTGGTGGAGAACCTCTGTTTTCTTGATGTGAATTGTTCATCATTATTGTATGTCAGTTTCATGACCCCATGCTTACCAGGGTTCTGGATAATGGGTAATGCTTTCATGCTTTCCCAGTCACCAACTGAGTGAAGTGGGGCTGTGTGCTTACTCCAGTTGGGGAAACCACACTGTCATATCCAGGATGGCAGCTAGCACACATTCTTTGATCTGCTTTACCAGGAAAGATAGCTGTTTAAGGAGTCAACAATATTTGCTTTAATTACAATCACTAGTTTGGGGAAAAAGTCAGCACCCTGAACTTCAGGAAAAATACAAAGAGAGAAAATACAGAGAAAATAGTAAGCAGAGAAATAAAGACCAACAGACATGGCTCTGACTGCCTGAATCAACTATGCACTTGACACACATCCCTGAGTTGAGAGAATCTTTACATCTGAGCAGTTGGGGGGCTCTGAACATATGGTCACTCAGAAAGTTATTATGGTGACAGGAAGGATCAAGACACGAACTCAGAATCTCGACCAGGGAATCACAAGATCCTTCTCATAAGTGAGCCCTCAAAGCAAAATACCAACTCAGGGTATATATATACTTCTCAGAGCCAGAAGGCATCACAAATCTCATGACTCAGTGCCTAATTAGAAATTAACAAAAGGTGTGAAAGCCTTCCTACAACCAAGCCTCGGCTAAGGAAATTTCTTTTAATGGACTCCATGTGAGGCCTATTAATAGTGAGGGAAGATATTATATCCCATTAACATTACAACTCCTATGTTTTTTATCATGTTGTTTTCTGTGATGTCAGATTATTCTAATGAGGAATAAAACAGCACCAAGGTCAGCTACCATGCCAACATCAAATTATTTAAATTGAAAAACCTACAAGCCAAGAATAAAATGGAAGGAGAGTTGGTGCATGGCTTTTTGTTTGCAAATGACTGTTCCCTTAATGTAGCCTCTGAGGCTGAAATACAACAATGTATGGATTGATTCTCTGCTGCTTGTGCTAATTTTGGCCTAACACTTAACAATTTACACACATACATATACACACACACGCGTGTGTATATGTATGTAAATAATTTTTATATGTATGTATGTAAATAATGTAAATAAAAATAATTTGTGTGTGCACTCACACATGCATCTGTGTATGTATATATGCATATGTGTGTATGTACATGTGTATGGGTATGTGACTGTATGTATGTGTAAATCTCCATATGCATACATACACACATATCTCTCTACATATATACATATATGTGTTCATATATACATACAAACATATCTTCATTCACACATGTGTTTCTGTTTAGGCTTATGTATGTGTGTGTATTGGTATGAATATATACATACAGGGTTATATATGTGGGTATGTATATACTTATTTTGGATGATCTTTTAAAGTTATTTGTGGAATCTTGCTACTTACTAATCATCTACAGCAGATGTTGACACAGAAGCTGTAATTATCTTCATGCTGTTCTTTGGGTTTTTTTTTATTGTTTAGGCTCATCAAGAGAACTCGATGATCAACTGTCCCATGAAATTATATTTTATTGCCTTACTCTTTAAATCCAACTCCCCTGACTCTTTTATTTACCATTCCAAGGACAACTTTTGACCTGCCTTTTCATATAGCTGAAGAATCCTGATATCTTGCTTCTACATTTAAGGAAAGAATGTCAGTTTTGATATGGTTCACTTCTTCTCTGTCAATTTATTGATTGTTGGCCAATAATCTTACATTTCTATTAGTAACAGTTAAACAAACGATTATAGACAGTCCAATATCTCTGACTCATAATGTTTTTTACTTCTTTTTCTGTTACTGTCAATGCAAAAAACTAAAGGAAGCCTATCTGATCAAAGTCCACAATATTTTCCCTTACCATCTCATTTTTAGTATGTCCTCATTTACTTTTCTGAGAAAATAGAAGCCATCCACTGTGAGCTCCTTTTGTACTATTTCATACTTCTTACTTGAAAACAGTAACAAAAACAAACAAACAAACAAACAAAAAAAACTTTCATCCTTCTTGCTGTCAGTGTCTCAGCTCTCCCGACTCACTTCTACATAGCAGCCGAAATAACTATTCTAAGATAAATATATGACCACATCATCTTCCAACTCACAAACCTTCAGTATTTTCTCATTGACTATATGATAAAAATTTACACTCCTTACTCAAGCAGTTAACATCTTCTTGAATGCATTTCCCATCTACCTTTCTTGCCTTGCTTCATAGTATTCTTTTAAACAACTTGAATTTTCCAGGCAAATTGAAATGCTAGTTCAGTACTCCATGTATTTACGCAAGTCCTCTTGAATGCAATCCCTCTGTGCTTTGCTCTCTCAGCATGCTAATTTTGTTTCAGGCTCAACTTATGTGACCCTTCTTCTATAAAGCCTCCCTTTCCCCTCCTAGTTAATAATGATTTACCTCAGGGCATATATGTATGCATGCATACATTTGTGTGTGGGTATGTATACTAGAATTGCTAGAATGCAATCATTCTACATATTGAAAGAAAGTTAGATCTTTTAATTGTATAGACATCCATATTTCTAGAAATAAACCAAGTCTTTGTTGTAAAATCGCATTTATAGCACTAGTAGGCAGTCACTTTTTTAAATGATATTTTTGGGGGAAATGGGACAAATTTATTTCCAGTAAGTAAAAATAAGAAAAAAAACCCATTAGATTAGAAATCTAGAGTTCTGGCTTTTAGACAAATCATATGACCACAAGCTCTTTAATATTTTGCTCATTAATAACTTTAATAACATAATTAGGCAGGTGGGCTAGATGATCTCTGATTTAACTTTCTTCACTAATATTGATTCACTGAATTTAATTACAAATGAACCTCATGTCTACCAGATTTTTCTAAAAATAAGAATACTTCTTTTTTTTTATAAAAACCTCAGTACTTTACAAGTAGTTCCATTCTACATGTAAAGGAAAATGCTCATGGTGTGGGACAGAAATCCCATAAGGGCTTGTAACCTTCAAAAAGAAAGGCATTTTTAAAGTGTCATGATTTTTTTTTAATAATTAACTTATTTTTAGTTTTCAACATTCACTTCTACAAAATTTTGAGAATCAAATTTTCTCCCCACCTCTCCCCTCCCCCCACCCTAGGACAGCATGTATTCTGACTATGTCTTCCCCCAATCTGCCTTCTCTTCTATCACTGCCCTGCCTTCTCTTCTCCCCTTCTCCTTCCCCTTCCCCTTCTATTTTCCTAATTGGCAAGATAGATTTCTATACCCCTTTGCCTGTGTATATTTTATTTCCCAGTTGTGTAAGAAATGCATTTCTAAAGGGGAAACTGGATAACTTCTTCCCCCCTCCCAGTGAATCAGTCTGTTCTTCAGTTTGTTTGTTTTTTTTTTTTTGGGGGGGGGCAGGTTTGATATTTAAATGCTCCAGAAAAGGAAGCAGGACATATTTCCCCCTAGGTAATAGCTCATGTATAAAGGAGGAAATCTAACCAAAGGTGATTTATCATACAGTAAAATTTTCATCTTCTCTCAACATCCCAAATATGTGATGATATCTATGAGTTCCAATACAAATTATCAAGATTAATTTGATTAAAATGTAGCAACAAGCAAGAATTTTTTTGTAATAATAAATCTTTCAAATGGATTAGAGTCTCAGAATTTTAAGCCTCTAATGCTCACTCTCTCTTAAAAATGATTATAAAAGGTATTCTTAATAGCTCCTGTCCTTAAAGTTTGCCTCATTTTTTCTAGTGACATAGTGTTATACTCCCCCCTCCCCTTTGTATTCTAAGATCTAAAGAACATGCACATAAACAAAATAAACAATGTAACAAATGCAAATTATACAAATAGAACCTAAGATACTGTTTTTAAGAATTGAATTAATTCTGTATCATTCCTAAGTCTAGTTTTAGGTACTCAAGAGAATGACACAATTCATTAGTGGTGTTCAGTCCTGCCAAGCTTCTGACACTTCCATTAGCTCAGCAGTCACCCACAGGCTACAGTAGTTTGAAGGTCAAAGTTTTTTGACTCAGTTCTATAGCATAGCATAGTAAATATAGTCTTGGACTTGGCATCATGAAACTTGAGTTCAAACCATGCCTCAGGTACTTATGTAATGTGTGATCATAAACAAATCACTTAACTTCTCTATGCCCAAAGAAATCTATAATTCTGTAAGTTACACATTAGCTGCTAGTCTTCATTGGTTGTGGAGGAAGTTTCCACAGTTAGAAATCCACACAATAATGAAACCACAAGTCTGACTTAATCTACCCCAAATCTCTCTCTCTCTCTCTTTCTGTTTCTGTTTCTGTTTCTCTTTCTCTGTCTCTGTCTCTGTCTGTCTCTGTCTCTCTCTCTGGCTCTCTCTCCTCTCTCTCCATATATATACACTTGTGTCTATACCTGTCATATATTATCTATTATCTCTATACATACCACGCATATACTAAGTTGGTAAATTTTATCTAACCCTATATGTGTGCATGTATAAATGCATAGTTCACACACATACACCATGTGCTTGAATATTACTGAGGCTGCATTTAATCACAAAGGGAGAGGGAGCAATGGCTATCCTCTTACAGCACTGTCTCTTCAGATACCTTCAATGATGGGGTAAAACCAAGAGCAGATAACCACCCAGCAAAGAGGCAAAAAGAATAGTGAAGGTGCTGGTTGGTTAGCGACTTTTAAAGGCACCTATGGTTCTAGCTATACTGATAGTTAAAAAGTACTACTCTAACCTCACGTATAGCAGATAAGAACAAGTTACAAAATATGCACAAATACTAAAAAGTCTCTCTCACCATGATTCTCCTGGAAGATAGTAGGCTCCTCAGCTTCCCCCAAGGGGGCAATTGCATCACTACTAATCAAAATAGATCAGGTAGTCCCTGACATATGTATGATTGTGTATAAGTATGTTCACATATATGTGTGCATTGTTCAATGTATATGAGCATATATACATATTAGTGTGCATGTATGCACATATGCATCAATAAGTTTTCTGAACCAGTGCCATTTGCCTATGTGCATATAGGAACATAAACATGAGTATGTGTGCATATAAGTACATTGTCAAGTTTGTTCTGGGCATACTGTTACAGAGCCATGTTATTAACTTACAGCATCAAGCATCCAGAGATAGCCTGAGAGTGATTAAGTATCTTTTCTTTACTTCTATTAGCTATAGCTCCCACTGACTATGTTTTTCCCAGTCACAAAAAACCACTAGTGTCCCAGTTTCTATGAACTCATATAAATGTCACTCATACACACACACATACACCGATGTGCATATAGACACCTACATGTGTGTATACAAGATAGGACAAGATAGGAGAGAGAGAGAGACAGAGACAGAAAGACAGAGAGAGACAGAGAGATGGGGATGTGTCAGAGGCATTTAGGATTAGTCCTAGAAGAAGAGGCAGAGGAGGATTCCAGAGTGCTTTCCTAGCTACAACTTTGTGAAGTAGGTACTGCAGAAAGATAAAATAAGAAATAGAGAGAGGTCAGGAGAAGTGTTTGTGTATTTGTCTTTCTATTATTTTATATCTCTATGGTTTTCTAACTCTATACTTTCTGGCTTAAAGAGCTTTCATAAGGAAAACACTTTGAAGAATTTAAAGAATTACACAAATATGAGTTATTATCATTGTCAATGTTGTTTTTCTCTGACTTCTTTCTTTCATGATAGAGAAAAGCAATTTTTTCACTTAATTATACCTAAAATATGGCAAAACTCACCCAAAAAGACTCAGGAACGAACTAAGCAATGCAGTTAGAGTAAGAATTTACTAGAACACGCTTCTAGAATTCAGTAACCATGTATACTAACCACTAGCCATTGGACAAAGACCAGATACTGCTTTAAAACATGAAGCTGGTTTGTTGTGTTCTGAATATGTGTGTGTATATATGTGTGTGTATATATGTATGTGTGTGTATGCATACATACACACAGGATATATATATATATCCCCATCTCAGTCCTTTGTTTTATATTTTCCCCTCATTTACCTTTTAAAAAAATCAACAAAGTTTAAATAACAAAGAGTTAGGAAATACAGCTTCTTTGACTTGTAAAATATATCTATATCTATGTATACACATGCACACACCTAATCATACATATATACACACATTATATATGTATATATGTATATATACATTTGTGTCTATCTACATATGTCTAATTTCTTAGGCAGCATGGATACCTCATCAAGAAGAGATGACTTGAGAAGGTGTGATATTTTTTTCTTTTCCTTGTTCCAATTTAATGTTGCCAGCTACTTCTGTGGATATATATTCTTTATAAAAATATTTTCATTTTCTAGCACTCTTGTTTTTCCTCTTCAATGCTTATTGACCTTTACATAATGCTTTTTTTAAGGCACCTCAAGGTTGTTTCAGAACTACAGGAAATACCATTGCAGAAGACAAGAGTATTCATGGAATGAATCCTCTATAAAAAGTATGCCTAGGGTTTTAATATGTATTATTATTAATTTAATAATTTATTATTTATTAATTTAATATGTATTATTATTAATAGTATTAGAACTTAATAAAATGAGGTGAGTTATTATCATTAATGTTGGAGTTTTGGGTTTTATAATAATGACTACTGTTTGTTAGCAGAAAGATAACTTCTTAGTAACATCCGAGGATGTTCAATTTTTGTTTTGTCACTCTCCACATTCCTGAGATTTCTACCCACCCACCCAAATCCCTTGTTCTGCTTTGATGGAGCCAATCAAACAGTTCATGTTACAAGTATGTGGTACGGGAGAAGCCGCGCAGAAGGAAGGAACAGGTGGACTAGCGCACCGGGAAGCGGCCGCCGGGCTAGCCTCAAAAGGGGAGCCGCGAAGCCCCAGCCCTGATCCGCCTTTGGTAATCCAGAATCGTCCAGGCTCGGCTCCCACCATCTGAGGCCGGCGGACAGACTTCCCGCCGCAGCCGCAGTCCCAGCCGGCCCTTGCGGGAGCTCTCATTGCGCGCCCCGCGCGGACCCCGCGGCGAGTGTTACCGTTAACGGCCGGTGCATGCCGCCCGCCGCGCCGGCCCGGCCATTCTGCTACGAAATGTTCCTCCAAATTGGCCTTGCAGAGACATATGGGTATACACGCTGGAGTTAAGCCTTTCCATTGCCAGCACTGTGACTATAAAACAAGACTGAAGGCTTCATTGATACAACACATGCGGATCCATACTGGTGAAAAACCTTTTAAGTGTGAAATTTGCTCCTATGCCTCAATTGATGCTAGTTCCCTGCGCAGACATTTTAGAACCCACACACGGGAAAGGCCCTACAAATGTCAACTTTGTTCATATAGTAGTATTCAGAAGAAGAGCCTGGACCTTCATGTACAGCGACACCACACAGGCGAGACATTTGGTTGTAGTTTTTGCTGCTACTCCTCTCCTGATAAGCAGCTCCTTCGGAAACATATTAAAAAATACCACCTTAATTTGGAAACTCCTTTGGCTGACACTTAAACAGCCATGACTCTCAAACTCTTTCCAGTGAATCATTGGTTCCATGAAATCCGAATCCCTTGCAGAAGTCTT
>CM053587.1:128422539-128445464 GCA_028646515.1 Pseudochirops corinnae
CTCACAATGGGCTCCGTCACTCCCAAATCCGCTCAAATTTACTTTTTAGTTCCCAAGGAGGAAATTCCTGGGGAGCCCGTCCAAGTCACTGCTTCCTCCCCGCCATCTTAGCTCCGCCCCCCTCCAGAAAATATTTTAAGGTGGAGCTTGAGCATAAGCTCCCCATCATTCCCCCTCCAACAAATGGAATCACAAAATATTGGGGTAAGGGGCAAAGGTCTCTTCTTTCCTGGCTACTTGCTGCTGAAATTGGACATAGAGCTGACCCTGTCCCAAGAGGTTCCATTTGAGAGGTCAGTTCCTTAGCCAGCATTTGGAATATACTTGATGCCAGGTCCAGAGATGACACATTGCAGTTGTGGACAGGGGGTGACATCCAACTTAAACTATAAGGTATTTACAGGTGGAGGGTATCAAGCCTGCAGAAACAAATCTAGGAAACAAGGTGAACAGACAAAAATAAAAAAATAAACAAGGAGACAAAAATCAGAAACAAGGTAGACATAGGATCAGTCATGCTTCTGGAGCCCATGAGTTCACTATTGTATCCTCAATCATAGAAGAATATGTAAGTTAAGGGTATAATTTTGTAATCATCTTCTCCCAAATAAACAATAATTACAGTGTTATCCTTCCCATGTGCTATAATTTTCGCAGCCTTTGGAACATCACCTGGTTTTCATTTTACCCATACTTTAGCTCCCAATTTTATTTTATCAGTAAAACCAAATCCTTCAGTTCCTCTGATAGCTATTTTGGAAGGAGGGTCAGTTTTTACAACTTGTATTGTATTCTCTCATGTTTACAAAACTGTATAGGGTCCTCACCTAAATTAAGAAATGTCACAATAATTTCTCCTTGATAATTAGAATCTATTATTCCAGCCAATACATGTATTCCTTGAGCTGCTAATCTCGCTTTGGGTAAAATCTGTCCAAAGTGATTTTCAGGGATTCTTACACATATTCCAGTGAAAATTTTAATTATTTCTTTCCTGTCCAACAAAAATTCCTCTAAAAAATGTAAATCATACCCAGCTGAACCAGGTGTTTCTGGATACAGTGATGTGACATCGGGCCTTAAAGTCCAATACTCAATATTTGGCATCTTATATGTTTGTTGTTTTCTAATTTGCAGATTTGGTGTCATCATCATGACTAGAGGTGTACTTCCTCCCAAATGGTCTATTATTCAAATTATGTAAAGTCATGAACAAGTTATCCTTCCAATGTTGATACGAATTATTAGAACTTAACTTCCTTAACTCTTCTTTCAATAATCCATTCATTCTTTCAATTAACCTAGATGCTTGTGGATAATATGTAATATGATGTATCCATTCTATATTGTTTAGTATATAATACCTTTCATTTCATTATCTTTGAAATGTGACCCATTGTCACTTTGAATCTGCATTGGGGTTCCATAATACAGATTTATGAGATCTAGAGTTTTACATGTGTTTTTCTGGGTTGCATTCTCATAAGGATCCACTAGTACACCTGAATAGGTGTCAACACAAGGACACATAAATCTGCATCCTTTATCTTGTGGTAGTGGACCAATATTTGCCATGTTTGGACTGGTATCTTTCCTCTTGCTTTCTCTCCAGTTACTACCTGAGGACAGTTCATTTCTTTTCAAATCAACATATATGACATTCTTCTGCTATCTGTTTTAACAATGAATGAGAGATACTAATACTCTGATCTTATTCCCACCATTGTCTGGCCTGGACCCCTAAATGGCCAGCTATTTGGTGGACCCATTTTGCTAATACTGAATCATAACTTGTTGTCAAATTAGAGACAACATGTTCAGTAGCGATCTTTGCAAGTTGATCAGCATGAACATTGTACTCATGTTCTGGCATGGTGAGGGCCATGTGAGCATCTACATGAAAAACTGACACATCAGTAACCAGACATGTTCCATATATCTGCCTATAATTCTCTGCCTCAGACTTATTTGCCATGAATTTCCCAATTTTGACTTTTCCACTTGGGCGTCCATGTAGCAAAGACATTAGCTACTGCTCACAAATAAGTGAATATATGACACTGTCCTCCTTGTTCTATTTTGATGGCTTGATGCACTGCAATAAGTTCAGTATATTGACTACTTCTACCTATCTCAGAACTCTCCAAAGTCCTTCTAGTACATGGATTATAAGCTACTGCTTTCCAATGTCTATTTTGGCCCAAATATTTTGCTGTCCCATCAGTAAACAATGTAGATCTCTTTTGTCCTTCAGTTAATCTATCATATCCCTCATTCCATTTTACAGAGGACTGCCAAAATCCCAACAATTTGGGACAAAGCTCTCCCTGCTGGAAGCAGAGATCTACAGTGGCTCAAAAGACAAGTTAATTAACTGGGAACATGAGCAGGCAAAGGAAGCAAAGCAAGCTCAGCAATGCAACTTTAGATTCCTTTTTTGGAGATGAAAAGGACCAAAGCATGGAATGGGAGGAAGACAACTCAGTCACAACTCCTGCACCAAAAGCTTCCAAGAAAAATAGGAACTGGTTATAGGACATAGAGGAGCTTAAGAAGGATTTTGAAAACCAAATAAGAGAAGTGGAGGAAAAATTGGGAAGAGAAATGAGAATGATGCAAGAAAATCATGAAAAGAGAGTCAACAATCTGACTGAAGAAAATAACACTTTAAAAAATAGACTAACTAAAATGGTAAAAGGGGCCCAAAAAGCCAATGAGGAAAAGAATGTCTTAAAAAACTGAATTTGCCAGATGGAAAAAGAATCTCAAAAGCTGACTTAAGAGAATAATTCCTTTAGAATTAGAGTAGAGCAAATGGAAGCAAATGACTTTATGAGAAATCAAGACACTATTAAATAGATTCAAACAAGTAAAAAAAAATAGAAGGCAACGTGCAATATCTCCTTGAAAAAAACCACCACCTGGAAAATAGATCCAGGAGAGACAATTTAAAAATTATTAGACTACTTGAAAGCCATGATTTAAAAAAATACCTATAAATCATCCTTCAAGAAATTCTCAAGGAGAATTGCCCTGATATTGTAGAACCAGAGAGCAAAATAGAAAGGCAAAGAATTTATCAATCACTTCTTGAAAAAGATCCCCCCAAAGAAACTCCTAGGAATGTTACAGCCAGGCTCTGGAGTTTCCCGATCTAGGAGAAAAGATTGTAAGCTACCAAGAAGAAACAATTTGAATATTGTAGAAACACAATCAGGATAACCTAGGATCTAGTAGCTTGTACATTAAGGGATCGAATGGCCTGGGATATGATATTCCAGAGATGAAAGGAGCTAAGATTAAAACCAAGAATCACCTACCCAACAAAACTGAGTATAATGTTTCAGGGGGAAATATGGTTATTCAATTAAGTGGAGGACTTTCAAGCATTTTTGACAAAAATACCAGAGCTGAATAGAAAGTTTGACATTCAAATACAAGAAGCATGAGACGGTAAAAAGGGAAAAGAAATCATAAGGAACTTATCAAAGTTGAACTATTTATATGCCTACATGGAAAAATGATAATTGTAACTTATGACACTTTTCTCAGTATGAGGATAATTGAAGGGAATATAAATGTGTATGTGTATGTGTGTGTGTGTATAAAAATATATATGTATATATGTATACATACATACACATATGTCTATGTAGGAGGGTATATATGCATATGAATACACATATGAGCATGTGTATATATGTGTACAGGTATACATAGACAGAGGGTACAGGATCAATTGAATAGGAAGACATCATTTTTAAAAGGTGAAATTGAGAGATGGGAGAGGATTATAATTAAAGGAGACAGGGAGAGACAGAATGGGTTCAATTATCTCATATAGAAGAGGCAAGGGATAACTGTTACAATGGAGGGGAAGAACAGGAAGGCAAAAGGGAATGCATCAATCTTACTCTCATTGAATTTATCTTAAGGAGGGAATAACATACACTCTAAATTGGGTATCTTGCCCTATAGGAGAGTAGGGGGGAACAGGACAAGGGGGGGCGGAAATGATAGAGGTGTGGGAAGGGTGGGGGGGTTGTTAGAAGTACACAATTTTGTAAAGGTTCAGAATGAAAGTAGAAAATAGAACAAGTTGGGGGGGTGGGATAGGATGGAGGGAAATATAGTCAGTCTTTCACAACATGTCTATTGTGGAGATGTTCCACATAACTACATATATGTGGCCTGTATTGAATTGCTTGTCTTCCCAGTGGGGGCGGGGAATGAGGGAGGAAGGGAAATAATCTAGGATTTAAAGTTTTAAAATCAAATGTTTAATATATAAATATGTGTATATATCTATATATCAATATCTATATCTATCTATCTTTATAATTATTATTATTATGTACATGCAACTGGGAAATAAGATATATAGGCACTCAGCTAGGGAGATCCTTCTTGCACAAATGGAAAGTCAGAGGGGTGATGGGGGAGAAAAAAGGAGAGAGCAGATTGGAGGAGGGGGTATACAGTAGGATCACTGTTTTGGGATGGTGGGTAGGGGAAAGACAGGGAGAAAATTTGTAACTCAAAATCTTGCAGAAATGAATGATGTAAACCAAAAATAAATAAAAGTTAATTTTTAAAAAAGGAATGTTTGTAGTCACTCACAAAGCAGTGCACAATACAGGAGAGTAGTAAACACTTCTCCCTAGATGATATAACTTTGGAAGAGTCAAGAATTACAGATCCCCAGAATTACCTCTGAAAACAGTTGCATAAAAAGCCAGCAGCTTGGGAGAATGCACCATACACTTGTGAAGCAGAGCCGCAATTTAACATAGAGTTAAAAGTAAAGAAATATACAGCAAAATGAGAAAACAACAGAGAAAAAATTCTCAGCATAGAAAGTTATTATGGTGACAAGGAGGGTCAAAACAGACACTCAGAAGACAACAAAGTCACCAATTTTATATCCAAAGACTCAAAGAAAAATTTGACTTGGTCTCAGGCCATGGAAGGGCTCAAAAAAGATTTTAAAAATCAAGTGAATGGTAGAGGAAAAATTGGGAAAAGAAATGAGAGTGATGCAAGAAAATCATATAAAAAAGATTCAACAGCTTGGTAATACCCTCCTATATAGACATATGTGTATGTAAAGGAGGAATTAAAAATGGAAAAAAGATAACACATTAAAAAACAGAATAGTCCAAATAGTAAAAGACACACAAAAATCCAATTAAGAGAAGAATGTCTTGAAAAGTAGAAGTGGCCAAATGAAGAAGTATATGCAAAATTTAACTGAAGAGGAAAACTCATTTAAAAAAAGAATTGGTCTAATGGAAAAGAAGCTACAAAAACTCAATGAGGAAAATAAATCTTTAAAAGTTAGAATTGAGGTAGTAAAAACTAATGATTTTATGAGACATCAAGAAATGAACTAAAGTCAAAAGAATGAAAAAATAGAAGAAAATGTGAAATATCTAATTGGAAAAATAACTGTACTGGTAAATAGATACAGATAAGATAATTTAAAAGTCATTGAACTGTTTGAAAGCCTTGATAACAAAAAGAGAGTTACACATCATCTTTCAAGAAATTATCATGGAAAACTTGACATTTTAGAACCAAAGGATAAAATTGAAATTCAAAGAACCCATCAATCACCTCCTGAAAGAGATTCCAAAATCAAAATTCCCAGGAATATTATAGCCAAATTCCAGACCTGACAGATGAAGGAGAAAATACTGAAAGTAGCCAAAAAGAAACAGTTCAAACATCATGGAACCATACTCATGATAACATAATATTTAGTTATTTCAGAGGATCAGAGGTCTTGGAATATGATATTCCAGAGGGTAAGAGAGCTGAGATTAAAACTAAGAATCACCTACCAAACAAAACTAAATATAACCCTTCAGGGGAAAAAAAAATGGACATTTGATGAAATAGAGGACTTTCAAAAATTCCTGATGAAAAGACCAGAGATTAATAGAAAATTTGATTTTGAAACACAAGACACAAAAGAAATGTAAAAAGATAAACAATAGAGAGAAGCCATAAGGGGTTCAATAAGATTATATTACTTATTTTCCTACATGGGAAAATAATATTAATAATTTCAAAACACTTTCTCATTATTAGGGCAGTTAGAAGGAGTATACACACACACACACAGAATGTAGAACTGTGAGTTGAATGTGATGATATGAGTATCTTTTAAAAAAAATATGGCATGATAAAGAAGAATGCAGTAGTTGAAAGGAAAATGGAGAAGTAGAATTGGATAAATTATCTGACATAAAAGAGGTCTGAAAGAAGTTTTACATTGGAGGGAGAAATGGGGGAAGTGAGGAGAGGAGCACATGATACACATAATCAGTTGAGTATAGAAATCTGTCTTACCACACAGAAAATTAGGAAGTGAATAACATAAGAGAATTTGGGGGGAGCTGATAGAAAGGAGGGCAGTTTGGTGGAGGTAAAAGAAAGAAGCAAAACATTTTTGAGAATGGACAAGGTAAAAGGAGAAAGAGAGTAAAGTAGGTGGGGGAGGGGAAATAGGGTGGAGGGAAATACATAGCTGATAATCATTACTGTGAAAAAAATTACAGTATGTTTCTCTGATAAAAGCTTAATTTCTTTAACATTTAGAAAACTGAGTCAAATGTATAGAAATAAGAGCCACTTCTCAATTGAAAAATGGTAAAATGATATTAACAGGTGAAAGGCATTGTTGTTCTCCAGAGAAAGAACTGGAAGCAACTGAATACAGATCAAAGATACTTTTTCTATATTAGCTTTATTTTTCTTAGGCTATTTATTTATTTATTTTATGGTCTGTGTTTATTTTCACTGAATGACATATGAAAATGTAAAGTTTAGCCTGACTACACACGTGCAATCTATGTTAAATGATATTTTTAGACAAAGTAATCAGAGTTGTCTCTAGTTGTATAAAAATGCTCTAAATGATGATTGGTGAGAGAAATGCAAATTAAAACAACTTTGAGCTACTACCTCATACCTATCATACTGGTTAACACAACAGAAAAGCAAAATGAAAAATGTTAGACTCTAACACTTACAGGGACTGTGGAAAAATTAAAACACTAATATATTATTAGTGGCATTGTAAACTGACCATACCATTCTGAAGAGCAATTTGGAAGAGTTCCCAAAGTGTTATTAAAACATGCTAATTGGTTTGATTAAGCAATACCACTATGAGGTCTCTATCCCAAAGAGATAAATAACAAAATAGGAAAAGGACCTCTGTGTGCAAAAATATGTATACCAACTTTTTAATAATGACAATGAATTAGAAATTGAGGGTATGTCCATGAGTTGAGGAATGTCTGAACAAGTGGCTGTGTATTATTTTGATGGAATACTATTGTGCTTTAGGAAACGATAAGCAAGACACTCTCAGAAAACCTGGAAAGACTAATATGAATGGATGCAAAGTGAAATGAGCAGAACCAGGAGAATGTTGTACATAGTAATAACATTATTGTATTGTTATCTACTGTGAATTACATCTATTCTCAGCAATACAATGATCCAAGACTATTTTGTAGGATTTATGGTGAAAGGCATTGTTGTTCTCCAGAGAAAGAACTGGAAGCGACTGAATACAGATCAAAGATACTTTTTCTATATTAGCTTTATTTTTCTTAGGCTATTTATTTATTTATTTTGTGGTCTGTGTTTACTTTCACTGAATGACATATGAAAATGTAAAGTTTAGCCTGACTACACACGTGCAATCTATGTTAAATTGTTTACCTTCTTAATGAGAGGGCAGGGAAGAGAGAGAGAGAATGAGGAACTCAAAACCTGAAAAAATTGTTAAAATCATTTTACATGTAATTGGAAATATTAAATAAGATATAAAAATAAAAGAATATATTCTTTGCAGCCAATCAGTAAGTGCTCCTTATCTATATGATTTTTTTAAAGATTAAGCTTCCCTCTAAATGATCATTTTGAGGGTCATTGAAGACTATATTTACTACTTATGCATTCCTTATCATTGTTCAATGAAATGACTTACTTTATATTTCAGTTTCCTGCATTCTATCCCTCAGAATTTGTGGTCTTAATCTAATTTTCTGAAAATTGTCTATACACAGGGCAAGTCCAATTCTAGCCCTATAGCCAAAGGAACTATTTTTTTTAAAAAAGTCACTCTTCCAAAATTATGCATTGTATATAAAATATGTAAGATCTGCTCCAACCTTTATACACGTAAATTTATAGATTAGAAGGAAGGAGTTGTATATTATCTCCTCACATCTTATATTGACTCTATGTGTACCATGATTAAAATTCTTGGAACATGAGCCTTCATTTTGTGAAGAGCAAATTACAAACCACTCATTTAAAATGGGATGAAATTCTCTTTCCCAGGGGGTGGAGTCAAGATTGTAGCTTGAAAGTAGGAAAACTCCATGAACTTTCCTCCATAACCACCTCAAATACCTATAAAATACAACTCTAAACAAAGAAATAAATCTCCTGCTGATAGCAGCCTGGCAGGCCTACAGGAAGGGTCCATCATAGAGAGCTAGGAACCAGGCTCAGCACCACATGCAGCCACAGTTTTAGTACCAGGGCAACCCCAACCAGCAGCCACTGGAGCAGACTTCAGGAGAGTGGATCACCAGCAGCAGTGGCACTTTCCAGAATTAGCAACCCATAAATGCCAAAGATGAAGTGAAAAGTCAATGTGGAACTCTATTGAAACTGGATGGGGGATGGAGTGTGTTCTGGCCCCTGCCCCCAGGGCAAGAAGCAGTGAAGGTACAGCAGCCATGAAGCTGCCACCATGTGGCTGCTTTAGAGCTCCTGGCCTGCAGATCATAGGGGGAACAAGCTTCCATTCAGAAGATAATCATTCTTGTTTTAAACTCCTTGGATCTGGATCTTTTTCTTGGGTTTAACTCCTGGGGTGTGTAGCCATGGGGCCAGAGCTTGTGGGAGCTGCAGATAGGGCATCCAACTAGTACCTCTGGCAGCTGCAAAAACCCCAGTGATTTGGGACAAAGCTTTCCTCTCTGGGGATAGAGTTCTACTGTGGCAAAAAGCACAAAAGTCAAGTAACTGAATGGTAACATGAGCAAGCAAAGGAAACAAAGAAAGCACAGAAATCAAACCTTAGATTCCTTTTCAGGGTACAAAAAGGATCAAAGCATGGAATGAGAGGAAGATAACAAAGGCAGAACTCCCGCACCAAAAGCCTCCAAGAAAAATATGAAATGGGTACAGCCCATGGAGGAGCTCAAGAAGGATTGTGAAAATCAAGTAAGAGAAGTGGAGGAAAAATTGGGAAGAGGAATGAGAATGAAGGAAGAAAATCATGAAAAGTGAGTCAACAACCTGACTGAAGAAAATAAAACCTTAAAAAAATATACTAACTCAAATGGCAAAAGAGGCCCAAAAAGCCAATGAGGAGAAGAATGCCTTAAAAAGCCAAATTTGTGAGATGGATAATGAATTTCAAAAACTCATTGAAGAGACTAACTCCTTAAAAATTAGATTGGAGCCATTGGAGACTAATAACTTTATGAGAAATAAAGATACTATTAAATAGATCCAAACAAATGAAAATATGGAAGGTATTGTGAAATATCTCATTGGAAAAAACACTGACCTGGAAAATAGATCCAGGAGAGAAAATTTAAAAATTATGGCACTACCTCAAGGCCATGATCAAAAAAAGAGCCTAGACATCATCTTTCAAGAAATTCTCAAGGAACATTGCCCTCATATTCTAGAACTAAAGGGCAAAATAGAAATTGAAAAATTCACTGATCACCTCTTGAAAAAGGTCCCAAAAAGAAAACTTGTAGTTACATTACAGCCAAATTCCATAGTCCTCAAGTAAAGGAGAAAATACTGCAAGCAGTCAGTAACAAAAATTTGAGTATTGTTGAAACACAATAAGGATAACATAAGACCTAGCAGCTTCTACTTTAAGGATTGAATGGATTGGAATATGATATTCTGGAGGTCAAAGGAGCTAGGACTAAAACCAAGAATCACCTACTCAGCAAAACTGAGTGTAAAGCTACAGGGTAAAATATAGTCATTCAATGAAATAGAGGATTTTCAAGCATTCTTGATAAAAATAATCAGAGTTGAATAGAAAATTTGACTTTCAAATAAAAGAAGCAAGAGAAGCATTAGAAGATAAACAGGGAAAAGAAACCATAAGGAACTTGTCAAAGTTGAAGTATTTATATTCCTACATGGAAAAATGATAATTATAACCTATGAAACTTTTTTCAGTATGAGAATAGTTGAAGGGAATATAAATGTAAATATATGTATATATATATATGTATGTATGTATACATATATATCTGTGTATGTATGTACACATACATATATATGCCTATATAGGAGGGCATATGTGTATATGAATACATATGTGAATGTGTGTATATATGTGTACACGTATACATAGACAGAGGGCACAGAATCAATTGAATAGGAAGTGATATTTTAAAAAATTAAATTAAGAGGTGAGAAAGGAATGTAATAAGAGGAGATAGGGAGAGACAGAATAGGGTAAATTATCTCATATAAAAGAGGCAAGAGAAAACTGTTACAATGGAGGAGAAGAACAGGGAGGCAAAAGTTGATGGGTCAACCTTACTCTAGTTGAATTTGGCTTAATGAGGGCATAACATACACACTAGATTGGGTATCTTACCATACAGGAAAGTTATATGTATGTATGTATGTATTTATATATTTATATATATATTTATATATTTATACATATACATATGTGTATATACATAATAGAAACAACTGGTGAGAATTACATATTTTGGAGGAATCTCTTCCAAAGTTAGACTTATCACCTGCAGAATAATTTAGTTATTTTTAACCTCTGCGATCTCATCAATGTGAGTACTTCCTACATTGGAGTAGAACATAATCCGTCTTCATTTTGTTATCTGATGCCCTTCTCAGCCACATCTTTCTATAAGTCTTCTCTTGATTATATATCAAACTTGCTGAAAGTTTTCCTCTGGTTCTTTCCTTATATTGGAGTGCTTGTTACTATTCAGCTATTGTTGTTCATCTTTGGTTCATAACTAGCTTCCCTTCCTATTCCAGACACGCATATCATTGTTAATATTTTACTTTTGTTCTGCCCCTCAAACTCAATTCAATATAGTTAAATTCAATACACATTTTCAAAATATCTATTATGTACCACATGATGTGCTATGGACTAAGAATATATAGATTAAAATGAAACAGCCTCTGTCCTCAAGGCACTTAAGTTACAATCTTTCTTGGCAATATGCTACAAATTGCTTATGCCCAACATAAGTCTATCCACTGATATTTAGCTCATCTGTAATTACTAATCTTCTTATCTTATGGTGAATTATTTCAAATAATTATGGATTTTACTGAAGAGTTTGTGGTATTTCAGGAATCAAGACAATTACTACTGTGTCATACATGAATTATAGCAGCTGGAGACCTTCACCACTGATGTGAAATCCTTCTCTTTGGATTTGGTGCGAGTTATTTATCATGGTACCACAGAACACTTTATATTTGCAAGCTTTTTATGATAAATTTGTTATTAATACTTACCACATGATTGAAAAAAAAAGAGATAGGAGAACATGGACAAGAATTACAAATGAATATAAAGCAAAGATGAGTTGAAATTTTTATTATTGAAGCCAATATTTATATTGGTGTGATAACAGAACAATTGGAGAACTGAGAAACTTAGCATTTGCATCATTTATATTTTCCTAGTGGTTTTTCTTTGTGATTAATCCATCATCAGTGATCTTTTCTATTCTTTTTTAATCTTTCTCATTTAAATACCTAGAAAATCAATTTCTAAGAATGTTTAATATTTTATCATCTCTAGCATGGGTTTCTTCTGTATTTGATTAGGCCCAAGGGTCCTTGCTGATTCTACCAATTTTAGTCTGAGATGAAAACATCCAAATGTATTTCTTCTATGATTGACATCAATTAAAATAGATTACTATAAAAATATATGTAGATCTGATCCATTTTTGCATCTGTGTGTTATCTTCATTTTGGTTTATTACCCACAAAATACATTTTAGCTAATTTAACTTTAAAACTGCTCTAGATACGACACTAAACTTTCCAAGCTTAATTAATTACTCAATTGATTTTTTTTTAATTTTGGAAGGGAGAAGGTAGGGCAATTGGGGTTAAGTGACTTGCCCAGGGTCACATGGCTTGTGTTAAGTGTCTGAGGCTGGATTTGAACTCAGATCCTCCTGACTCCAGGGCCAGGGCTTTATGCACTGCACTACCTAGCCGCCCCCCCTCCAATTGATTTTTTATATTCATATGACAACACGAACTATTTCGTTATTCTTTTCTATAGTCTTTTTCATTGAGTGTCTCTTCTAATTCAAAGTGGAACTTTTCCATATTCAGAGACATAAATAGCAATGTTTCTTCCCAGGAAAAGTAGTACAAAATAGGCAGGATTGACATGGAGTTGGGAGAAGGCTTCTTGGAATACAATTACCGGAGATACAAATTGTGATTTAGGGATATTTCTGTGTGTGTTTATTTGGGATCAATGTAGTAAGCTGGAGGAATCTGCAGATCAGTAACTGCTAATTTTAATTTTTTTTTCTTAACTAGACATACTTAGTTACTAGTTTTTAAGTGTTTAAGTCTTTAAGTACTTAGTAGTTTCTGGGCTTAGGTACTTTCAGTCTCATTGAAGTAACTTTTTTTTACATCGGATAAATTCATTTTTAAAATGGTAACAAAAATCACTGCATTTGTTGTCCATTTCTCATTTGCCTAAATTGTTAACTTTTTAAAAAAAAGATATAGTTGGGTCCGCAGTAACTAAGAACAATGTCTCCATATTACTTTATCTATCTGTATCTAAATATTTACTTTGACCTTTGTTCTAACCAATGAATAATGTGATCACACAGCTAAATGGCCGATCTGAAATGACTGCTGCATTTGTAACTAAGCATCTTGTGTATAAAAGTTATTGTTTTCCTCCTTCTCTTTCCTTTCTTCATTATTTCTTCGTTTATCCATTAATTCATTTTTCTTTTCTTTTTATTCTCTTATTTTCTTCTATATTTTCTTCTATTCTGATATTTCATGGTGTGAAGGTACGAAGCTTTTGAGTAGTTTAAATGCCATTGGCCTTTTTAATTTCTTAATTCCAGGTAATATTTCATAAGATATTTTATTCCTCTCTTATGGATACTTTTATATTGAGAATATCAAGATAACTGTATATTTAGTTATAAGATTTGTCAAATTCTTCATGGAATTTCTCTACAGATTTTTGAAAGGAGGTATATAAAAATAAGTGGAGGTTAATAAGCAAGATAAATGCAAAATAATGTCATGAAACAGTAAGAAGAATATGCCAAAGGCCAAAGGTTAAACTTAAGTGAGGCTCATGAACAATGTAGGGTATCATATAAGTCTTAGTACAGTTTCAATATTTTGTAACTTTAAGCTTCAGAACATTAAAATATAAGTAAGCCTTTTGGTACTTCATGCATTTTATAAAGCTATGTTGGCATGGTAATGGTATCATCTTAAAACAAAACAAATATGAAGAGATGCCATGTAATTAATGAATTCCATTTTGACTTCTGCCTTCTTTACCTAGGACTGTGATCTTCAGACTAGGAGAGTAGAAGAAAAATGGCTAAAATAATCAACTTCTTTTCCCATGCGTCCTTCTTGAATTGGCCAAAATAATCTTTTCCGGACACGTCTCACTATATAAGTTTTCTCCTAAAGAGCCTTCATTGACTATCCACTGCTTCTCTGATAGCCTACAATGTCCACAACCTGGTTTTTAAGTCCTTCCATAATCAAATATCTGCCTTCTCTCCTTCATGAACTCTACATTCTAGTCATATTGTACAACTTACCATTCTATAAAGTCCACATTTCATCTTCTACCTGTGTTTGATGGCAGAGGCTGTTGACATTACTGTAATAATGCAAAGGTGTCAAGAGTGGAGCTTGTAACATCATTTGGTTAATAACATTCCTGAGTGTAGTCCAAGTCATAGAAAAATATAGTTCCTATCCGACTTAAATATTTTGATGTATATTTTTTTAAAAAAGAAATATATAAACAGTATGGTTTTCTGAATCAACAAGCAGTCACAGGTATCCTTATGTACAATTTAGCAGCCATTTCTTTTTGTGTTAAACACCACTATTGTAATGCACTTCTCTCTCAAGTCTCCCTCTCTGAATCTTTGTCTTTTTTTAAGGTTCAGATCAGATGACACCCCAGTCTGCTTAAATCTGATTTTCTAGATCGTTAGTGCTCTCTCTTTCATTTTTCTCTCTCATATTGATTTTTTAAATTTATTTTAATATTATAAGTTCTTTGAAGAGAAGAATATTTTCATTTTTGTCTTCATAACTCAAGTGCCTAACACTTTGCCTTGAAATATAGTAAGCCCTTAATAAGTCCTCATTGAATTCAATTGAAGGTGGGGGAGAAATTAGAGAACACTTAGTTTCCCTAAATAAAAGTCAGCTAGCCCAAGATATCTAAATATTTTGCTACATAATTATAATGACCAAATATGATCCTGAAGAAGAATTTAAAAAATTACTCTCTTCCCTTCACTGAAGGATCAGGGAGGTCAGAAGGAGCTATGAAAGTAGAATATCTATTGTACTGTCAGACATGGTCAATGTGTTAAGTATTTTTAAAGAACAACATTTTTTGTTTTAAAAAAATTGTTAAAAGGAATAATACAGGAAGTAGGGGAGGGGAAAGGGTGCATTCAGAAATGAATATTACATAAAACAAAATTATAAATACAATAAGATAATTTTTAAAGCTTCATTTTGTTACCACACCAAAAGATTGTTAATTAATGGATTGATCTCAGCCTAGATGTAGATCTCCAGTATTTACTGAGTTCTGAAGTTCTTGGCCTTGTTCTAATCAATATTTCCATCAATTGAGTGTCCAGTTGCATGGATGGCAATATAGGAAATGTCTGTAGGACATAGGAACATAGATTTAATGCCACAAGGAACTTAACATTTCATCTTTTTTAACCTATGTCTTATTTTACTGTTGTAGAAACTTAAGCCTAAAGAGGTAATGTGACTTCACCAAGGTCATACAAATAGTAACTATCAGAGCTATGATTTAACTCAGCTCTTTGGATTTCCAGACCTGCATGTGTCATGTCATACAGGCATTTTCACTAACTGATTGATTGGATGGCAAAATCAGTATCCTCAAAAGACCTTTGTGCATTAGAGGAATGAATCGAAACTTTCCAATAAATATATAATCAATAAAAAATGAAGGTCCGTTTTCAGGATCGAAAATTACACAAATACAGGATGAGAAGAAAAAAAAACAGAAAGAATTTTATCAAATACGTATCTATGAGCTTGATCATAAGATCGTATAATCAAGAGATGAAGGAAATCATGAAGATACTCCAATTTTATGCAGGAGGAAACTGAGACAAATATTGACGTATTTATTGTTCATGTGAAAAACACTCTATGGTTCCAGTATACCAAGGTGATAAATGTGTATTGTGTTGTGGTAGTCAACTTAAGATTTATTCAGATCAGAATTGTCTCACTGGTCTCTGTCCTGATCATGTCATATGCAGAGTGTGATGCTAAGTCTGGTTCTTATTTTAAGGAGAGATGCAAAGGATGGCAAAAGGTGGCAGAGGTCATTACAAAAGTGAAAATCATATAATAGTGTAGCAACAGGGATCTTTACTATGGAAAAGAGAAAAACTTGGGGATTGGGGGTGATACTTGTTTTCATAAATTTGATGGGTTCTCATGTGAATGAGAATTTCACATTCAGTGTTATTACAGAATGCTTACCTAGAACTCATAAGTAGAAGTTACAGAGAAGTGAATTTCAAACTGATAGAACTTCAATCAAATTTGGTAAACACTCACTACCTGCTATCAGAACTATAACATACAAAGGGTATCTGTAGCTTTTCTATACTTGCTCACATCTTATACCTAAGGATAAAATTCCTCTTTCTACAACTCTAATAGTCAACTAGAGCAGGCCTTTTCTTTATCGTATTCTTTTTCCCATTGTCCTGACTGCCCCCCCACCACCATGTCTATCATAACCTTTGTACAAAGTTACTTTTTCCACTGAAGACAGAGGGGATCTCCACCTCCAGACAGATCTCATAAATACCATTCATAGATATGCTGCTTCTCCTGGATCAGCATTACTCCTATAAAGGCTGTGTATGGCATCCTTTTACTAAGGCAGGGGAGAACCTGATTCCTAATTTTTGATCTTCATGTACAACTTATGACTGCAGGTAAGAATACTTCCATTCTGGGCTTCAGTTTTCTTATCTATAAAAAAGAGGCAAGCTAAATCCAAACCCTTTCCAGCTCTAAATGCATAATCCTCTGACTATACATATTTTCTTCTTTCATATTCCTTCCACATTCTCATGCTTACCAAAATTCACTTTCCTCCTAGACAAAACACTTCTCTTGACATCTTCTCCAAGACTGTATGTCTCTCAACCAGATGGACGGGAGTTAGAATTGGGGGTACTCCATGCTCCCTGATGTCATTTACATCCTTTCCCTTTGCCATTGTAATGCAGCAACTATCTTTCCTCCTTAAAAAAGTCCTGTCCATCCAACCCAGATCCTTATTGCCATCATGTATGATCTTTTACACCATAGACTCTCCTCTCCAATAAATTCTACAACTAGCAAATCATTTTAATTTCTACCTCAACCCTTCCCTCTTAGAATACCATGACCTTCAGGCTGTTCAACTTTGCCAGATCTCATGGTCTTTGTTTCTAGTCTATCTCAATGACTCCTAGCATTAATGGCACCTTACAAAGCACCCTCCTTAAATGAATTTGCCAGAGGTTTTGAAATTCCTAATTGTGCTTTGGTCAACTACAAACAAAGCACTGGTGACATAAGACTGAAAAAAACAACTTACTCCCTGCCCATAAAAACTCACATTCTCCTGATAGAGGGAGTATAATATGGAGGGAAAGAGAGAAGAATATAGCTGGTTGTGTGATACTTGACCAAAACCCTCAAGAAAGCAAAGGGTTTTCAAGGTGATGAGAAAGTACTAAATTCCATGCAGTGTAGAGAGACAAATTATGTGGTTATCTTGGTAAGTGTTTAAATGTGTTTTGGGAAATAGGAAAAACTAGAAGAAAAAAGGCCAATTTGGTGGTTTTTCATAGTCCAATCAAAAGGCGAAAAATACCTACCTAAAATAGGTGAAGAGACCTGGAATTATGCTTGAAAATACGGAGAGTAATGACAGAAATAGTGTGGTGTTAGAAATATCAGGATTTATCAGTTAATTGAACATAGAAGGAGAGAAAAAACAAAATGAGTGAAATGGTCACTCCCTTAACAGAAATAGAGAAGTTAGAAGGAAAAGTCAATGTAAAATGGTGATGAATCCAGTTTTCAGCTTGAGGAGACAGCAAAAAATCTAAGTCGAAATGGCACCAGGAAGTTAGATATATGGGAGTGGCATTCAGGATCAAGTTACAATTGAGTATATCAGAATGGTGTCATCCTGCATTCACGGAACCCAAGAACAATTTCCTTTAAAACATAGCTGTTCAAAAACAGAATGCCCTCCTTCTTTAGGTAATTCAGTGCTCATGACTGGATGTGTATGCAAAGTCTGTTTGATAACTTGGTTGGGGGAAATATAGAAGAGATTCATAAATAAGGGCAGGTGTTAGATCTAATCACTACTAAAGTCTCTTCAAACTCTAAGACTCATGATTATCAGAGTTATTATCTTAAAAGTTTGAGTTTCTAAAACTTTTGGAGTTGGAACACTATAGTGATAGCTATCTAAATGCTAAAGAAATGTTTATTGACAAACTTCTGCTATGACTAGGTACATTCAGCCTAATGGAAACATTTAAGCCACTTGTACAAACATACAAACACATGTCCAAATTGGGCCCAAACTTTTTTACTTCCAGAACTTACTCATGGGTTCTAACTTCAAATCACATGTTTAATAAGAACTAATGTGCTTATCAGTCAAATGCTTTGTGGGTTGGGATTCTTTCAGTGGGGGGAAGGGAAGGGAGTGTGAACAAAGGGATCAATACTGATTCAACACATTTTCCTCCTGTTTAGTGATTTTTTCCCCTCCAAAGATTTTTAAATTCCAAGAAGCCAGACTTTACTGGAAATGATGAAAATGATATTATCTGCATTCTTTTTAGTGAAACTCTGATTTCATACAAGACTAGTTTATAGATACTTTTCTCAGAAAACGTGATTGTTATATTTGCTTTCCTTTAAATATGCAGATACAAAAGGAAATCATGCATAAAGTTTATTAAGTCTTATTATTTTTTTTTTTATCAATTCCAGGGACCCAAGATTAGCCATGTGCAGTTGATAGCAGTCATTGACATAAGACCAAAAAAAAATCATTTAGAAGAACTTAATTGTACTCTTTCAAAAATTTATGTGAGATATAGTGTATCAGTTTGGATGTTCTAGAAAAATTCCCAGAATCAATCAGCCAAAGATAATTGTGTTATGAAGAAATTATCTGAATGAGTATAGATGAAAAACTGTATTTTGTTTCACCTACAGAAGTTTACAGCATATCAATAATATCTCAATTACTTTTATCAATATAACTAGAAATGTAGAATATTATGTACTATGCCAGATTAATTGCCTAACGCAGTAACAGAATGATGAGAGAAGACTATGCAAATCAGCCTGAATAAGGTCATTTTTAGCCATGGTAGTGGTTAAATTATATTCCTCTACTTTCAGCACAGTTCTCTTATGGATAAAAATTATAAATATTGGACTTCTGATTGATGTGACACAGAATGTGCTGAACTGTTCATATTCTATACTTGAAAATCATGGGCACTTAGCTCTTGAGGTCACATCTAGAATCTTTAAAATCAATTACTTATCATTATTTATGTTGTGTTTTTCTTCATCACCTTCACTCGCTATATATATATATATGTGTTATATATAAACACATATATAAACATACACATACATACATACATTTGTATACGCACATATATACTTATATTTGTAACAATGTATATGATTTCACAGAAATTAAATTGTTCATAATTTATATAATCACAGACCTCTGTTTATATATTTTTTTCAGTTAGACTGAGTTAATAAATGAAATTCTGCTTTGTTATGGTGAAAATCCAATCAAATTATCTTCTAAAATCTCAATCTGGTGAATAATCAACAACTTCCCCTTGTGGGGCTGTGTAGTTCTTGAATTCAGATGCCTGAGGTATAGCCATCTCTAGGCAGCTCTAACAACTAGTGTAAGGAATTAATTATTATCTAGCTGTTAAACAGGTCTTAGAAACAAAGATGCAGAAAACCTAAGTGGATTTGAAAAATTTTTATTATCAGTTACTTATAAGCATCAATCTGATGTTTACCAATTATTCTATTAAAATGGATTATCTTGAGTAACTTGTCAAACATTTGAAGAGAAATTAAAATCTGATATAAAAATATTGTCAAAAAACTCAGACAAATGGACCTCTATAAATTTGATATAAGGCAAACAAGTCCCTAATATTCAACCTATGGAGAAACAAAATAAAGAAAGAGAACCAGAAACCATTATTGTTAATTAAAGGCTACTAATGCAAAAAAATTAAATAAAATATATGCAATTAATTTTTTTGCATAAGATTTAAACTTTGCAAAATCTATGTAAAGTTATTGTCCTATAAACAACTTATAATTATTCAATGGTTTTTAAGATGGTTCAACATGGAGGAAATAAGGACAACTAATCAGCTAAATCATAGAAATAGCCAAAAATAACAACAAATGGCCATTTGGATAGTTTCAGCAAAGTGCTTTGACAAATTACAATCATTTATGTAAAAACACAGCATTATATTCAATGAAATTGGAAAGGTAGTTTAGGCCCAGCTTGTGGAGGGTTTAAAAAACTATACAAAAGAAAACTTGAAAATAAAAACCCAACAGAGACTATTTCATTCTAGAATTAAAAGGGAGTAAGTGGAATTTAATCAGTAGGAGAATAACACTATCATATTATCTACATGTAAGGGAAGAATATTTTGGCACCTCTGTAGAGGCTGGATTGAAGTGGGGAGAAACTTAAAGCCCAGGAAAAATTAGAAGATAATTGAAATAATCTAAATGAAAGATGATGGACATCTCAACTAAAACGGTGGCTGTAAGAGAAAAGGTGTTCAATTAGAGGGGTATTTTGAGGGTAGAAAACACAAGATTTGCCCAACTTATTGGATATGTGTGGAGAGAGAGAGAGAGAGAGAGATGGACTCAGTAAGAATGACAAAGTTAGGAACATGAGGAACTAGAATAATCATAGAAGAAGACTAGAAAAATAATTTGGTAGACAAGGACTGGGGCAAATTATTATTAAAATGTTTTGGGAAGAGAAAAAAATAGCACTGTACATATATGTAATGGAACATTAGTATGAAGAAAGAAATTATGAATATGGGAAAGTCAGAGAAATATAGATTTATTTGTATGAAGGAGATATCAACCAAAAATATAACAATTACTACAATAATATAAATGAAAATAAGAATCCCTACAGTAATAGGAAGCTGAACACTGAGTAAGCTCAATGAAAGACCCAGAGCACAGATAATTATTGAACATACTTGTCACCACACAAAAGAGAATGGTGAGATTGGGGATATCACTCATACCAGATGCTATATATGTCAGTTTAAGCCACAGTTTCATATGTTCATGTATTCACACAGTGGTTTAAAATAAAAGAGGAGAAGGCTGTGGGCATTTTTGTTTTGTTTTGTTTTTCTTTTATTGTTTTACAGAATTTACAATGGCATATAGATAGAACATATTGGCAAGAAAAGAAAAGGAAGAAAGAAAGAAAAAAAGAAAGAAAGAAAGAAAGAAAGGAGGAAAGAAACAAAGAAACAAAGAAAAGAAAAAATAAAAGAACAAAAATTGTTTGTTCATTGTTTTGAAGTCAGTATATATTGTTAATAAAAAAATGGATTTGATCTTAGGTCTTCTGGCCTGCAAACCCAGCACTCTTTTCACAGTGCTGTGCTACCTTTATCAGACTAGCATATGGGAATGGATAAACCAGGCATTATCCATGTTCATTTTCATTGCAAATCAGATTTGAACAATGGGCTACAATTAAGATAAGCTTCCCTAAAGTATAGGACTGAGGAAATATAAAAGACTTTTGGTGTGTGAGTCTACCAAAATCACACAGTGCTAATGAAAAGGGGAGAATCCTGCTCTGTTCCTTTACCTGTTTATTAGGTTCCAGAAAATGTTAGTTTCAGGTTACAAAATGATATTCACTGTAAGTTAAAAATAAATGTTTAGCTCCTTTATTCATTACAGGTCCCCAGCAAGATATACAAAAGAGTTAACTTTCATATATCCGTATCTATATCTATATCTATATCTATATCTGTATCTGTAGATAGATACACATAGATGTAGATATACACATACATATATGTATATACACATATACATATAGGTACACATATACATATACACATATATACCTATATTTATACATACACATATATACAACTACTCATTCATAGTCTAAATGAACCTTGTAATACATGTTGTTTCATCTATTTATCAAATGACATTCAAATTTTTCCAAGCAGCCACTTTTTAATCTTGATGGCAATATATCTCTATCTTCTCGTCTTCTTCCTTTTTTCTCTTCCTCTCTTCTTTTCCACACTATCATCCCCTAGCCTTTACTAGTGCCTTCCTCATGTCAAACACTTTGCTATGCATTACTGATCTAAAGAGGCAAACAAACACTTGATGTCTGTATTTTCTTTGTTACTCAGGAATGCCATTTATAAGCCAGAAGCTGCTTCATCCCTACTTCATTAAAACATGTTTTCTATCCTTTATCAGCTACTTGCCCTCTTTCTGTATGTCAGAGCTGGCTCTATAAGCAAAGCAGGAAGCTATGCTCGCTTTCACCATGATTTGGTGTCTAGCTTAATGTCTAACATAACATTTGCAATGTGATAAATCCTCAGCATTCCTATACATTTCTAACAAAGTCCAACAGCAGGAGATGGTAAGAGAACCCCATTTAAAGTTACTGTAGACATTATAAAATATTTGGGAATCTATCTGCCAAAACAAACCCAGGACCTATAGGAATACAACCACAAAACACTTTTCACACAAATAAAATTAGATCTAACTAATTGCAAAAAAGTCAATTGCTCATGGCTGGGCTGAGCTAACATAATAAAAATGACAATTTAACCTAAATTAAATTACATGTTTAGTGCCATACCAACAAATTTACCCAAAAATTACTTTCTGAGCTAGAAAAAATAGTGACAAAATTCATTTGGAAGAACAAAAGGTCCACAATATCAAGGCAATTAATGAAAAGAAATACTAGGGAAGGTGGCCCAGCTGTACTAGATTTTAATCTCTATTATAAAGCAGCAGTCATCAAAACTACTTGGTACTGGCTGAAGAATAGAGTAGTGTATCAATGGAATAGATTGGGTATGAAAGACTCAGTAGTCGATGATTATAGTAATATACTGTTTGATAAGCCCAAAGACCCCAGTTTTAGGGATAAGAACTCACTATTTGACAAAAACTACTAGGAAAATTGGAATATAGTATGGCAGAAACTGGTCACAGACCATCATCTAACACTGTACAACAAAATCAATTCTAAACTGGTACACAATCTAGGTATAAAGGCTGATACTATAAGTAATCTGGGGAAGCAAGGAATAGTTTACCTGTCAGATTTATGCTGTAGGGAAGACTTTATGACCAAAGAAGAGCTGAAGAGCATTATAAAATGCAAAATGGATAATCTTGATTACATTAAATTGAAAAGTTTC
>CM053587.1:128445964-128481456 GCA_028646515.1 Pseudochirops corinnae
ATGTTTATGTGTGTGTGTGTGTGTAAGAGAGAGAGAGAGATGTGTGTATGGATACTTGAATGTATACCTTCATTTCTGGACATTATGACATTTTATTTAAAGAAAACAGGAGATTCAACAGAAACATTGAGTAAAATATTATATAAAGTCAATCAAATAATGACATTATTTGTTCATAAAATTACTTTTTATCACTAATGAAAATCAGAAAATAATGATAAAATATACAATATTTTACATAGTGAAAAAATGTATTAAGTAACTTGGCATTAAGAAATCATGCCATATAAAATTTATATCAAATCAAGTATAGTGAAAACTTTAACCAAAAATAAAGGAAAACTAAACTTTTGATGAGATAGGGCTCAAAGCTATGCCAAGATAACAATGTAACTAGTATGTAATAATGGTAGTTATTGAGATAGTATTATATTTATATATTTATGTGTAAAATCTCAAAAATATCAAAGGAAATTGTAGAAGAGACAGAATGACTTTCATTCTAGTACCTCAAATTATAGTGTAAAGCAATAATTGGTAATGCTATTACTAGATTAAAATAAGAAAATACTGATTAATAGATTATGTTACAGCATAATAAGTAGAATCATATGTAATCTCTGATAACCCTTTGATTCTAAATTATGAATTTTTTCATTAGCCAATATTACTTATTGGGAAAGCTCAATTATACTTCATTGAAAAATGGGAAGGAATAACAATTTCCCATGATAAATCACTATAATTTCCAAATGCATTAATGATTTTTAAATGTATTGTAAATCACCCCCTAATATAATGACAAAGAACTGCTCTACTTTCCATAAGGGTTGAATGAAAAACATAATTAATGAACTATGATGCAGATGATATCATAAGAGATTGCTTTATCTCTTACATCCTCTGCATCGCAGTTTATTGATATTATGATGATATTTTATAACATTAAAAAACCCTTTTTTTTGAAAACTAAAAGCAGCATCAGCATGTACTTATAATGAAGAGAGGACACAAACTAAATTGGGGAAAATATTTGCAACAAATATTTCTGATTAAAATCTAACAACTAAAAAGATGTCAGAGTACAGGGAGCAACCCAGCTGAATTCTCCCAATATTATCCTGAAACAATTTTAAAATAGCTCATCAAATCAAATTTTGGAATGACAGAGCTAACAAAAGGTGAGAAGGAGTTTTGTTTTGTTTTTTTTTCCAATTAAGGGTAACTAATGAAGTCTTCAGGAGAGATCTGTAACACCTGGGTTGGGGCATGGCAGAAGCACTAATTGTGGGCCTCGAAGGTGGCTGCCACCATGGTGATAGCAACAGAACCAACAGCAGCAGCTTTGGGAGGTCTCAGTCCAGAGAGGGTAAGGGGTTTGGACAACTGGTCATAAAGTGATTGCAGGGGAACCCGTTGCCCATAGGCAGTTCTGGGTCAAAGGGACATAGTTCCAGGGCCAAGAGGAGCAGGAGCACTAGGGCTTGCAGCTGAAGAGGAGCAAGGACCCCTTCTGGGTAAATACCAGAAGGAAGATGAGTGGAGCAGTGGTCACACCTCTTTCCAGATCACACTACCTTGGAAGTACTGAAAACTTTTAGACATTCACTCAGATCTAGCTCTAAAAATAGAAATAAACACAGACACACAGAGAGACACACACAAACACAGCCTGGAGCTTGGGATAGCATTTCTTTACTACAAGGTAAGCAGAGCCCAACTTTAACATAAATTTCAAAGTCAAAAAATAGGCTGGAAAAATAAGTAAAGAGCAAGAAAAAAAAAGAACTTGATCATAAAAAGCTACCACATTAGCAAGGAAGAGCAAAATATGAACACAGAAGACAGCAATGTGATAATAGTGAGAAGTAATGATGTAAAGAAAAATACTAATTGGAACCAAGCCCAACAAGAAATCCTAGAAGAGTTAAAGGAAGAGCTGAGTGACAAGAGAAATTGGGAAAAGAAATGAGAGTGCTGAAAGAAAAAAACATGAAGAAGAGATAAACACATGTGCTTCAGGCTTGGTAAAGGAGAGGCAAAAAAATACTGTGGAAAAAAAATCTTTCAAGCAGAATTGGCATAAATGGTAAAAGAGGTACAAGAATTCACTGAAGGAAAGGCAGTATACACACACATATACATTACACACATGTGTATGTTTACATGCATATATATGTATATATACACAAGTGCATACATATATACAGAAATGTGTGTATATAGAAACATTTATTTTATTCCATTCAATACATAAAGCATTTTTAAGTACTTTCTATGTTTCAGGCCCTGTTCTAAAGGACTAAGTATACAGACATATCTTATTCTCAGAAAGAGTACATTCTAAGAGAGGAAAACAAAACATAAATGGAAACTGGCAGGATTGTGAAAATGAGTTGCTTTTGAGGGGTTAGAGAAGTTCTCAATGAGTCAAGCAGGGAATAAAATAAACATCCAATTGACCCTTATGAAATTATGATCCCAACCAGGGATTCAACAAGCAGTAGGGAAGGGCCCAGGACAACGACATCTTCAGGGGACAAAGTTGCTAGCAAAGAGTTGCACAAGTCCAGAGACCAAGAGTTAATTCAGCAAATATTTATTTTGTCCTGGCTATAAACAAGAAATTATGCAGGAGGTGAACATCAAAGGAAAAAAATTATTATAAGAATGCATATTCCTGATTCTTGAGTAGTAAAACCATAACATTTATTTCATGATTTAAATTTTTCCAAGCATTTTACATAAATTATGTCATTCAAATCTCACAACAATTCTGTGGTATAACTAGTCTTCAAATTATTTCCCTTTTACATTTGAAGACAGACACTCAAAAACATCAATTTACCTATATTTACTTAGCTAATAAGTGACATAGCCAGTAGAACTCTGTTTTTCTGACTTCAAATAGAACATATTATGCCAATTTTCTCTGATGAATATCCTTGTTTTTGTGGGAGAGTTGACCTTAGATAAGGATGGGTTAGGAAAAAGTATGTGGTACATAGAATCTTTTTAAAAAATTAAGTCACTGTTTCAGTGAACCTTCCATGTCAATATTTTCTTTAGAGCGTGCTTAGCTTTTAAAGAAGAACAAAACAATTTCAATGTCACTCTGGGAGTAGAGAAACAATAGGACAAGAGAAGGCAAGAAGGCCCAGTTGCATTTAGAAGGCCAGAAAGAAAGTCTGCTGATAATTGAATCTGAAAGGAAAAAAGGAGGAAAAGATATAACCATAATAATAATTATCTTTTTCACACTTGAAGCACATTCTTAATCATGTTGGGAGTGATGTACCATAATTGTAGATATAAAAATATCTGAAGAAAATGATGTTCCAAAATTAGATGACAAGGTCACAAAATTTCAAAGTTTTCATATTTGAACTCAAACCCTGACTTCCTGACAAATAATAACTGACATGCTAATACTTTGAAGTTTCATAACTCTTTGGGCATAATTCCAGATTGCTCTCCCAAATGGTTAGATCAGTTCACAATTCTAGCAACGATGAATTAATATTCCAGTTTTTTCACATCTTCTCCAACATTTGTCCCTTTCCCCTTCAATCAGATTAGCCAATCCAATAGGTATAAAATGATATCTCAAGGTTTTAATTTTTTGCAAAGCACTTTACAAATATTATGTCATTTTATTTTCGCAATAACCCAGAGAGTTGAAAATGATCGCAAAGTACATATTTCTGTTTTAAATTTGTTTATTTATTTTTAATTTAAACATTCAGTTCCTTAAGCTTCTGAGTGTAAAATATTCTTCCCTTCTCCCCAATATGGCATGCAATCTGACAATGGCTCTACATATGCATTCATATTACACGTATTTTCATGTTAGTCATGTTGTGAAGAAGAATTGTAACCAATGGAATGACCCATGAGATTGAAGAAACAAAACAAAGAAGAGAGAAAACAGTATGCTTTGATATGCATTCAGACTCCTTAATTCTTTGTCTAGCTGTGAATAGTATTTTCCATCATGAGCCTTTTGGAGTTGTCTTAGAATCTTACATTACTGAGAAGAGCAAAGTCTATCAAAGTTAGTCATCACACAATGTGGCTGTAACTGCATACAGTGTTCTCCTTGTTTTACTCCCCTCACTCAGCATCAGTTCATATATGCCTTCCTAGGTTTTTCTGAAGTTCTTCTGCTCATCATTTTTTTTAACTTTATTTTTTAGTTAATTGATTTAATTACTTTTCGTTTACAAGATTCAGTTCCAGAATCCCTTGAGTTTCAAATTTTCTCCCCTGCCTTGTCCTCCCCCCTCCCACCATCCATGGCAGCATACAATTAAGTATAGGATCTGAAAATTTTCACATTCAACATTAGTCTGGTTGTATAGAAGGGTTGTAACCAATGAAGTGAACAATGGGAAAAAAGAAACAAAACCAAACATGGAAAAGAACGATAACATGTAGATTGCTTCAGTCTCCACTTAAACTCTGTTCTTTCTAGATATTTCTCTGAATGTAAATATCTCCTTCCATACTGACACTTGTAGAGTTGTCTTATAACTATGCATTGCTGAGAAGAGTCCAGTTTATCTAGGTTGGTCATCACATATACGATGTGTTTGTGATAGCATACAAATTTTTCCTGGTTCTATTCTTCTCTCAGCATCAGTTTGTATAAGCCTCTCCAGGTAAATATGAAGTCTATCTCCTCCCATTTCTTATAGCACAATAGTATCCCATTACATTCATATACCACAACTTGTTTGCCGTTCCCCAATTGATGGGCATCCCCTTAATTTCCAGTTTTTTGCCGCCACAAAAAGAGCTGCAATAAATATTTTTGTACATATGGGTCTTCCTCCCACTTCTATGATCTCTTTGGGATACAACCCCAGAAGTAGTATCACTGGGTCAAAGGGTATGCAATTATTTATAGCCTCTGAGCATAGTTACAGATTGCTCTCCAGAGTGGTTAAGTTCACAGCTCCACCAACAATGTATTAGTGCTCCAATTTTTCCACATACTCTCCAGCATTTGTCAATTTCCTGTTTTGTCATCTTAGCCAATCTGACTGGTGAGATGTGGTATTGAAGTGGCCAGGAACTAATTAAGTAGAAACTTCATGGACTTAAGATAGGAGTCAAGGAACTGGCCTGGAGTAATTTGCTTAGTTTTCATTTGTTTTTCTTCTTGGTCAGTATGCCCCATGCCCCTCTCTGTTTACCCTACAACCCCTTACCTAAAGATGTAATCACAAACTCCCCCCCTTGCCTATTCTTCATTCTTCCTGTTGCTCAGTCATCATGCCCTGTAATCACAAACCCCTTGCCTCAGCAACTTACTTGCACCTATGAAACTATACTGTATACTCTACATAAGTTTCTGAAATCCTGAGCTCTGGGCTGCTCCCTCCCTTTGAATTGGCATGGAGTAGCCCCAGCTGGTAAATTAAAGCTCCTTAAAACTTTTTATTCGGACTCTGTGGTCACTTTGTTAAAATTCGTCATTTCAGTATGCTCATCATTTCTTATAGCATAATAGTATTTCATTACATTCCTATACCACAACTTGTTCAGCCATTCCTCAATTTATGGGCATCACCACAATTTCCAATTCTTTGACACCACAAAAAGAACTGCTATAAATATTTTTGTTCACATGTATATTTTCTTATTTTTATAATTTCTTTGTGATACAGCACTAGAATTGGTATTGCTGGGTCAAAGAGTATGTGCATTTTTAGAGCCCTTTGGGCATAGTTCCAAATTGCTCTCTAAAATGGGGGGATCAGTTCACAACTCCACCAACAATGCATTAGTGTTCCAATTTTCTTATGTCTTCTCTAGCATTTATAATTTTCCTGTTTTATCATTTTGTTAGCCAATCTGACAGGGGGATGTGGTACCTCAGAAATTTTTTGATTTGTGTTTCTCTAATCAATAGCGATATAGAGCATTTGTTCATATGACTATAGATATCTTTAATTTCCTCTTCTGGAAATTGCTTTTTTATGTCCTTTGGCCATTTATCAATTGGGATGGACTTGTATTCTTATAAATTTGACTCAGTTTTCTATATATTTTTAAAATAGGGTCTATATAAATTCTTTCCCAGTTTTTTTGTTCTTCTCATTAGCTTGATTTCATTGGCTTTGTTTGTACAAAAAATTTCAATTTAATGTAATTGAAATTATGCATTTTTTATTTCATAATGTTCTCTATTGCTTGTTTAGTCATAAATTCTTCCATTCTCCATAAATCTAACAGTTAAATTATTCCTTATTCTCCCAGTTTGCTTATAATATGGGCCTTTATATATAAATCTTATATCCATTTGGACATTATTTTGGTATATGATGTAAGACATTGGTCTATGCCCAGCTTCTGTCATACTATTTTCCAGTTTTCTCAGCATTTTTTGGTCAAATAGTGAATTCTTATCCAAAAAGTTGGGGTCTTTGAATTTATCAAACAGTAGGTTACTATAGTCATTGACTACTGTGTCTATGTATGGAATTAGGAATATGCCTAACCTATTCCACTGACCCACCACTCTATTTCTTAGCCAGTACCAAGTAGTTTTGATGATTGCTGTTTTATAATACAGTTTAAGATCAAATATGGCTAGGCTACTTTCCCTAGCATTTCCTTCATTAATTCCCTTGATATTCTGGGCCTTTTGTCCTTCCAGATGAATTCTATTATTTTTTATTTCTAGCTCCTTAAAATATTTTTGGTAGTTTGATTGGTATGGCCCTGAACAAGTAGATTAATTTAGGTAGAATTGTCATTTTTATTAGATTAACTTGTCCTACCCATGAGCAATTAATGTTTTTCCAGTTATTTAGATCTGACCTTATTTATGTGAAAAGCATACTCTAATTGTGTTCATATAGTTCCTGGGTTTGTTTTGGCAGGCAGACTCCCAAATATTTTATAATATCTTCAACTTTAAATAACTTTAAATGGAAGTTCTCTGTCTATCTCTTGGTATTGAACATTGTTAGTAATATAAAAAAATGCTGAAGATTTATGTGGGTTTATTTTATATCCTGCAACTTTGCTAAAGTAGCTTATTATTTCAATTAGTTTTTTACTTGATTTTCTAGGATTCTCTAAGTATATCATCATATCATTTGTGAAGAGTGATAACTTAGTTTCTTCTTTGCCTATTCTAATTCCTTCAATTTCTTTTTCTTCTCTCATTGCTAAAGCTAACATTTTTATTACCATATTGAGTAACATTGGTGGTAATGGACATCCTTGTTTCACCCCCAATATTTTTGGAAATACTTCTAGCTTATCTCCATTACATATAATGATTATTGATGATTTTAGGTAGGTGCTACTTATCATTTTAAGGAAGGCTCCATTTATTCCTATACTCTAATATTTTTAATATGAATGGGTGTTGTATTTTGTCAAAAGCTTTCTCTTCATCTATTGAGATAATCATATGGTTTCCAATATTTTTGTTGTTGATATGATTGATTACACTGATAATTTTCCTAATATTAAACCAGTCTGCATTATTGGTACAAATCCTACCTGATCAAAGTGCATTATTCTCATAATAAGTCGCTGTAATCTTTTTGCTAATATATTATTTAAAATATTTGCATCTATTCATTAAGGAAAGTGGTCTATAAATTTCTTTCTCTGTTTTGACTCCATTTAGGTATCAGGACGATATTTGTATCATAAATAGAATTTGGTAAAACTTCTCCAATTTTCTCAAGTAGTCTATATAGTATCAGAATTAATTGTTCTTTAAATGTTTGATAGAATTTGCTTGTAAATCCATCTGGCTGTGGAGATTTTTCTCATTTGAATTTCATTGATGGCTTGTTCAATCTCTTTTTCTGAGATTGGGTTATTTAAGTATTTTACTTCCTCTTCTGTTAATCTGGGTAATTTATTATTTTTTTGTCAATATTCATCCATTTCACTAAGATTGTCAAATTTATTGGCATATAGTTGGGCAAAACAGTTTCTAATTACTATTTTAATATTCTCTTCATTGGTGGTGAATTCACCTTTTTCATTTTTGATACCAGTAATTTGGTTTTCTTATTTCTTTTTTTTAGTCACACTAACCAAAGTTTTATCTATTTTATTAGTTCTTTTTTCATAAAACCAGGTCTTGGGTTTTTTTTTATTAACTCAATAATTTTCTTAATTTCAATTTTCTTAATTTCTCATTTAGTTTTCAGTATTTCTAATTTGGTATTTAATTGGGGACTTTTAATTTGTTCTTTTTCTAACTTTTTCAGGTATGTGCCCCATTCATTGAGCTCTTCTTTCTCTATTTTATTCATGTAAGCATTCAGATATATATATTATATATGTAATATGATATATTCAGATATATTGTCTGTTGGTTTGTGTTACTTAGTGAGACAGAAAGTGAAATGAGATGATAGTGCTGGGGGTGGCTAGGTGGCACAGTGAGTAGAACACCAGCCTTGGAGTCAGGAGGACCTGAGGTCAAATCCGGCCTTAGACACTTGACATACTTACTAGCCATGTGACTATGGGCAGATCACTTAACCCTATTTGCCCTCCAAAAAACAAAAAAAAAATTTCTGAGATGATAGTGCTGTCAATATGTGTAAATATTATTATAGCTCTCTAAAGCTTTGTCTTCCTAGAAAGAGAAACTTCAAAGAGCAGTCCTCATAAGGTGATGCATGAAACAGGAGTAGAGGGAGGCCTATGTGTGAGCCCAGGTAAGAATTCGGAGAGCTGCCTACCTGTGAATCCAGGCAAGAGCTATGTAAGACAAGCTGTGGGGTTTGGAAGACAGCCTTGATTTAAGATAAAACAGGACTTCACTTGGGTATTCTGCATTGACTAATGAGATTGTGACTTATTGGGACCTAGGGCTGGATAACGTTTGTGCTTTCTGCTGCCCCTTAAGGATGATTGGAAGCCAGCCTCTACTTAAGATGAAAGAAGACTTTACTTGGGCACTGTATATTGATTGAGGATATTGAGACTTACTGAATGATGTGTTTTGTTGAAGACTATGTGGCCACCTTATTAAATTGTTATATTATATTGTTGTAAATGTTGTGATTTAGTTTCTTGAATGTTTTGTTTTAGTTTATTGCTGAGTAGAGTTCACCATACTATGCAATTAGACTCTTAAAGTAATTCACAGCAGCAGTCCTCAAGAGAGTTATTCGTGATTGGCTTTATACCAGGTGAGATCTTTCTTCATTTTCCCAGCATTACAATGAAGCTTGCAGTGTGAGGTGAGGAGAGGGGTGGTCCGGCCACTGGAGGTCTCATCCTCACAGGGGGCTGTGCTAGAGCAGAGGTAGGGTCAGTTTTTGGTGGATGCCCATCCACCATGCAAGTGGTGGTTCTTTTCACTGGTTTCGCTGAATAAGCGAAGGCATACAGGAGTCTTGGTGTTGGCATTTGCCAGCTCCACCATCCTGTGGCTCAGCATCCCCTGCTGACTTGCTGAGCTGAGACTTCCTGCTCCCTTCCCTGGATGCCCCTAGTCCTGTACTGGTTCCCTTCAGCTACAGAAAGAGAACCTTTCCTGCTAATACCCCTAGCGTCATGAGTCAAAACCTGCTGCGCCCCATTTTTCTGCTGGCTCCACTGTTCCAGGATATTTCCTGGGCAGAATTTTCTTGTTTTTCAAGGTCAGTAAAGGAGATTACCAGCATTTTACTGTTTATGCCACCACCTTGGTTCCCAGAAGTCCCTATTTCTATTTCAATAACAGGATGTCAAGCACCTATGTAGGTGCTTTACTCTCCTTTTTATTTTTAGTTTTATTTTTTGGTCAAGTCTCATTATGCCATTGATGAGTAGAACAAATGATGGGGAACATCCCTGTTCAATGCAGCTATACACCTAATGTGCAACTTAACATCTTTAAATGATTTCTAGGGGTACTCCTACATTAAATAACTTCAATGTTAACACAATGGATATTATTCAGAAACAGCCTTTGGCATCAGCCTCTTTCTGATTTTGAGTCCATCTCTGTCCGTATTATACCATGTTTCTCCTAATATTCCACTACATTATACTTTGATCCTCACAGAAAATCTTTGAGCTAAAAAATGGCAGTAACTACAATATTCCAACAATCATCTTTTTACTATTTTATGGTTTACAAAGCCCTTTCTTCACAACATGGGAAAAGGTAGGTGTCTGTACTTTGAACAAGAGCAACCCCAAAACTGAGAGCTGTGAGTTGTTTGGACTTCAGATAGAAATTGCACTGAGCTGTATCCAGTGCTCATCAGGCTAAATCTGGAGTATTGCCTCTAGTTCTGACTTTCACCTAGGAAATTAATAAGGTGAAGCATATGCAAAGGAGAGCAAGCAGGACAGCAGAGGATCCTGAAATCATGCCACATGAAGACCAGTTGATTGAAACTTAGAACAGAGAAGAGGACAGTTAGGAATATAGATAGGGAAAAATGGTGGTATAACTATCTTCAACTATACGAAGTTTGAAGTTCCATATGGAAGATGGATTAGACTTGATTACTTTGGCTACAGAGGCTGAACAGGGAAGTAATTGGTGGAAGATACAAAGAAACACAGTGAGGAGAATCTTCCTAACAATTGGTTATTCTAAAGTGGAATGGGCTGGCCCAAAAATGGAAGATTACCCCCTCAGAGGAAACCATTAAGGAAAGCCTGAATGACCATCTAGCTTGTATATGTATGGGGAATTCTTGTTCAAGTATGTATTAAACTACATAAGTCCTATTATGTCTTGTCCAGTGCTGAGAAGCCATTCTTCTTCTTTTCCCCCTGTCTCATAGGAGGATCTTGACACAAAGTGTTCAAGTTTTTGAGAAGTAATAATATGGGTGGTTTCTGCAAGGGTATTATTTCAATAAGATTGTCCATTTATAGAGAGGATATTTTGGATGATGTTCAGGCTTTGGAAGGGGCAGGGCAATAGGGCTAAAGAAATTGGAGACTATCTTCTTGCTCTGATTAGGAAACTGTCTCAAAAGGAAGCATGTGTTGGTATAATTGGTCAGGCTACAATTTTGATGGTAACTGAGTCCTCATAACTTAGGGTATATTACCCAGAATCACATGGAATTCATGTTTCTGTAGCACTCCCACCCCCACCCCCAATCCCAATCCACCAACATGAACTCAATAAATAGACCCAGGAACAATCTAAAACTTCAATTCTCTCCATTGAAGAGAAAAGGAAAGAGATTCTCATTAAGAACCTGTACTTGTCTGGGCTAAAATAGTCATGATCACACATCTAGGGAAACCAATGACATGAGATAGAAAGACCAGCAACCTAGGAAACTGACCCAGTCTTTCACATTTGATACCTCGAACCTATATGTCTCTTGCCCATTTCTATTTTGCCACATATTAAGCAAGAATGACCAGATTTCATGCAAATGGAACTTGAGAAGCAAGTATAAAATAAGGAAGATTTAGGACTACCAATATAAGCAGTAGTAGGAAAATTACTAATTGACTGGAAAGAGTTCAAAGCAGGGGCTCCTATATGAGATGAGGAGGATGAAATCACTAACTCTCCATAATACTTGGAGTTAGAACTTTTCAGTTTTATAGTGTGCCTTCCTCCCAATAATCCTATTAGGAAGTCAATACAACCATGTAAATCTCCATTTTACAGAAAAGACAACTAAGACTCAAAGAAGTTTGATGATTTACCCAATTATACACCTACTAAGTGTTAGAACCAGAACTAGACTCTAGGTCTTTCAGCTTCAAATGAAGTCTTTCCAATAGGTCTGTGGGCCAAGTCCAGAAAATAAAGTAAAAAAGATCATGGAGGTTATGGAGATCCAAGGCAGTACAACAGGCTCAGATTACTAGGATGATTATCTAAGGCAGGTAAAGAGTAGAGGCAGTAGTGCATCAGGGAAAATAGAGGCAAGGACCAAATTATCAGAGTATTAGAGATCAGGTAAAAAGGAAATAGAGATCAGAAATTTTGACTTTGGAGGACAAACAAAGGTCAGCATTGCAAAACAAATGAGGACCTTACCCAAGGTACCCAGTTGTAAGAATAAAATTTTGAAAAATAATAAATGAGCCAAAGATTTACCAGGAAAAGGCTAGAAATATGTAGGGGGCTGATTGAACACTTGGAGATCAACAGACAGTCTGGGTAGTAGGGCACAAGCAGGAATCAAGTCAATCACTGATGGTCAGAGATTACATATATGAAAGAAATAGTATTCACATAGTTTAGCTTTATGGTAATTGAGGTTCAGAGGCTAATTACCATTTGTTTTTTATGGCTCTCCAAGTGCTAGGAAAATGGTATTAATGTCATGCCATGAATAGAGCCATTTTGTGCTATAGGGAAGCTTTTCTCTTCATATGTTTCAGGTAGAAAATTCAAGACAGAAAAAAAATAATAACTAGCATACAGTTCTTTAAGGTTTACAAAATTCTTTGCATATATTCGTGTTCTGTTCCATGTTTGGTTTTGTTTCCTCTTTCCCATTGTTCCTCCATTGGTTACAACCCTCCTATACAACCAGACTGATGTCCAATGTGAAAGTATTTGCAGATCCCATACTTGATTGTATGCCGCCATGGTGGGGGAGGGGGGGTGGGAGAGGAAGAGGGAGGGGAGAAAATTTGAAACTCAAGGCACTGTGGAACTGAATTTTGTAAACTAAAAGTAAATAAATCAATCAATTAAAAAAACAAAGAAAATACAAAAAAAATTCTTTCCATATATTATTCATTTGATCTTCATTAACAGCTCCTGGAGTAGGTGCTATTATTCTCTCTATTTTCCAGATGAGGAAAATGAAGGTTAAATGACTTGCTTGGGTCACAGAGCTAGTAAGCATCTAAGACAGGATTTGAACTCTAGTCTTTGCAGCTCCAGTTCCACTCAGTCTAAGCAAAGATATAAATTCTTATTAGGAGCTAGATGTTTGTTTCTTTGATTTTTTAGTAGCAGAGATAGGAAAATGAATAGCAAACAAGTCTGGCCCTCATGACACTTTCTAAGGGGAGGGCGATGTCAGTAAATAAAACTTCTGACACTCAGAATATGTTGAGCAAAGTTGAGGTGTGCTACAATGGGCACAATCATTGTATAGTAGATATCTCACTGTACATGGAGTCAGGAGGAGAAAGGATCAAACCTGCCTCCAACATTTAGCTACATGTTTATGACCACAGGAAAGTCACTCAAAATCTCTGAGGCTCACTTTCCTCCTCTGTAAAATGTGTGTGAGTAGTTGGGGGAGGGGGGGATAAAAACTTTAGTATCTACTTCACAAGATTATTAAGATAATTTGTGTATATAAAGAGGAGTTAACTTCTAAGTACAGCATGGCTGATTGAGGAATGGCTCCTTTGTTTCATGGGCAGGATGCCTTTGTTTAACCTCAATCTCCTTTCTGAGATGAATAAAACAGATTTATCCTCAGAACTGATTCCTCCATGGGCTAAGTAGCTGGACTTCTGATTTACGACATGAACTTTTAAGATCTTAAAAAGAAGACCATGGAGTAAATGAAATGAAACACAAAGAGGAGGCAGTCTACCCTAGATATAGGTTTTATAGGAGACTAAAATTCAAGGGACAACCCAGTGAGAGGAAGGATACTCCCCACCTGCCAGAGGTCAGGGGATTATCTTTAAACCACATCAGCAGAAGAAAAGAAAATTGAAGCATATGAAATACATCCTCAAGTTCAATCCTATGAAATGTACACTTAGGATAAGTAGCCAAGTAAAAGAATTTTCTTCTTCACATGGTAAGTGGACAGGAAATAGCAGTATACTATCTGTGCAAGCATTTAATTGCAGGCAGGTTCTATTACACACCATCATACACTTACAGAAAAGTCTTACTAACCCCCATCCTCCATTCCCTAACCCTTCCACACAAGTATACATAGATTGGCAGCAGGCAATGAAGCATAGTTTCCAACAGCCATTCTTCCACTACATATACCTACATATTTTTTCTCCATGTAGAATACTCCCTGATGGTAAAGGCTGTTTACTCCCAGCCTTTGTAACATGGCCTGACACATAGTAAGGGCTTAATAATTGCTTCTTGATTGACTGACAGAAATAAGAAGACATGCCTTCTGATTGAAAGAACACTAAAATTAGTGAAAACTTTTTCTTAGCAATGGAAAATCACTAACATGCCTAGCACCAAGAGGTGCTAAGTAAATGATTGATGATTTTGTTACTGAGTATGGCCCTAGGTAAACTTGTAAAATAGGTGAAATTTGTCTTCAGGCCTTCTTATTCCCAACCTCTCCCTTTCAGCAACCTTCCCTCATTTCCTTCCCTTGGTACCCATTATTCTCTGTCTGCCCAGAGGTCCTCTCCCAGTCCCCAACCAAGCATTACTCATGTCAGGAAAATTTACCCACTTGGGACTTATTACCTTAGAGCCCTGATCACCTACTGTGTGGCAATAGGTGATAATTCTTTAAAGCTCTTAAGTAAGTCAGGTCTCAGAGGCCTGAGAAAAAGGGAAAATCAGATTCTTTTTTTTTTTTTTTAGGGCACCTTTGTCTCTTAAATTTATTTTTTTTAATTTTTTTTTATTTACTCATTTACTTTTAATTTACAAGATTCAGTTCCACAATCACTTGAGTTTCAGATTTTCTCCCCTCCCTTACCCCCCCCCCCCAGGAAAATCAGATTCATTGCAATTTAGCCTCCTCTTTTTTACTTGTCTGTTTTTTAGTTTCTCTTTTGTTATCTTTCTATTGAAACACTTTCTTTCCTCCATTTTCGCCTGTGTTCGAGTTTAGGTTTCATAATGTTTCTTTAAAAAAAATTGGAAAATTGTTCTTTTCCTCCACATTATCTTTTATTTTATTTTCCTTTTTTTCCATTTATATAGTGAATTCATTAAATATTTTCTATCGTTCCACTTTCCTTTCTAACTGATTCCCTTTTTTCTCCTTTATCCAATTGTTGCTAAGTTATTAAGTTTCATAGTCAAAGTCAAATGAGCCTGCTAACAATTTTTTTGAGAGTAGATACATTTTTATCCTGATCCCAGAATGAAGTCATATATTCCATCAGAGATGGGATTGAATTTTGTATGGCAAAGTATGAATTTTGAGTTGTCTCCTATATACTTTAACTAGATTCCTAACTTGTTCTTCTTGTGCTTTAAGGGGAGGTTTCTTTAGTTTTGAAGAATTTGAATAGAGGATCACAGAGGGAAAATAGGGAATTCCAAATTTCTTGATTACTTGTTCATAAAATAAGAAATACCATTTAGATCCGTTTAGATTTAGTTGATTCTAAATCCATACCCTAGATCAGAAGACCTAAATTAAGGATTCCCAAGGTAAATTTAAAAAAAAACAGTTATTAGTTGGAATGGGCAGGATTTTCTACAATAATAATGAGCACATCAAACCATCCCCTCATGCTCTAGAGTATGATTTTCAATACTGTTTTTTCAACAATGTTGTTGCCATAGCTCCTAATCATTCATTAAATAACTGCTCTCTATCACTGGTGATATAAATACAAGGAGTGAAGCAATATTTACTGGTAGGAAACTTACATTCTATTTGCTAACAACTAATCTTGGTCTTCAGGGATCTGTAGTACTATAGATGATAGAAAGTACTGGGGACTAGATCTAAGGCCAGGGATCTCATGCCAGGAAATGCCTGCAACTTAGAGTCAAGTATGTGTTTTCAGATTCTTATACAAGATTTTTAGTCCTGGAGATACAATTATCACTTAGTAAAAAAAAAAAAATAGTCAGCACTTTCTCACTGAAATTAGACAGACAATGAGTCAGCTTTGTGGACAAATTACTGAGGCTGGCCTGAGGTGCAAGTAACCCAGATTCATTTTGCAGGCCTAGAATGTCATTTCCTCTCTGGGACTGGAAATTCAGCAGAAGACTGCAAGACTGGCTGTTATGGTACAAATAAAGAGAGTTCCAGTTTTTGATACATCTTGAGATGACAGAAAAACATGCTCTCCTTCTGTGAATCCCATGATTCAATGATTGACCCACATTCATTCTGCCAGGAAGTCCCAAAGCAAGAATTTAAATCCAGGGTTCCCGAAGTCAACTGCAATAATTTTTCCAGAATATCATAATCTCACTCAGTCATTTCCATTAAACTGGGCAAAAACATATACTTATTCCCAAACATTTAACAATCCTTATTATGTGGAAGGCACAAGCTCTCAGGAGCCATACTGAGGAGAGGAGAAGAAGGCATACACAGATAAATAGATAGATAGATAGATAGGTAGATAGATAGGTAGACAGATAGATAGATAGATAGATAGATAGATAGATACATACATACATACATACACACATACATATACACATACCCACATATAAACATACAACACTGAAGAAGCAAAATGGAGTTGAAAAAGTGATTTGAATCCTCCAAGGAATGGGTAATAAGAAGGCTTAGGGTACAAAATGGAAAACATGAGAGAATAATGAGGGACAACAAGGCATGATGTACATAAAGCTGGCCTTGGAACCAAGAAGGCCTAAATTCAAGTCTTGCCTTTGGCACATATTAGCTGTGTGGCCCTAGGCAAATTACTTAAAATTTCCATGTATTGAATAGTTCTAAGAGATTATAAATTGCAGAGAATGTATAGACTTACTTTAGTAAAAGGGAGTTTCCTCATTTGGAAGGATCCTACACCAATGAATTTACAGATCCAATCCCTACCTTATCCTTATACAGAGTAATAGGAATGACATTCATGCTAACTACCAAAGTTTGTAGAACAAGTTGAGAAATAAGCTAATCAGCTCAAGAATAACACTGCATTTCCAAAATGCAAATTAAATGTCCCAATGGATAATGTATATAACAATAAATGGCATGATTCTTCTTCAAAGGAGTCCTGAACAATGCTCCTTGATTAGAAGAATGTTAACTATAAGTGCATTCACAAAATTCACCTAGTATGGTGTTTATTTACATATTTGATATTAAAATATGTTTTCTTCAGTGCTATTTTACTTATTCACATTGAAATATGTCTTGGACAGACTTGGACAGACAGACAGATCAATCCTGATCTCCTGACCTAGTTCTCCAAGTGTTTGGTTGAAATCTTCAACAAGCATGTCATATATCAAATTTGACATGTCAAAAGTGGATTGTTTTCATTTCCTCTACATACAAACTTCTTTCTAAATTCCCTGAGTATTGAGGTCTCTAACATTCTTCCAATCACTTTGGTTCAATATCTAGTAATTGTTGTCAATTCTTTAATCTCACTTGTCATCTTTGTACCCTAAGAACTTTCAAGTATTGTTGATTCTGCTTGCTAATCATCTTTCAAATTCATCCTTTATTCTATACTTAACAATATAACCATTCAGCTCCAGTCCCTGATTGGTTCTCTCCTGAGGCAATACATTAGCATTCTAATTGGCATCTTCCCACTCCAATTCACCCTTCACACTGATGCCAAATTAAAATTCCTAAAATAAGCACATGACTATGTCATTCCTCTTCTTAATAAGCTTCAGTGGTCCTTTGTTATTTCTAGGAAAAAATTCTAAATCTTCAGTTTGGTATTTGAAACCCTTCTCAATCTGGTATGAGCTCACCTTTTTCAACTGGTTACATATTGTTCCTACTAACAACTCAATTCAAACTGGCCTATTTATTATCCATCGTGCAGGTCATTCCATCTTTTTTTTTATATTTTGCCTTTCTACAGACTCTCTCTCATATGCCTCAAATTTTTTCCCTCTTCGCTTTTGTCTCCAGGAACCAGAATTTTCTAGTCTCAGCACAAATGCCTCCTCCTTGAAGAAGCAATTTCTGTTTTTCCCAGCTGTTAGTACATTCTCTTAAAATTGTTCACATTTACTTTGTTTTTATCTACCTGTAAATGTGCTGTATCCCTACAGTAGAATATAAACTACTTGAGGTCAAAGACTTCCTCATCTTTGTATTTCCAGTGACTGTAGCTTGGTAAATTTGCTTTCTAGTTTGTTCAATCACGTTCAACTCTTTGTGACTTCATTTGGGGTTTTCTTGGCAAAGATGTTAGAATTGTTTCCCATTTCCTTCTCCATCTCATTTTATAGATGAGGAAATGAAGCAAACAATATCAAGTGACTTTCCAAGGCCACAGAGCTAATTAGTGTCTGAGGACAGATCTGAACTCAGGAAGATGAGTCTTCCTGACCTCAGGCCCAGCATATCACGCATTGACACCTAATTGACTACTTGCATATAGTAGGTGCTTAACAAATGTTTAATAAATGAATGATCTAGGCCCAAATTTGAACAGGAATAACAGAATCATAGCCAGCAATTTGGTCACCTGGGAGAAAAACCCTGGAACAAAGACTGGTTAAACAAAACTGATGCTGAGGAGACATGCTAGACTCTTATCTTATGGAGGGAAGACTGAGATCCCAGCACTCTGGCTGGCTTTGATAGAAACCTCCCAACACTGTTGATTCTAGGGATACTTCCACACATTGATGATTACATTGGGTTTGGGGGTTTACTTGATACAAATTTTTGTGGCCTCCAAATATAAGTGCTAAATGAAACTTTTTTCCCCCTAATAGGAATAGGAAGGCACTGGAGCTTTGTGAGCAGGGGAGAGATATGATCAAAATTGTGCTATAAGAATATGCTTTTGCAGGGAATGGCTAAACAAATTGTGGTATATGAATGTAATGGAATACTATTGTTCTATAAGAAAGGAGGAGCAGATGGACTTCATAATAACCTGGAAAGGTTTATGTGAACTGATGCTGAGTGAGGGGAGCAGACCCAGAAGATCTTTGTACACAATTACAGACACATCATATCTGTGATGACTGACTTTGATAGACTTGAGTCTTCTCAGCAATTCAAGGCTATAAGACAACCCCAAAGGATTCATGATGGAAAAGAATATCCACATCCAGAGAAAGAACTACAGTCTGAATGCAGATTGAAACAAACTACTTGCTCTCTCCTTTTTGTTTCATTTTGTTTTGTTTCTTTTTCCTCATTATTCATTCCAATGGTTTAAATTCTTTTTTACACCTTGACTAACGTTTAATGTGAAGGTATATGTAGAACCCTTATGAGATTGCATGCTGCCATGGAAGGGGAAAGGGGGCAACAATTTTGGGAACTCAAAAACTTGTGGAACTGAATGTTGTAAAGTGATAGTAAATAAATTAAAGAAAAAAGAATATGCTTTTGCAGTTTTATGGAGGATTATGAAGGGTTAGAATATACAATATGACCCAGTAGGAGGCTATGGAAATTGCCCCGGTGAGAAATGGGGAATTGGACTTAGGTGAGGAGAAGAAATCAAAACAACTAGACAAGTGATTGGGTATGACTTTTGCAAGTCTTACTGAGAGCAAGAAAAGGGGGAGATTTTTATCTTATGAGATTAGAAGTTGGAAGAAAGAGTGGGTTCAAGGAGAAAGCTAAGTTCAGTACTAGACAGGGTGAATTTGAGTTTAGTACTAGACAGGGTAAATTTGAGATGCCACAGGACATCCAGATAGAGATAGCAAGTAACACATGGAGACATGAGAGTGAAGTTCAGGGGAAAGTTGAGCGCTAGATATGAATATTTAGAATTTGCTTGCCTAGAGAAAATGGTTGAGTCCACAGGAACTAGTGAAATCAGAGCAAAAAAGATACAAGATATATGCTATAACCCAAATGCCTTCTCCAACACTGGACCCAGGTCTCTAATTCAAAATTATAATATAAAGTGTGACTTGGATCAAACTGACCCCAAAACACTTGGGGAGACTTTGGTGAGGAGTGTGGTTTAATTTTACATTGAATTTATTGTCATTATTATTGATAGCACCACTTCTCTCTTTGCCATGTTTTACAGAATGTACAAGGGCTTAAAGTCTCTCCCATTCCTTCTAATATCTTCCATGTTCCAACTGCTTCTATCTGAAAGTGAATCATTACTTTGACAGGCAAAAAGTCCTCTCTGTATTAATTTCTCAATATAAAGAATGATCAAGCTGTAGGATGGAGGGGAAGAAGCCAAATTTTATTACTTAATTACTGTATTAGTAATAAAACTCTGGACTAAATCAAAATAACAGTGTGCGTAATCACACAACCAGGAACAACATTAACTTACTGTTAGAGCACATTTAAACATTAAACAGGATTTTTAAAAATAAAATAGGAAAGTATTTCTTACCCCTAGATTGTTGTTGCTCATCCTTGGCTTAAATAATAGCACTCCTGTCTTTTGTAATATCTTCTTCCTAAGAAGCCTAAATGGCATTTGTTGTAAACATTTCCAGGACATCTCATTGCAAAGCTAAGTATTAATTAGGATGGAGAAAGTTTCTTCCCTTCTTGATAAAAATAATATCATTTCCATTAGGAAGTATAAATATATAATATTCTACATATAGAATTTTGTAAAACTAAGTAATATTATTTTATGTGATGATATTAGATCATGCATATAGGAGGATTTATAGTTTATAAACTATTGTATCTATATTGATTTTTTTTTTATATAATGTCACCTATAAGAATCTCCAAGCACTTTACAGTAGGCTCTTAACTCATGGCTTCTTTTAAGAAAGGTAAAGAAAAGATATCATTGTTGAAGAAAAGCAAGTGCAATTTTAGAAAAGCTAGGGAACCTTCACAAGGTCATGCAGCGATGAAGAGCAGATATGAGAGTGGAACTCACCTTTTGTAACTGCTACTTCCATTTCTTACCTGCAAAAATGTGCCAGTTACACATTTCTACATCAACATGTTAGACTCTCAAGAGAGTATATGACGTATCTTTCTGAAAGAATTTCTAAGTATGATTCCTGGGCCTTTTAACAACACTGTTGTGCACTTTGACCATCCATTTTTGTAAATACTTTTAAAAACAACATTCAAATCCAATTTTAACTTTGACAAGTAGTAAGTATCTACTATGTGCAAAGCACTGGGCTAGGATCTGGGGACAAGAAGGCAGAAAGTAAACAGTACTCAAACTTTAATTCTACTGGGAGAGTAGACCATGCACACTCCAAGTAAATACAAAATAATATGGTGAAAGACACATACACAGAGAGAGAGAGAAAGAGAAAGAGAGAGAGAGAGAGAGAGAGAGAGAGAGAGAGAGGCAGTAACTGGGAGCACCAGGAAAGCCTTCATGTAGGATGCCAACTGGCTTATGCTTTGAAGGCACGCAGAGTTTCTAAGAGGCAAACAAGAGAAGAACAGGTATTACAGCCACCCATGGAAAGATATGGTGTCTTCTGGGAAATGGAGAATTGGAGATTGGATGTCATTTTCAGGAAATAGCTCAAAAAGCCAACATGACTGGAATAGAGAGTATGAGAAAGGTGGTAATATAAAATAAAATGGGAAAATTAAGGAAGAACCATACTTTGTAAGGTTTTTAAATACTTAGTTGTCGATGTTGTGTTGTATTGTAGAGGAAGTAGGGAACTACCAAAGATTTTTGAGTAGGGAAGTTATCTTTGTTTTAAGAACATCATCATGATAACTGTAGGGAGGGTGCATGGATTGGGAAGAGGAGAGACTGACGCCAACAGAAACAAAACAGAAGATACTGCAGTAGTCCAAGGATGAGTTGCTAAGGTTTAATATAAGGTAGAAGTTGTGAGACAGGAAAAGAGAGGGGAGGTGAGAGGTATTATGGAGGGAAAATTGCTAATACTTGGCAACTGATTGGATTTGAGAAAGAGAAGGTGGGAGAATGAAGAGACAATGCTGACTCCAAGTTTGTGAAGTAAAGGGAAGAATGGTGTAGCTTTTAATAGCACCCTGCTGGAGTTAGAGGATTTGGGAAAAACACAAAGATTTCTGTTTTGGCCATGCTGATTTTGAGAAATCTAACAGACATGCAATTGGAGGTTCCCAGCAGGTAAACAGTAATGTAGAACTGGTGTTTAGGAGAGATTAAGGGGCTTTCTGTAATTATTTTTTTGAGACTATAGTTGGAGAGGTAAGGTGGGAGGAAAAGGGACATAGTAGCCTGAAACAGCAATCTTCATTAAGATTTTTTTTCCTTTTGGCTATGTATAATTCTTTATTTTTAAATTAGTTCACTTATTATTTTGAGTATTAAATTTCTGGTGTATAAAAATGTACCAATTTTGAAGTACAGCTTATTGATCCAAAGTAGGTTATTAAGGAGTTAATTATTACACTTTCCCTATTTGACATCAGAGAAGAAACTTCCTAGGTGATTCAGAGGCTGACAGAAGGCAGTTGCCAGTGCACAGTAAGGTTGATTAGCTAGGTGCATTTTCTTGTTCTTATACTGTGAATAATAAACCCTATTAGCAACACGGCTGTCTTGCTATTGCTAGGAACACCTGGTAGCAGGAAAGGTGCACTGGGCTGTGACTTGGCTTGAACACTGTAAATAGAATAGGAAGTAGGCATCATCTTGAAGGCATGTAACTTTAAAAATACAGGTTTTTTTTTGCATAGCTCAGAGATCACATGAGACTACCTCCTAAGACAAAGTCTATCAGCTTTATCAATTATCAAGGATAGCTGGAAATAATTTTATCCACTTGCCCAAACATATTTCTCATCAACATTGATGTGAGGCAAGCACAGAACATAGAGGCAGCTAGGTGGTGCAGTGGATAAAGTGCTGACCCTGGAGTCAGGAAGATTTATTTTCCTGAGTTCAAAGCCGCCTTCAGATACTTGTTAGGTGCGTGAACCTAGTCAAATCATTTAACCCTGTTTATCTCAGTTTCCTCATCTGTAAAGTGAGCTGGAGAAGGAAATGGCAAACCACTCCAGTATCTTTGCCAAGTAAACCCCAAATGGGGTCAAAAGATTTGGACATGTCTGAAAAAAATGACTCAACAACAACAACAAAGGCATAGGGAGCCTTTCCATTGTGTAATAAAATACTGCTTTGTCATCAGCAAAATCGGTTAGGGTGTCTTTGCCAAATTCACTTCCTCTATCCAATATATGTTGGTCATCCTAGATATATGTGGATTCTGAGAATATGTTTGTATACAATCACATACATGCTCCAATATCTCTAGGAGAAGAATATGGGTAGAGGGAAGCAGTAACAATTAAAATTTAAACTAAACCTTGGAGCAGTTTCATCGTTCACTGATTTTGAGATCAGTCAGTGACAGACATAGGGAAATAGTCTTGTGAGATAAGGGACAAAGAATATTTTCACGGAAGAAACAGGCAGAATGTGAGCAAGCAGATAGTTGGCAGTGGGGAGGGACAGCTGGGCATTTCACAGATGAGGAAAATGGATCTGCCTTTTTGTCACTGAAAATGGCATGCCATAGTTGGAAAATATTTATGAGACAGAGAAGACAGACTACAAATAAAGCATTAGGTTTAGGGACTAGAGAAAAAAATGCTAGGAGTCAGAAGACATCAATGGTTCTCTCAGCTACATCATAAGCTTGTTTTATGACACTGAGCAAGTCACTTAACCTCTCTCTAGCTCACCATGAATCCTTTTTACTGTCTGTAAAATGGGAAAAATAACTCTTATGACCAATTTCTTCTTTTGTTTGACTTGAATATTTGCTTCTTTCTCAGCAAAACACCATTTTAAAATGATTAGTTAGAATTTTCAAACAATTGCTTGATTTCTGTCTTATAGTGCCAAAAACAACAGACTGGGGTTTTCATATTCTAAAACATCGTGCTCAAAGGGTTTCTCCACATTAAAAAAAGTTATCCCTACCTCTCATTGTACACAGATTCTTTTCTTGTTCCAGAAAATGAAATACAGCTCTACCTTAGGAGGTATAAAGTTGTGGAAGAACTTCAATTTTTAGGGTTCTGTAGTGAAGGGCATGGTATGTTATTTCTATTCTGAATAGGGTGGTGTGGGTGGAGTATTGTTGCTTCTACTCTTAGTAAGATGCTAGATACTGAAAGCTCAATCTTTCCTTCTGAGTACATTGATATTGACTTAGGAGGAAAACTGGTCAATGTCCAGTGAGGGACCCATCAGGCTATAGAAGTCACAGAGGAACAGTAGCATATATCTTGAACAAGAAACAATTTCTATCCATTTGGCCACACTTACCATCAGTTTAATAATGCCTTCGAAGATGTTGACAATAATACTGGGAGCTCCTGATAGCATTTAATTGGTCTCTGTGCCTCTAGTTTCTACTCCAATTCTTTTTTTTTTTTTTTTTTTTTTTGCTTTTTGGAGGGTAGGGCAATTGGGTTTACATGACTTGACCAAGGTCACATGGCTAGTAAGTGTTAGGTATCTGAGGCTGGATTTGAACTCAGATCCTCCTGACTCCAGGGTCTGTGCTCTCTTAACAGCACCACCTAGCCACCCCTTCAATTCATCTTTTTTTAATACAATTTTGATTAATACTTTTGCTAAAACACAGATCTGATGATGTCACCCTCTTGCTCAAAAATCTGCAGTGGCTCATTTTTTTGGTTCTAGGGAAAAAAGAAAAGACTCACTACAATCTGGATCTAATGTGTTTCTAGCTTCCTTCCTTCCTTTCCTCCTTTCTTAGGCATTTGGGGTTAAGTGATTTATCCAGGGTTACACAGCTAGCACATGTCTGAGACCATATTTGAATTCAGGTCCTTCTGAGTCTGAGGCTGGTACTTTAGCCATTTCTAGTCTTTTTTTTTTTTTTTAACACAAATCTCCTTCATGAATTCCATATTCTTGTAAAACTGATCTACCAACTATTCTCTGAACTTTTTGTTTCATCCTCTATGTTTCTGCATTCACAAAACTGTCCTTATGCCTGTAATACATTTGTCCTTATCTTTAGCTCTGAAAATTACAATCTGTCTTCAAGGCTCAACTCAGTTGCCACCTTAGCTTTCTCTAGGTTGTTGGTTCTTTCTTTCTCACTAGCCTTTCCTAGAAAACTTCATCTTATCTATTCTTTGTTCACTTTACTCCCTACATTGTATTATATTTACCTCCCTATACTTCATGTCCTTCTAGGTGACTATAAGATCACTGAGAATAGACATTGTTTTAATTTTTTTTCTTTCTGCACCTCAATGCCAATTCAAGTGTCTTACATACAAAAGAAATTAACAAATGTTTGTCAAGTTGACTTTCTGGAAGTGCTAATCAAAATTATAGCATAGCCTTACTGAATATAAATTTCAGACTTTAAAGTGATATTAGAAGAAATCTGATCTAATCTATACCCAAAAAGGAATTCCTACTGCAGTATAACCAACAAGTTGTCAATCAGTTTTTCTTTGAAGATACTATTAAGATACATGCTGATTTGGTCCAATAAGCATTCATTATTCAACTAATATGGGGCAGACACTGTTCTAAGCAATGGAGAGACAAAGACAAAAATGGAGAGTCCTTTCCATCAAGAAGCTTACATTCTTCTGACATTTTTCTAATTATAAGGGCATTATGTTCATAATTATCCCTCTTTTCCATTTTATTCCAGTATAGATCCTCCTCCCCATTTAAACAAACAAAACAAAAGAAAAAATGTTTTAACTAATCACTAGATGAATATCAATTTTAGCTCTAATTTGAGACAAATTAAGAAATTAAATTCCAAATTAGATTGTGGAATAAATTAATAGAAGTGACATATTCATTAACAAAATGCAGCTGCTTGTGGAAATTATTAAACACTGTTACTGCTAAGCATCATTATAAAGCACAACATAGTTTATTTTATTTTAAAAGGTGTTAAAAAGTGAAATCCAAAGCTCTGGCTGGCAGAGAAAAATATGACTAACATGAAAAAAAAAATCTTGAGGCATTTGGGAGATAACAGGGAAAACAAAGTAGAGCCAGTAGAGCCACTCATTTAACATAAAGATAAATGAAAAAGATTTAGGCCATTGTTAAAATTAAAATATTCTATATCTTTTATGTATTAAACTGGGATAATGTTTCAAGTTCAAGAAAAAAAATCATAAAATTGTTTTAAGATAAAATATTACCATCATTTCCCATTAGCATTCACAAATGAGTCCCGAAGTTAAAAATGTGACTGTGGGTGAGGGAGGGTGGGGAGTTAGTTCTTGAAGGACTTGATATATTAAATAAGCAAAATCATTTGTAAAGTGCAGTTCTTTTGTTAGTAAAATGAAATCACAACTGAATTATAGCAGACTGATTCAGGGGCTAAATGGCAGAAATGGATTTATTTCAACATGTCTACAAAATCATGTTATCTTGGTATTTTTTCCTTGGTATTTTTTCCTTCGTCAAATATTTTTATGTGGAAAATGACAACATCTTCCACAGAAAAATAAGTCCTCAAGTCAACATTTGCTGATCACCTACAAAACACAGAGTATGGACCTAGGTGCTGTAGGTTTTTTCAAATGTTGAATTCTTGTTTTTAGTATCTGACAAAATTTCCATATTGTATGTGGGTATATTACTATTGCAGTTCTGCTCTGTGTGTTTCTGTAATGTCTCTGTCTTAGAATATTAGACAATGAAGGCATATTCTTTAAGTATTCTGTGTATCCAATTACCTAGGACAGTGCAATGCACACAATAAGGACTGGTTGAATGACAGTGGCAATTATAATGGTTTGCTATTTCTAATATTTGAGTTGTTGCTGAGTCTTGTAATGAAGAAAAAAGAAAACAACCTCTAAAGTTAAAAAAAATATATAGAAGGAGACTAGAGCAACCCTTGTCTCTCTTTTCTGGTATCTGACAAATTTCTCAAAAGATCATTGTGTATCCACTGCCTCACTGTACTTTGGATACCTGGATCAAGTTAGGTGATACTTGTTTAGCACTAAGCGCTGTGCCTAGGACATAGTAGGTGCTCGATAAATACTTATTCCCTGCCCTTCTCCATACTCTTGCAATCTGCTTCTCTTAAAAGTCTCTGATGTATTCTTTATTGTCAAATACAGAAGCCTTTTTAGTCATAGAATTTCTTTGTTGTAAGGAAAAAGTCACCAAGTTCAATACATATTCAAGCAGAAATTCCCTCTACAACATCCCTAGTGAGTGTTGATTCAGCCTCACCTTTAAGATCTCTATTTATGGATGATTCATTGCTTTTCAATGCTCTATCTTGGGACAACTGATTATTGGGAGGTTTCCCTTTAATGAGTCTAAATCTTCCTCTCTGTAACTTTTGCCCCTTGCTCCTATTTATGTTTTCTGGGATCATATAGAACAAGTCTGCTTTCTGTTATAGCCCTTCAGATTCTTTAGGACAGTTTGTTCCCTAGGCCTTTACTTCTGCAGACCATGTTGTTACTCCCTTTCACCAATCCTTATACTAATCATTATACTTTCTACTTCTATCATCTGGTGCTTCCACATCTGGCTGCCCATTTCATTTCATCCACAAACTTGATAATCATGTTTTCTATCCCTTTATCCAAGTCATTACTAAAATCTTTGAAGAGCATTGAAAAATTCTTAATCTTGTCAGAATTTATGGTCTGTACTCCATTTCTTGTGCCTGAAAAGGGCTATATGTCATTCAGGCCACTTGCTCTCATATCACAAGTAGTGAATACTGCTCATTGACCCAGATACTTTCATTCTTGCTTTTGTAGCCCTATAGTGCCTGCTACTTACCCACAGGGAATGCATAGGACAGATACACTTAATCCCCAGGCTCATTCTTACTCTAGTGACTGAACACTTCAGGAAACACAGGAGAATATACATACAAGGTAACCCTATACATAGAATGTGGACACTTCACTCTCATGCTCAAACTCTTCAAATAATAGGATCCTAGACTGAGAGCTGGATGAGATCCTAGGAATCACTCGTTTCAAACTCCTCATTCTATGGATCAAGAAATTCAGATCTAGAAAAGCTAAGTAATTTGTAGAAGGTCATACAGCTAGTAAGTGATAGAGCTAGAATTTGAACTGAGGCTCTCTGTCTTAAAATAATATCTCTTTTCACACTCTCTTCCTAAAGAATGGTGCAGGTAAGGAAAAGATGATGGGTTCTTTGTCATCAGCAGTCTTCCATTGTCATTACACTTGACACTGTTGACCACGACTCATTTTTTTTAAAGACTCTCTCCTTTACATTCTTTGACACTTCATTATCTCGGATCTTTTCCTTCCACTCTAAACACCTTTTTTTCTATTTTCTTCTTGAACTCTTTGACCTGCCCTTTGATGAATAGTCCCTATTTATAATTGGCCCTCTTTTCTTCTCTGTCTACACCTCCTCCCTTGTAAATTGCTTCCAATTCTATCCCTTTATCCCTCACCTCAATTTGCGAAACATCATAAATAAGAATAATTCCATTTCTGCACTTTAGAAAGACAATTTCAGATATTTTTGATATTTCATATATTCCTGATCTCCTATTCATTGCTCTTTTCAGTATGTTTTCCTTTCAGAAGTGCAATTTCCAAATCAAAATTTGGACCCTGACATTTTTTAAATGCTCAACCACTGGTTTATCTTCTTACTGTATTGGTCTGCTTAGAAATTTAAGTCCAACAAATATTTATTAAATATTTACTGTGTGTAGACACTTGTGCCAGATATTAGAGGAGATAAAACATTTAGATAAGACAAATTCATCTCAATAAATTTTAAAGTTTAGGTGTATGATAGTGAACAAAGTGGTAGATTTGGAATTAGAAATAGCTTGATTCCAAAACAATTCCAAAAGACTTTTTTTTAACATCTATCTTCATAATGTTCTTTTATGTTATTCTTTTTTTCATTTTTTGTTTTAAACAAATACTAAAACTTAAATACATAAGAAGAAGGGATAAAATAAAAACAAGAAAAAACATCATTTGCCCAGCAGAACATAAGAGAGGATTCATAATATATACCAATAACTTATCATTTCAAGAAAGCCTATAAATTAAATACTGTGTGTTATGTTGAAAGCTGTCCATCATTTCTTTGCTTCCTTGTAGATTTTCTTTTGTTCTCTACTGTACACTTTTTATTTTGTTCTTTTCTCCCCTTCCTCTCTTTTTTTCTTTAATTCTTTTTCATTCAAACACCAGAACACAAATACAGAATAGAGAACAGAAACAAAAAACATATCATGAATTTAAATATTGGAACTTAAATACAAAATAAGAAAGAAAAAAAACTTGTCATGTGTATAGCAGAACATCAGAGAGGATTCAAAATATATAATAAGTTTCATTTCAAGAAGGCCTGTATGATAAATAATGTACGTGTTTAGAACTGTGCGTCTTTGCTTCCTTGTAATTTCTTTTCTTGTTGTTCTATGCTGTACACCTTTTTACTTTGTCCCCACCCAAGGCTATAATTAAGTTTGGATATGTTTCTCTATAGCTATAAACATATTCATGTATATATACATATATAGACACATAATTTCCCAAACAAATTCTAACCCTGATCTTTGTTTTTGTGTTTGTGCATATCTCTTGTTTCCTATCCCTTCTCTATCCTCCACTTTGCTTGTTGTTTCCTCTCTTCTGTCTCCTCTACTTTACTTCTACCCACTACCTTGCCCTCCTACTTGCCTCCAAGGATACCTCACCTCTCTACCCATTCCCCCAATCTAAACACCTTTTCTACCCCCCCTTTTAGCTAATCCCTCACTTTTCCCTTTAAAGATCCCTCCCTTGTCCTCTCTCCCTATCTCCTACCATTTTATTTCTTCTGAATTTAGAAGACTTTTATACACTTCTAAGTATATGTGCATTATTCCCTCTTAAACCCATTTCTGATGAAAATAAGTTACCAGAATTACCAGTCCTCCTCCCCCATCTAATTCCTTTGTATCATTTCTTCAACTTATACCTCATTTGTATAAAATAATTACTTTTTTTAGATGTTCCTAAATAGTTTTACTTTTTAAATATGTATCATACTCAGATTTACCCCAATATTTCTTATGCGCTATCCAATTATTAAGAATCTTAGACATACATTTCATATTTTACAAATATAAAACATAAACAGTCTGTCCTTATCAAATGCCTTATAATCAATCTTTGGTATATACCTTATATTTCTCTTGGCTCTTGTATGTCAAATCTTCTATTAAATTCATTTTTTTTTTTTAGCAGGCTTAAAAGTCTGAGGGGTGATCAAATGTCCATTTTGTTTTTCATTCAGGATTATGCATAATTTTTCTGGGTATGATATTTTCAGATAGACTCCCAGTTCTTTTGCTCTTCAATATATAGTATTCCAAGACCTGCAGTTCTTTAATGTCTCTGCTGCTAGGTCTTTTATGATTCTAATTATGACACCATCATCTTTAAATTGTTTTATTTTTTTTGCTTTTCATATTTTATCCTTGAGCTGGGGGTTTGGAATTTGACTATAACATTCCTATGAATTTTCCTCATAGGATCTCTTTTAGGAGATGATGAATAGATTTTTTTTTTTCAATTCTGCCTCCCCCATTGTTCTAATACTTAAGGGCAATTTCTTTAATGATTTCTTGTATTATTGTGCCAATATTATTTTTATCATAACTTTCAGTTAGTTCAATTATTTTTGTTTTCTTTTCTTGATCTGTTCTCCAAATCTGTTTTTTTTCCTATAAGATATTTCACAATCTCTTCTATTTTTTCATTATTCATATTTTGTTTAATAATTTCTTGAACTCTTACAATTTCCCTGGCTTCACTTCACTCAATTCTAATTTTCGAGGTGTCATTCTCTTCTTGAAGATTTTGTATCTCCTTTTCTAATTGGTTGACTTTCCTTTCATAATCATCTTGTTTTTCTTGGATTATTCTTACTTTTTTTTAGTTTTTCCTCCAGCTCTGTTATTTGATTTTTGAAGTCTCTCTTTTTTTTTTTTAAAGATTTTGTATAAATTCATTTTGGGAAGTTTTGATGTTACTCTTTGGGGTTTTCTTTACTTCAGTATCCTTCTCTGAAGATGGATCCTGATCTTCTCTATTCCCATAATAGCTTCTATGGTTGGATTCTTTCTCCTTTGCCTGTGCATTTTTTGTGGTAATAGCTTAATTTATGTAATCACCTCTAAGTTTGGAGTATGTGGGGGGGAGGTGTCTCTTCTCCCAGATCTTCAGTCCTCCCTTCTAGCCTGAAAAAAAGAGTCAAACTTCTAACCTTCTGTAAGTGCCCACAGCCAGGGGCTTTTTGCCCCACTGCTTCTTGCACTGACTAGGTGTTTGCTAGTTCCTTTTCACCCCCATCACTCCTAGCACAGCTGGGTCTGGCAATACTTGTCAGAAGAGTTTCCCTCCATCTTCCTGGGCTTAGACACCAACTCCCCTCACTATCCCTGGGATAAAAGTTCCTGTTGTTGGGGCTGAGGTTTCTGGAATCCCATAACCCCAGGATTTTCTGCTTGTTTTTAAAGCAGATCCTAGGCTGGGGATGTTTACTCTCTATCAGAATCAAACTTCATAAATTGTCCCAGGAAGAACCCTATTGTATCCCTATTCTTATTTATTTTACCCACACTTTGTTCCCCCTAAGGTGGATATTATCTCTTTTTTGGGGGAAAATCCTAAGGGCTAGGAAGTTTCTGACCTACTCCACTGCCTTCCCAGAAACATCTCTACCAGAGACTCTTGATGGAAAATGTTATCCATATCCAGAGAAAGAACTATGGAGTCTGGATGCAAATCAAAGCATACAATTGTCACTTTTTTGTTTTCTGTTTTCTTTTCAATCTTTTTCCCTTTTGTTCTAATTCTTATTTCATAACATGACTAATGTGAAAATACGTATAACATGATTATATATTTATAACCTATATCAGATTGCTTGCTGTCTTAGGGGGAGGGAAGGAAAAGAAGGAGAGAGAAAAATTTGGAACTCCAAATCTTACAAGGAGGAACATTGAAAACTATCTTTACATATAAATGGAAAAAATAAAATACTGTTAAGTGCAAAAAACTGAAAGCTTCTTGCAGAAAAGAGAAATACCTAGATTCAAATCCTGCTTATGATACTTTTGATTTTTTTTTTTTTGGAAAGACACTTAATGTATCCATGCCTATTTGTCCACATATAAAATGATGACAAAATTGTCTATAAATCATTGGATTGGTACGGATTCCAAATGTAACAATATAGGTAAAATGTTTTGGTTCCTTTAAAGTTATATAATAATGCATCATCATCATCATCACCATCATCATCACCATCATCATCATCATCATCCAGAATAATACACAATAAGGTTTTCAGAGAGATAGAAAAAAGTGCTACGCAATAAAGACTAAAATTTTTTATAACCCTGTATTTTGACTGAAGGCAAAGTCACCTTTTCTTTTTCTTTCCACTTTTTCTTTTCATCCCATATGGTTTTTCTAGTTACTAATGGGTTTCATTGCAATGACATAATCACCTTTAAAGCAACCTATTGTGAAATCACATATGGAAGATGGTATTTTCAGGTGAGAAATCAGCAGCAGGGATAGAATAGACAAGTTCTTAAGATGCAGAAATCCCATGTTCAGGTGAATGACCTTGCTAATGAAGAAAAAGGTATCAGAACACAAAGAATGACTTAAATGGACTCTTCTAATGCATGGATACTCACATTCAGAGAAACTCTTCTAGATTTAACTTTGAAAAATAAAACCTTCAAACTTTTGTGTAACCTATTACGTTATCTTGAATAAGTATTATACTAAAATCAAGGGAGCACATTGTAATGAAGATCCATTGCATATGTGATTTTCATTGCTAGATTAAAAAAATGAAAAAAAAAAAGCTGGCCCACTGCTCTTTGGCAGCTGCAGGTGACTTCCTGTACTTCATGTCTTTCTGGAACAAGATCTTGTTCTTTTCTTTCCTATTTGTTGGCTGCCAGGTCAAGAAGGTATGATCTGCAATAATTGTCACCACGGTAACTCACAAAAAATACCAGTGTTCAGTACATGTCCTTGACACTAAATTGTAATTAAAAAAAAAAAAAAGTATGATGTTTCATTGTTTCTTGGCATCCACTACTGCAACCCCAATTGTGTTTCATTGACCTTTCATCACTACCTTGTCCAGCTCAGCAAGCAATGGGTCAAGTTTAGAATTGGCAGTAGGCACCCAGATAACACTTAGTGATGCACTCCACCATTGGAAATCCTCCTGGGCAATACATAACCACTTCCTATTAGAGTGAGATCAAAGCCAAATTTTAAAGGCCTCATTAAAGTTTTGAGTCTTGGTAGCACAGAATTATCAGGCTAGAATAAAATTTGGAAATAAAGTAATATAACCAATTTTAAAAGTTCATTTTATTATTAATTTATGGAATAAAACAAGCATTTCTATAATAGTACAACAAAAGAGATGATTGTACATGAAACTGCAAATCTACTAGGCACAACTTATTTCTTTCAAATATTCAGTAAAATCATCATGAAAATTTCTTTTTTTTTCTTCCCTCCCCCTGCCCTAGAAATGGCTACTCTTAGACACAAATAGGTATGTGTCTCTGTATGTGTATATATTTGTAAATGTATTGTGAAGATCAAATAAAATAATATATGGAAAGCATGCTGTATGCCTTAACGCACTCTATATATACCAAAGATTATAAATAATGATGACTATAGCTACTACTGTATTCTCATTCTGATATTTTATCAATGTAGGTCAATGGAAACAGTATGGGGATAAACGACTATTCTATTTCCATTATTTTATATTTCATATTCTGTGTATTATTGCATAGGTAGATGTAATAGGGTTTTTTAAAATAATTGAATGTAAGTATTGAAATATTACATATACTATATATCTCTAGTGTACTAGATATAGCATATATATGAATGTATGTATATGTGTACTTGTATATTTGTATCATGTATGTGTTTGTGCATATATTCAAATATGTCCACATGACACAATTTAGCTTTTATAGCATACGCACTAATTGATCATTATAGAGAATTCCTGAATTTAGATATGGAACATAAATAGTCAAATTAAAGTTCATGATGGTCTAAAATCTATTAGCTCATCCTACCCTTTTCTTTCAACTCCTATAATGTAAGCGCAGGTACAGAAGGCCCAGATTTATATGTCCACATCATAGCATGTCCTATCATGTCCTATCATGTCATATCATGCCATGTCATATCATGTCACATAACATCATGTCATGTCATATTACGCTGTGCCATGGCATATCAATATATATGTCTATATATGTATGCATACATATATGTGTGCAATAATATACATACATACTCACATATATACTCACATATAATCTATATAATATAAATATCCTTATAGAACTATATTTAGATATAGATCCATACATATAGGTGTATATTTGTTTGTTCATTATGCTTCTGTAGTATGCTTTCTCTCTCCACACACACACACATCATATGCAATGTTATATAAATGGGTGTGTTTGTATGTGTAGATACATGTGCCTGTGTGTGACTTGTTTTGTGCACACAAACACACATATGAGTGTGACATCTATGAATATTTCTGTGTTTGTGTATAGGAGACATATAAGTATCTCAAGTTAAGAGAACCAAGAGTCAAATTAAAATTTGCTTGGTCCCAAAACAACAATAGTGTCATTCTTATTATGCTATCCTCCCTTTCACCAGTACTTTGCCATCATCACTATAAAAGATATATAGATATACACACATGTATGTAGATGGATAAAGTATGTGTATGTATGTATATATACCCACACAATGTATAAATATATGTTACATAAAACATTATTGCATACATACATGATATCACACATATGTGTATACATAAATATGAAATTTTATTAGGTGATGGGGGAGACAGAGACAGAGAAACAGAGATGGAGAGAATATATGTAAATCATATCATTGATATATACACAATACATAAAAAGGCATATCTAAAGTTGTATATGCATGTATACATAAATATGCATCGGTTTATATATGTACATCCAACTTGAGTGTTGATGTTCATCCAACTCTCACTTGCAGCCTTGAGAATCTACAGAATGTGCAGTGGCAACATCCCAGTAAAACCATCTCAACAGATGGACTAAACTAGGTTGGGGGTAATGGACAGTGTTAAAACCTGTTGATGACTTAGGAAGCTGTCTATCCCCAAGACTTCTTCTGGAAGAATGGGATCATGAGAACAATTTGTTCCAACAAACCACAAAGGATGCTGGAGAAGGTACTCTGAAGTACTTAGAGTTTGGTCAGACATCAAAGATGCCAAGGTCATCCATTGCATCCTTGGTCATTGCCAGTTGACGTTATTTTTGTCTTGCCACTGGATTTTGATGACTCCAGAACACAGTGAGGCTGACAACTTTGTGCAACTCTGACTTAATTATTTAAATTCAATTCACACATGAGTCAAGACATCACCCTGATATGTCTTTGGCCTTCTTTGAAATGAAAGGCAAGCAATAATTATATATAACACTCACTCTCTCCCTCTTGATAGATAGATAGATAGATAGATAGATACAGATCACTATATATGTGTGTGTTGTGTGTATATTTATGTGTATGTGTATGCATATATGTTTGTGTATATGTATATATGTGTATATATGTATATATGTATGTATGTGTTTATATATTATATTTTATATGTAGATATATTGATAGATT
>CM053587.1:128491000-128532221 GCA_028646515.1 Pseudochirops corinnae
AAAGTGAAATTTGAAAATTATAAAAAAAACATTGATGGCTTTTCATCTTCATGTATATCTATATATCCCCCATAGAGAGTCCACTCAATATGTTGGAGGTTCTTTTAATATCTTGGAGATATCTGAGCAACCTGTGGCCTGTCCATTTGCAATGTCTTATTTTTATTACATGGTCTATATTGTTTCTTTTATGGATTATTCAGGTTTTTTTCAAGAATTGTTCTTTACAATATACTATAGAAAGGACCTCTACAAAATATCTAAAATTGGCATATACATTTGAATCAGTAAAGGGATAAGGGCTGTGATTAAAATCTATTTTTAAAAAATGAAAGTCATGAATAAGGTAAACATGAAATTTTTGACAAATCCCAATTTACTACTTTGAGGGGAAAGCCTTTCAAACTTTAGAAAGGCAAATTTTAGACAATTAAAATGTATTAAACTAACTGTACATGGAATATAAGCTTGTTGGAGATAGGGACAGTTTCACTTTTAACTTTGTATCCCCAGCACTGAACCTGGTTCTTGGAATAAAAAAGGAGCTTAATAAATCTTTCAATCATTCCCAGCACATGTGACTCTTCACAACTCCATTTGAGGTTGATTTGGCAAAGATACTGGAATGGTTTCCTTCTGCAGCTCATTTTACAAATGAAGAAACTGAGGCAAAGAATATTAATTGATTTGTCCAGGGTCACACAGCTATGTCTGAGGTCAAATTTGAACTCAAGTCTTTATGACTCTAGACCTGGCACTACCTAACTGATTTATCCTGTCAGTAATCAAACTCTGGAATCCATTACTCCACAAAATTGGTATTGACAGAAAATAAAAGTTAATTCTTAAAGGTGTCAGAAAAAAAGGCATGAGGTGGCTAGCTGGTGCAGTGAATAGAGCCCTGGAGTCAGGATTTTACATGAGTCATGTGTTGTTAATAGAATTCTGGGCTAGATGAATGAGGGTCAGACCAATTTGCTAAGTCCTATATTTTTAACAGGCCTAAAACTTGAATCTCAGGGTCAATTAATTAATCAACATTTATTAAGTACTTACTAAATACCAGGTACTATGTTAAAAACAGGAAGAAGGGAGAAGTGGGGACAGTCCTTGATGAAAAGTAGGTAAAATTATTATAGGGAAGGCGATAGACACATCAAGAAAACATATAAAGAGAATATACAAAAATAAGTTCAAGGCAATTAAATAAAAGGTAGTTGAGGAGGATATTAACAATTTTGGGGTAGATCAGGAAAGATTTGGTGTAGAAGGTAATGTTCAAGTTATATCTTGAAAACAGCATTTCTACAAGGTAGAGGTGAGGAGCAAGTGCTTTCTAGGCATGGGGCTCAGCCAGTAGAAAACATGAGATAAAAGATGAGGTATTATTTGTGAGGAACAGAGAGAAAGCAGATCTTGGAGTGGGAATTTAAGAAGGACTGATATACAATAAGTGTGCAAAGATAGATTGGGAGTATAATATGAAGAGTTTCAAAAGCTAAATAGAGGAAGAGAGTTTATCTTAAAGAAATAAGGAACCACTGAAGTTGATGGAGAAAGGGAATGGCATGGCCATATTATTTTCCTTAATAAAGAGCATGAACTGAAGTCAGGGTGACTTGAGGCAGGGAAAATAATGAAAATGTTGCTTGAATAAACTGGGCAAGAGATGCCATGGATCTGAATTAATATCATGGTTATGAGTAGAAAGAAGGTGTCAGATGAGAGAGATGTAGAGAAAACAAGATATGAAAACTGATTGAATATTTGATTCAAGAGAGAATGAGGAGGTGAGGATAAGCCCAAGGTTAAAAGCCTATGGAACTGAAAAAATCGTTGATGCTCTCAATAGAAATAGGGAAATTTCTAAGATGGCTGCATTTGGGGGAAAATATTATTTTTACAGTGGACATATTGACCTTGAGATGTCTCTGAGACATCCAGTTTGAAATGTATAATGGGCAGTTGGTCATATGAGGTTGAAACACAGAGTAGAGACTTGGCCTGTATATACAAATTTACAAGATATCTGCTTAGGTATGATAATTAATCCTATGGATGCAGATGAGATGAGACAAGGAGAGAGAGAGAGATAAAGAGAGAGAAGGAGAGAGACAGAGACAGAGAGAGAGACAGAGAGAGAGGAGGCAAGAGGGCCCAGTATGCAATCATGTGGAACGCCTATAATTAGGTGATATGATCTAGTTCTCTTTTCTCTCTATTCTTTCTTTCTTGGTGGGCTTATCTGATCCTATGGATTAGGTTAGTATCTGTTTTTAGATGATTCTGGGATCTATTAACCCAGTCCTAAACTTTCTCTTAACTTCTAGTGTAATCTAACCAAATACCTCTTGGACATCTCAAACTTCAGTCTCCTAAGCATCTCAAGCTGAACATATTCACAACACAACTCATTAACTTTCCACCAAAATCTTTCTATTTCCAAATTCCCCTAATTCTATCAAGGACATCAACCAATCTCCCAGTCACTCAAACTTGCAACCTCATTTTCATCCTCAACTCTTATTACATTCATCCCACATATCCAGTCTAATTCCAAGTCTTATCATTTCTGCCTTCAACACAGCAGTCCTATATGTTCCTCTCTCTTCACCAACACAGTGACGCTTCTGGTTCAAGCCCTCATCACTTCACACCTGGACTCTTGCAAAGGCATACCGGAAGGTCTCTGCTTCAAGTCCATCTTCACTATACTTTATCCTCTATTCATCTACCAAAGTTATTTTGCTAAAGTGCACATTCAACCAACTCACCCCATCTCAATAAACTGCAGTGACTCCCTATGACTCACAAAATAAAATATAAAGTTCTCTTTTTCTATTTTTAACTATTTCACAAACTGATGCCTTCCTACATTTTTGGTTTTATACTTTGCCTCCCTCTGAATATTCTACAACTCAGGGACAGTAATCTTCCTAGTCCTCATATACCATAGTCCATTTCCCATCTATATACTCTTTTACTCATAGTCCACCATATTGGGAAGGCTGTTCCTCCTCACCTGTGGCTCCTGGCTTCCCTGGTATTCTTCAAGCCTCAGATCAAACTCAGTCTTCTGCAAGATGCCTTTCTTGATCTTCCCCATTTGTTACTGCCAGTGGCTTTCTTATGAAGTTAACTCTCATTTACCCTTCTATCTTCTTTGTGTTTTTTCTCCACCATCACAAAGTGAGCTCCTTGAGGATAAGGACCACATTTTTACCTTTCTTTGAATTCCCAGTGTTAGCATGATTCCTGGTACATAGTAGTGTTCAAGAAATTCTAGATAAGTATATATAGCAGCAACATAGACTTCTAAGGATTGCTCAGACAGGTAGAAAGAGAACCAGGAGAGAATAGCATCAAGAAAACCCATAGGGCAGCTAGGTGGAGTAGTGAATGGAGTACTGTTCCTAGAATCAGGAGGATCTGAGTTCAAATCCAGCCCCAACACTTAACACTTAGCCAGCCATGTGATCTTGGACACATCACTTAACCCCAACTGCCCTGCCTTCCCCCCTCCAAAAATAAAAATAAAATAAAATAAAATAAACTCCATGGATGTTCAAAAACATTTATAAAAAAAAGAAAAGAAAACCCAGAGTAGTTATAAACCACACATCAACCTCTTTATTTAAAAAGTGAAGAAATTAAGTTTTAGAGAGGTTCCCAAGGTCACATAAATAGTGCTAGAGATGGCAATCGAACCCAGGGCTTTTGGTTATCAATTCAACCCTCTTTCCATTATCTCACAAGTCTATCCCTAAATCTATGAATCATCAGTGTGCTGATATAGACTTTCTAGTCTCTTCAATTTCCCAATTTACTTGAGCCCTTAGAATTCAGAATGAACTAGTTACCATATGAGTCCCAAATCATAATTTGGGGTAAGACATACACACATTCATACACACACAAGTATGTGTGTATATGTGTGTATGTATATATGTATGTATGTATGCTTGACTTTAATTGTAGGCTATTTAAATTCCCCCTTTAGATGAAGACCCTTGGAGATACTGAGATATTGGTGCATCTGAGATTACTCTTGACAAAGTTTAATCTCTACAAGTTGTAAATTCAGCTACCATACTTAAAATGTTTATTAATGGGCAGTTTCCCATGCATTCAAAAGAAAAGAAATCATCTGCTTGGAGAATATTGACACTCCACTGACCAAAAAGTGATTTGAAGATCCCTGAAGAACTCTAATCCATATCTATTCAATATGCATTTATTAAGCACCTGCCATATGCAAAGCAGTAAGATTAGTGCTGGGGATAGAAAATCAAAGGGCGAAGTCCTAAACAGTCAAGGAAATCACATTACACTAAGTAAATATACCCTTATCATACATAAGTGTTTGCATTCTATTGGGGAAAATACATTATTTACACAAATCACTTGAGGAGTGAGAGAATGCTAATACCTAAGGAGGGATAAGGAAAAGCTTTCCTGAGAAGATTGCACTTCACCTGAGCCTTGAAAAACAATTAGGGATTCTAACAGTTAGTAGTGAGGAAAGACTGCTTTCAAAAATGAGGCATCATCCTATGCAGTAGTAAAAAGGCAAGAGACTGAATATTAAAAGTCAGAGCATAGCAGGTTGGCCAGTTTGTTAGGAGCAAAAATTTTGTCAGAGGGACTAATATGAATAAGTCTGAAAACAGAGGCAGTAGGCAGATTGTGCAGGACTTTAAAGGATGGAAGAAACCTAACAATGTTTATAAACAGCAGTGAATGAAGCATTTGAGAAGAAGAGAAAGAAAAGAAGTAGGGTGAGAGAAGATCAAAGGAGCAAGCTCCTGGTAGAGAAAGGACATGGCATTGAATGCACAAATAGTGGGGTCAGCACTTGCAAGAAAAACCACAGAGAAGAAAGAGAGGTCAGAAATGAAAGTTAATTGGGAAATGCACAGAATTTTCTTGATGCTCACACAGGCAGTGTTCAAAAAGATGCAGTACAGGAATATTGAGTAGATATAGTGATGGAAGACTTCTAAGTTCATTTGTTTATTTACTATCCAAAAATCTAGAATGCTCTTGGCTACAAGATTCAATTGGAACAGATGAACTGGTGACACCTTGGTGACAAGGAATGAGGGTCTAATCAAGGGGCAGGAAATCTGCAGCCTCGAGGCCACATATGGCCTTCTAGGTCTTTTGGTGCAGCCTTTTGACTGACTCAAAGTTTTACAGAACAAATCTTTTTATTAAGGGGATTTGTTCTGTGAAGTTTGGATTCATTCAAAGGGCCTCACTTGAGGACCTAGAGGGCAACATGTGGCCCCAAGGACGAAGGTTCCCCACCCCTGGCCTTGTCCTTTGCTCTTCTTTAAACTGATAGAGAGATAAAATGTTAGAAATTGAGGGCAAAGCCACTGAAGGACTTGAGGATAAGTTAGAGGGGTACTAGAAATGAAAATAAAACCTTGATGAAATTTTTTGGGGAAAATGTTCAGCCACCTTTATTGTATCCCATTATCATCAAAGTAAGGATATAAAAGGGTGGAACACACATAATTATACCTAAAGATGGAGAAAATTGATGAACCCTGGGAAATGTGGTTCCTTATGCTAAGATAACTGCAGCAAAGAACTCAATCCGAACAGACTTCTCTTTGAGAAGGTATGCTTTAGGAAGATGTCCTGAATATATTAAGAATGACTTACAATAAAGTATTCAAAATTCAACAGCTTGGTGGAAAGTAAATTTTAAAAAATGAATTAAGAATCACTTTTTTCCATTAGAAAAATAAACCTTCATTCCCCAATTAATAGAAAAAGAATATTTTTTAAATTGCATCTCAGGTGTTTAATTTGTAACCCAAGATTTGACAGACTGTTTGACTCAAGGAGACAGCTGTGCCATGGAAGCTCACAGTTGGGCTGCTGTTCCTCCCACAGCAGCTACGTTCTTGTAGTCCCACATATCAAGGGATTTCACCTTCATAGGGCATGAGGATGAATTGACTAACACTCATTACATTTCCAGGATATACACACACGACGGCTGAGGGCTTTGTAACAACACTCAGAACAATTAAGATGAAGGTTTATGGTAGTCATAGACAGAGACACTTCTAGGTCAGGCTCAGATTTCAGTTCCTGTGCCTTCTTTCCTTTCCTCTGTGTCTGGATGAAGCTATAAGAAATCAGATGCTTGCAGCACCTTGGCTGAGGGGGGAGAGCCCCAGACCATTCAGCCTATTTCTTTTGTAGCTTGGTTCCTTATCAGCTTTTGAAAAGCTGCTGGAAAGCAACAGAGATTTAGCTGCCAGGTCTGAACTGCAGGGGTGGAATTGGCAGTAGTAAAACCAAGAAAGATTGAGCAAATAAAAGATAATATAGATTGTCTCCTGTTGTGTCTGTTTTCAAATTACTGTGTTTAAATGAACTTCTCTTTCAGCAAACTGTCTTTAGTCTCTTTCTTTCTGGCCTCCTATGACCTTTCACTGATTCCTCGTCTTTTAGAGTCTCAAAGAATCTGAAATGTTGATCTTTCTCTCAAGGATGGGGGGAGTTACACATGAAGAAACAGGACACGTACTTTTTTGGGGGGGGATAAGTGCCTTAATCAGCATATGTGACCTATTTGGGCAACAAAACAGAACCTTTCCTTCTGCCATTGTTGGAAGACATGAGAGAGAAAAAAATTAGCTTAAGAATCAGGAAAAGTGACCCATGTAGTACAAATAGGAGTTTTTGCTGTTATATTAGATGTGATTGTGGCCTGGATTTTTTTTTTTTTTTGATGAGCATTGGATCTGTTTCATTATCTCACAGAAGAAGTTTTGTTTTGTTTTTGCTTTTTCCAGAGGCTTTGGAGAGGTATTTGTCATAGTGGATCAAGAGCTAAACTTGGAATCAAGAACACGTGAGGTTGAGTCCTATTTCAGACAATTATTAGGTATATGAAGTCAGGCAAGTCACAACTTTTCTGAATATTATTTCTCTAATCTCTAAAATAAGGTTATTGGGACCCATTATATTTAACGTCCCTTCCAGCTCTGAACCTCTATTCCTATGATCTTTTTCGACCTTAGTATGGAATTTATTAGGAAAGCATCCCAAGAATATGTGTCCTGTAATCTGAGGAAAAGTAACCCTTATTTTACCCCTCACTCTACTACCTGCAAATGATTATATTAATCAACAGTGGCCAAAAAAACTAACATGAATTTAGAGAATATTCAAAAAGTTAAAGCATACTGCTATACTCTGAAATGATCAGAATTCATTTAGGGGATAGTGTTCAGTTCTGGTCAACATATATTTTAGGAAGAACACTAATAAGCTAGAAAGTGTAAGGTGAGGGCAACCAAGAAGATAAAGCAACTCCAACCATTGAAGGATTTGTTGATGTTTGGTGGAGAGAAACAGACTGGGGGGCCAGGGGAGTATAATGGCTGTATTTTAAGTATCTGAAGCATTATCCCATGGAAAAAAATGACTAGATTTGTTCAATTTGGCCCTAGAGCACAGAACTGGGAATAATAAGTGGAAATTACAGGGACTCAAATTTAGGTTTGATGTAAGGAAAACTCAATAAATGTAGGAATGGGTTTCCTTGGATGCTACTAGGAGCTCGAACGAAGCTTGGATGACTACTACCTGGGGACTTTGTGGAGAAAATTCTAATTTGTGTATGAGTTAAACTAGATGGCCTCTAAGGTCCCTGAGATTCTGTAACATGTAACAATAGAAGGAAAGATAGACAGGTACATGAGATAGAGGAACTATTCGACCCTAACAGTACTACTGTATATTTATGAGGAGATAAACATAGAAAAATTGAATGGATTTATCATGTTACTCTAAGATATACTAAAAGCAAATCTGGGAAATGCTTTGTTATTTGCCCCCTATTTTATCAGTTGTTAAAAAAATTAAAGACAAATTTGCCTTTAATGACTCATTACAATAGAAGTAGTAGGATGATTTTGGTAGGCCTCGGGCAATTAAGCCAAATGTATTGACTTCCATTTTTCATGGATCCAGGATTTCATTGGTTTGGTCATACTCTGTATCAATGCAGACTGACACCACTCTATATCTTAACAGAAGCAGCAAGACATAACAGCAGTAACACTGGATTTGGAATTCGAGGGCCTGGGTTTAATTATACTTTCAATATTGTGTGACCTTGGGCACATTGTTCGATTTTTCTGGATGCTAATTCTTTTGGCTACAAAATAAGGAAGGATTGCATGTATGAATTCCAAGATCCCTTACAGCTATAAATCTAATCATCCTAGATGGTCACTGACATCAAATATGGCAGGAAAAATAATCACATTAACCAATAAAATCTCAAGTCATTAGATAATCAACCTTCCAAAAGGGGCTAGCCTGGACTTAGGTTGAAATAAATACAGACCATCCTCAAGCCTTTATTGGATAAATTGTCCACTTTGTAGAAACTAGTATAATGTGTTCTCCATAGGAATAATGCCTATATGCCATAGTGACATTGAGAAGGAACATTACAGGAAGAGTTAGATCAGGTCAGTATGGTAGGAAACAGAAGAAGAGAAAGGAAGAAAGTGCAAAGGCTTGTGTTACAGTGTATATAATGGCTTTGAAGGGGAAAATATTTAACAAAGATAATTTTAAAAAGAAGTAGATTATTCAATTACTCTCTGAGGAAATTAAGATGATGGGAGAACCTTCTCAAGGGAAGATTCTCCTCATACGTAGATCTGATTAGACTAGCCATGACCTTGTGTTCAGCTGGCATAGAGGGTCTCCTCCACCCAATGATTAATCATATGATTCCAACAGAAAGAATCATGTGCCTAAGAAGAAAAATTTGAAAGAAAATAAGACAACCATGGATATTCCTAAAAAGAGCAGATGATTTGCTGCTATAATTGCTATGGATTATTTTCATGGACTCTACTAGTGAAAAAATCTTAACTGAAAAAATTTAGTCAGTGATTTGATATATTTTTATGCAGAACAGGGCTATACCAATCAAAAGAAAATGATCTGTTGTTGAACTAAAAACCTCACCTAGAACACCTTGTGATGATTAAAAAGGCTTGAGAGATATAGTTTCTGGGCAATTTAATCATTTTATAATAAGGCCAGCATATTATTAATAAAATGATAATCATCTGGCCATCTCTCTTAGAGCAAAGACCCCTCATGGAACTGGGCTCACAGTTTATATGCTCTTTGAAGAGTAGGTATTCCTGAGGGATGACAGTCAACTCAGATTGGTTATCACAATGGGATGGGAGGTGTGGGCTATATTAAAATGAATGTCTGGGATAAGTGACTTAGGTCATTCAAATCTTGGTCAAAGAGACATCAATTTCCGAATCACCTGTCTTGATAATGAGGAGAATCAATCTTTCTCCCAAGACCTATCAGAGCAAACACAATCAGCCCATCTGGCCAAAGTTAGAAATTCTTTTATTGTCTGATTAGATCTCTGCCTGGTTAAAACTCTAAGAAAGATGTCTCACACTGGTTGATTTCTGGATGAGGAAGCAGAAAAGGGGAAAACCTTGGTCCTGATTCAATAATTAGTTACTACATTTAAGAGAGAAATATTCATTTCTCACAACGTTCAAATCGGTTGCCATCACTGGGCTTACTTTCTCTTAAATTTGCAAAGCTGCTCTAAGGAGGTACTGTGCCTGACAATTACCCATCACACTGTATCCTTTCTTCCGGGAATTGAAAGGTGAGCTTTTCCCTTGTCTTGCCTGGAAAGAGACCTCTACGTCATCTTTCTGCCATTTTTAAACACTGTGACCTTACACATGTCACTTAACCTCTCTTAGTCTCAGTTTCCTCATCTGTAAGAAGAGGCTAATAATACTTGCAGTACATACTACACAGAGATATTTATCATTCAGTAAGGTCCAATTCTTCATGACTCCATGGGCCTGTCCAGTGTTTTCCCATTTTATAGATGAGGAACTGAGCTAAAAAGGGATTAAGTGATTTGCCCAGGATCACATAGCTAATAAGTGTCTAAGGTGGGATTTGAACTCTCATCTTCCTGACTACAGGCCTGGTGCTTTATTCCCTGCACCACCCAGCTGCCCCTCAAAATATTTTCTTAGGAGAGGTTCAGCCCTTCAAAGGTTTGCCAATGCTGCTATTTATTGTCTTCTATGTCCCAAGAGCAATCCATCAAAGCCGGGACTAATAATAAATGTGTAGCAGGAGTATGACACCCCCCTCCCCCAATCTCTCTTCCTCTTCCTCTTTCTCTCTCTCTCTCTCTCTCTCTCTCTCTCTCTCTCTGTCTCTTTCTTTCTTTCTTTTTCCTGTTTCGTTTGTCCCACTGTAATCCAATCTGGCAAGTACCCAAAAGAGGTACCTAATGCTGTTCCCATTCACTCTGAGAACAGAGATATACTAGGAGGAGGGGGAATTTATCATTCCTGTACCACCCATGTTTCTTATTTGTTTCTTATTTAAACAGATTGACTAAAGTGATATCATTAATGCTTAATAGCAAGCCATATATTTTAAAAAGCAATATACAAAAGCAAGAATAATTATAACCTAGGGTGGCTAGGTGGCACAGTGAAAAGAGCACCAGCCCTGGAGTTAGGAGGAACTGAGTTCAAATCCAGTCTCAGATATTTAACACAAAAAAACCAGCCGTGTGATGTTGGGCAAGTCACTTAACCCCAATTGCCCTACCTTCCCCTCTCCAAAAAGAAAAAAAAAAAAGAAAAATTATAATCCACCCATAAACCTGGGTCATGCTCTTCTACCAGGGCACAGAGTGAGCATAGGTGTGTATGTGTGTGCGTGTGGGTGGGTGCATGTATGTGTGTGTACATGTAGAAAGCTAGCAGTGAGGCACATAAGTAACAAAAATCATTTGCCCAGAGTAATCCACAAGTCTAAAGGCCTTAATAAAGGCCTTAATGCTATTAGGGTTTTTAAGAGAACAATTTGTATCTCTCATCATGTGGTAGGTGGGGCCATTTCTCCTCTTTGCTTCTCTACTTCTATTCTTCTTGAGCCCTGAAGCAATCTTCAGGTCTTTGGGCAAATGGCAGCCTTAAGCCTGGGATTTGTTTTCCATGTCTGTTCCCTTGGTTAGACACTGAGACATTATACTCTTTCAGCGAGAAGAAGTTCTCTGAAGCCTGAAATTTGCTTACCCTGGGCTTTGATGGATTTTTCCCTCTTGAGACATAGAAGGCAATAAAGAACAAGAGGCAAGCCTCTGAAGGGTTAAACTTCCCCCAAGCTATAGGTGGTGCTAAAGAGCAAGGCAGATGAGCCCAGACAGCTCTTCAAAATACATAGGAGTCTTTCTCTCTAGGAGTTTTCTCTAGGAGTTTTTCAAACAGAGACTCTTCCTCCAGTCAGATCAGTTCCCTAGTATCAAATACAGTCTGTTTATTTCAATTCAACTGTTTTCTGCTAGGTTCATCTAGAAGCAGCTACTACAACATTCTTTCCTCTGATTCTTCTGTCTTCTCTGTGTTTTGTTTTCTGTCTTTTGACACCTCAGGCTCTAATCCTGCAGCTTCCAGTTTGTCATTTTATAGCTCTCTTGACATAAATCAGTATCTTACACATAATGAGCTTTCTAAACTATAAAAGGCTATGCTAATGAAAGAACAATTGCAAAAAGATTTTTTTTTTAAATAAAATCAGTTAGGAAAAGGGAAATAGAGAATGAAAATATGTAGAAATAGACCTGTTGTTTTAAATTCTAGGTCTAAAGCTATTTACTTAAGTATCAGACAAACAAATTAAATATAGGACAAGGGCTTTTCTTCATAATTAATGAATTTTTTTAAATTTTATTTTGGAGGGGGGCAATTGGGGTTAAGTGACTTATCCAAGGTCACACAGCTGATTAAGCGTCAGGTGTCAGAGGCCAGGTTTGAATTCAGGTCCTTCTGCCTCCAGGGCCGATGCTCTATTCACTGTGGTACCTAGCTCTCCATAATGAATTTCTAAGATCATAGATTTCAAGCTAGATGGGATCTTAGAGGCCATTTTGTTCAACCTCTTTTTACAACAAGGAAACTGAAGCTGAGAAAGTGTCATTGACTTGAACAATTCAGGCTGGTAATAAGTGACAAGTAAGACTTGAATTTGAATCCCCTGACTTCAAATCCATTACTCTTTTGTCTTTACCATTCCTATATTTTAAAACGCCTATTGCCACAATGTGAAAGTATACAGATCTGTCCCCACATTTTCCAGTACCATTTCAAAGATATTATCTAGACAAAAATGAAGCCTAGTCGTTTAAATACTTCTTTTTACATAAGAAAAGACTTTGCACAAAAAGAATGTGCGAATCTTCTGGGAGTAAGAGAGGAGAAAGATTTGCCCATGGCTCAGTTTAACTCAATTCTTAGTTCAGTATGCCACAAGGAGTGTCCACTTAATCCTGTTATCTTTCCTCAGTGAAACCAATGTTCAAAAAAGATGGGAGAAGAAGCTAGAGATGTTTATTCTGCCTCCTTTTGAGGGCCACAGTGAGACTCCCTTGCCTCAAGTGGCATATAGCCCTCACAAAATGTGGGCCTCACTATAATTGTAATAATTTATATTGAATACATGAACTTTTGAAAGAATAGAGTTGAGTTTGCTTGTCACTAATGCTGTGGCATTCATCTAAACTGAAGATTAATTTCTGGTACAATTCCCATGATAAACTGATGAGTTGTCGAATAAACTGTCTTTGAAAAAAGGTTACTGCTCGTATTGCATTTTTATATCTTTGAGGACCTTAAGGCCTATTTGCCTGGCTTTGGTTTCAATATAGCTTGGTGAAGAAGGACCAAGTCTAAGATTTCATCAGGGTTGAAGCTCCAATATATTTCCTATGGATAGAAAAATAGCTGCCCTGATATCATCCTTCAGGCTCCCCCTTTGATATTATTGTTTAAGCTAGTACTGGCCATTGATTAGGATGACATCCCCAGCAACACTTTTGTGTTATTTGTGTTATTAACCTTTGTGTTATTCATCTCCATTGGACTATCCTCAGGTGTCCCTTCACAAAGAGAAATGGACCAATATTTTTCTGCCCCTGACAACATTGTCAAACATTCATTGTCTGGCAGGCACTCGATTTTACAAGATGATTGACGATAGGCGGCTCGATTCAACTCAGTTGTGTATTTACCACACATAAGGCACTATGAAGGCTGTAGATATGAAGACAACTAAGAAACCAGCAAACAAACATAAACATAGTTTCTGATCTCAGGTACCTTTTATTGCACTTCAGGAATAAATATGTACACCAAAAAGTAAATGCAAGTTAATTTGAAGAGAAAGAGAACACCAATAATGAGGGGAATAAGGCAAGCTCCCAGGGACAGATTGCCACTAAAGCTGTGCCTTGAGGAAACCAAAGAATTCTAGTGATGAAGGGTAAGATGGCCTACATTCCGGGCCTGAGGACATCCTTTGAAAGGACATTTTGATAAACTGTTTCATTTCTGCTTTTGAACCCTGAGCACATAGTATAATGTGTGGCACGTAATAGGTACTTAATAAGTGTTTGCTGATTGATTAAACAGATATTTTAAAGTCGTCTCTGTTTTCAGTGACATCCTTACAAAGGGGTCAGACTAGATGGTCTTTTGAACTGCTTTCCAACTCCAGATCTATGAGGAATGAGAAATCTTGCCTCTAAAAAATGTTCTTCTGCACATAATCCTCAAAATGCTTTTGCTAATAGAAGGCAGGACAGGAAAAAGGCAGTGAACTAAAAGAAAGGAGTTGATGTCTTGAATTTACCACTTACTAAGCATGTGATCATCTATGAATCACTTAACCTCATGAAGCTCTCATTTACTCATGTGTAAAAGAGGGCTAATAATAGTAAGCCTCCTCACATCTCAGGGCTGTTGTAAGGATCAATGGGTAAATGGGTGAGGAAAGCACTTTATGAACTATACAGATGTGAAGTGGTGGTAGGAGTGGCCCATAATGGCAAGTAGTATTATCAATAGAGACATTGCAGACAGCTATAAAATGAAAGGATTAAACTAGATGACCCCTGAAGGCCTTTTAGTTCTCATCTTCTGATCCCTTAATAATTTTTAGACATCTTATTAGCCAGGGGAGCAAATTTTGTTTAAATAATTTCCAGTGTGTGCTGTTTCTCTTAATTATTACTGTTTGTTTTTTCACTTCCTCCAGTGTCATCCATGGACTACTTCAGATATATCAGGAAAAAAAGATTTTGACAATGTGTTCATTAATATATGTAGATGGGAAATAGATGTATGAGTGCTTTTCTATTGTCCCTTGGCAAGCTGTCATTTTCACTCTTCAAAGATCACAATATTCTGGGTGACCATCAAAAATAGGCTGTGAAATATGATCAACAATGATTCATGGATGAGCAATGACATAAAAAATATTATCAAGGACATAAATGACCAGAAAAGAGACAGGCAAGTCATGTAGAATGAGAAACATTCTTTTGAATGACAATTCAAAACTTACGTTGATCGCTCTAAGATAATAAAAGATAAAGCAGAGCTCCAGTATGTTGAATAAAAATAATGACAATGACAATAGGAAAAGCTGACATTTATACAGTACTTAAAACAATTGAGAGCATTTTCCATGAATTATTGCAAGTAAATCTCACAAAAAACCACCTGCAAGTTAAGTAAATCAGGTATGGTTATCTTCATTTTACAGATGAAGAAACAAATGAGGTCAACTCAAGTCAACAAGAATTTATTAAATACCCAACTATTGCTATGCCTGGGAATAAAAAAAAAGGGGAAAAAAACAGCGCTTGCTCTCAAGTATTCAACAGACTCATGTTCAGAGGTACAGAGGGTTTAAATGGTTTCCCATCGTTACACAATTGGTTGATCCCATGCTGAGGATTTATAGTGAAATATGACAAGAATCACAGAGGGAGAAAGGGCATTGAGGGGCTATAATCTGTATAAGGGCAAAGAGTGCAGGTACCCACACCAAATGAACCACAGAACCACCAGCTCACCAAAATAATAAATGATATGTGTTAGTGCAAAGAATTACATGTACATGATTATATTTTTGTAGATAAGAGTATGTGGGATTTTCCACTAAGATGCCATTGGCTACAATTTGTATCGCTACTGTTTTTTACGGAATACAAAATATGTTCGGATTATGCATTTTGATAATTAGTTTCAAAATTATTCAAGATCCTATGGAGAAAGCTTTGGAAATATACACTCTTCATATCTTCCTGATTTATATAAAAAAAATTCCTCTTCAGTACTAACAGGAAATTTTTAAAAGCCCCGCAGCACCCTCTAGCAAAGAACATCATAGTATACAATTATTTATAAAGTTAAAACACTTCACTACCATCAACTCTCAAATTTATGAACATTTTTCTATAGATTAGAGGATGTAATGTGGAAGGGAAGATAAATATAATTTTGTCCAAAATCATCTCTCCTCCTAAAGCACTTAGCACAGTGTCTGGTACACATTTGGTTGGTTCTTGTCCTTTGGTCTTAAAGAGGACCAAAATTACTTTACTACATTGGGGTCAAGGTACAGAGTATCTAATTGTGGCTGATCAGCCCAATACAAGCTTAGAATGCTCTACCACAGGTCAGGCACAAATAATCCATCTGAACATTTGGAGGGAAGACATCTCTAAATTTGTACCTTACATTTCTTTTGAGCTACATCAATTTTTCTTTGCTCATAGAACACAGTACCTTCATTGATGCAGGCATGCTATGCTGAGTAGAACTTTGCTAGTGTCTCCCATGTCATGCAATTGATTCCAAAGTTCTTCAAAGAGACCCTGACTACTATGTGAGCACATTTCTGGCACGAGTTCTACATAAAATAGTCTTTTAGGCATTTGGCATTTGACTATCCAGGTTTCACAGGCATACAACAATGAAGTCAGCACAACAGTTCTGTAGACTTTTGGTCTATTGTCAGTCTAATACCTCTTTTCTCTCACACTTTCCTTAAGAGCTTCCCAAACTCTGATTAGCTATGGCAATATGAATATCAACTTCATTATCAATTTGTATATCCATGGAAAGTAAACAGACAAGGTAAGTAAACTTATCCATGGTTTTCAAAATTTCTCAATTTGCTATAACTGATGGTGCAACATATGGATGGTGTTGTGCTGGCTGGTGGAGAACCTGTATTTTATTGGTGTTATTAGACCAAAATTAGCACAAGCAGCAGAGAATAGCTCCATACTTTGTTAAATCTCAGCTTCAGAGACTGCATTTAGTGCTCAATCATCTATGAAAAAAAAAATCTTGCACCAACTCTCCTCCTACTTTAACCTTGGCTTGTAGTCTTTTCAAAGATAATAATTTACTATCAGTGAGGTAGCTGATTGTAATGCCATGATCTTCCTCTTTGAAGGCATCTGGTAGCATTATTGAAAACATCCTGCAAAAAAGCAGGGAAGGCAGGCTTGATTCACTCCACTGGTGACTGAGAAAGCATTGTTGATTATCCAGAACCCAGGCAATCATGTTGTCATGAAATTAACATATAATAAAACGATGAACTCTGGACAACTGAATTTTGACCTAATCTTTATAAACCCCCATAACTGACAGTATCAAAGGCCTTGGTCATATTGACAAAACTTGTGTACAGACCTCTATCCTGCTCCTGGAATTTCTCCTGAACTTGTGAGGCAGCAAAAACCATATTGACCATTCCTTGACCCTTTCCGAAGCCAAAATGGCTCTCAGGTAAATAGCTATATTACAGGTGAAGCATCAGTGTATTATTGAAGATTCTGGCAAGAATCTTCCCAGAAATGACTAAGAGAGAGACATCTTGTGATTCTCACAGGACAATCTGTTTCCTTTGCCTTTATAGAGATGGGCAATGGTGGTATCCTTGAACTCCCAGGGGATAACCTCTTCTTGCCACACAATCTGGAAAATTTCAGTAAATTTTTGTATGAGCAATGAACCCCCTAGCTTGGTAAATCTCAGCTAGGATGGAATCAGCACCAGGTGCATTGCTATACAAGAGTAACTTAATGGTATCCAAAACCTCTTCCTCAGTTGGAAATTTGGTTAGAGAGGGATTGAATTCAACCTGAGGTAAATGGTCAATGACTTCATCATTGGTTGATGATGGTCTGTTGAGAACAATATGGAAGTGTTTAGTCCAACTCTCCAGGATCATATCCTTATCACTCACTAATGAAGGTAGCTCCATAAACATGGAGTAGTTGAGATGCACCTTAAGTCTTTGACCCATAAATAGCCTTCAATGCAACATAAAAGCACTTTGGATTGTTACTATAAATGTGAAACTGAATTTCATCTGCCTTTTTACCGAACAAAGAGTCTTGCTTCTCTCTAAATTTCTCTTGCACTTTACTTTTGAAGGAATCAAATGCTACCTTCTCAGAGATTGATAAACTGTCCCACTGGTAAACCCTGTGAAGTCAATCTCTCTCTCTCTCTCTCTCTCTCTCTCTCTCTCTCTCTCTCTCTCTCACACACACACACACACACACACACACACACATACACACACACACACATGCAGAGCTTATGAATTTCCTCATCATTTCTGTCAAAACAATCTTGACATTTGCAAGCATTCTGACCAAGAAATGCAGTACTGCACACCGAATCTCTGAAAGCTGCCCACTCTTTTCCGTTGACAAACTCGTGCTGGTTCAGCTTCCCCTCCAAGTTAGCAAGGAACTGTTCCTTTTCAGAGAAGTAATCTGATCTGTTGACAGGTAGTCTTCTGGTAGTCTTCTTGACTTAGGGCTACAGCTTTTGTTGAAGGTGAATATTTAGCTTGAAGAGGATAAGTCTATGATGAGTCCAGCACTATATGCCACACATCTCCTTCATCATTCTCACATCCTGAGTGTCCCTTCTCATGACAATGATACAATCTATTAAGTGCCAATGTTTCCTGCAAGGGTGCAGCCATGAATTTTTATTGCAATTAGGTAACAAGGAGACAGTGTTGGTGATGAGAAGGTCATGAGATGCACAAGTGTTCAGTAGTAAGTGACCATTGCTATTGCTGTTTTTGACTCCATTCCTGTCAAAGACTTCCTGCCCTGTCTGACAGTCTGTGCCTACTATTGTCTTAAAGTCACCCAGAATTATAAGGTTGCCATCATTTGGTACATTGATGATGAGGGTCTCAAGGTCTTCATTAAATTTTTCTTTGATCTCATCTGTGTTCATCATGGTGGGAGCATAGGCTGTGATGATGGTAACATGGTACTTTCCTGAAACTGACAACTGCATTATCACGAGCTTGCTATTCATTCCTTTTGGTAAGCATATAAGCTTGCTGACTAGATTAGTTTTGATTGCAAAACCTACACCAGCTTCACTACACTCTCTATCACTGTAGCCACTCCAGAAAAATGAGTATCTAGCTCTGATTTTAGTAAACTGACCTTCTTTTATCATCTTTGTTTCATTCAGGGCTGCTATTTAGATGCAATACCTGCTAAGTTCTCTCCCAATAAGAGCTGTTTATCTTTCAGGTCTATTGTATTTCATGTTGTCCTTAAGCATGCACATATTCTATATGCCAATGGTGAGTAGAATTATCATCGCAGAAGTAAAAATTACATTTTTGGCATGTGTTTTTGCCGCAGGATGCAACAGCAAGTGGTTCAGGGTGGGGGAAAGCAGCCAGTTTTTAGAGTACCTTCTAGTCCCTTCTTTGTACCAGGCGGTGAGCAATACAGTCCTTAAAAGGCTGTTCAGATACCCAGGATGGCTGCCAAATCCCACTGCTGCTTCCAGTGAGATAATCCTATGGCCTGGGTTGCCTGTGTGCAGGATTATAACTATTGCTCCTAGTGTATCCATACCTGCTGCTTGGTCACTTGTACCTGGTACAGATTCTTATTAAGTCATTCCTGGTTCATTCCATTAGCCTTCTACTTGGTTTCTCAGTCTGAATTAGTTGAGTTAGAATCAGTAACTGATCACAGATCAAAATATTTTTGACTCAGATCAAAAGATCCTGAATTCCAAATATACCTTAGGTTAGAGGAATGGGTAGATTACCTTATCAAAATAGACCCAAATATGTTAGCTCACTTTAGATAGTGTTTTCATGGATAGTAGGCTATAACTCCTCCTGCTTATATGCTATAAATGCTCAGAAGGCTCATTATGTACTTACTATCTCAGATGCCCTATCTCCCCTGGCATAACCAGTCCTGTCTAAATGTTGACAAACAGAGGAAGTTCATAACATACAGTGCTTTGAACCTCACTGACAATAACAAAAAGGTTTATGTAAAAGCAAGCATCACAGGGTAGAGGGCAAAATAACTTGTGTGACTTTGGAAAAGTCATTTCACTTCTCTGGAGGTATAATCAGGGAGAAAGAGAAAAGAGAATAACCATTTATTAAGCACCTATTACATGCCAGGTATTATGCTTAACACTACAAATATCTCTTCCAATCCTCACAACAACCCTGGAAAGTAGATGCTCTTATCATCTCCACTTAACAGATAGGAAACTAAGGCAGAAAGAAGTGAAATGACTTGCCCAGAGTCACAGAGCTAGTAAGTGTCTTAAGTTAGATTTGTTCTCAGGTCTTCTTGATTCCAGGCCCAGCACTTTATCCTGTGGGTCTCAATTCCATCTACTATAACAATAATATAATTGAAATGAGTTATTTAGAAGCACAATAATGTTTCTCTAGAGCTGGAAGGGCTCCAAGAGATTAGCTAGCCCAAATCTTCCATTTTTCAGCCGAGGAAATGGAGGCCCAAAGACGTGAAGGGATTTGTCCAAGGTCATAAAATTAGAAAATAGTGGAAACAGTATTTAAACTCAGGTGCCAAGACTCCAAGTCCAGCATGCTTTTCACTCTTTCATGTTGTCACCATTGCTACTCTCCCATTTAACCCAGATTCCCTGTCATTCTTTTATTCTAAAATCAGCAGGTAGGCAGAAAGCCCCAGTCTCAAACCCACTCACCACGGCCCTCAAGCTGCCACCTTCATCCCCTGCAGCAGGCTCCTGGATCAGCCTTCTTCCAAAGTTTCAAGACTCTAAAATATTTAGCAGATTTTAAAGAGGCAGCACACTGTTTCTACACATGCTTGTAAAATAATTATAACAACAAGCACAACCAACTTCAAATGAGGTTTGGGGTGGGTGGAGGGAAGCAAGTGGGAAGAATGAAAACAGGGTGCACAGAGAGACAAGGTTAGCTTGTCAGCAAGGGTGAATCTCGTGGTGCAGGCAAGGCTGCAGTGCCAACAAGCTACAGGTGCACCCTGCGTGAACCATTGAAAATGCAGTTGGGAGGGGGCGGGGGGTGATGATGTTTCTGAATCAATACCCGACTCATCTTAGAGCACACTTATCCATCTGTTATGCACTGGTGTATCTTTTCATTAGTGCTTTCACAGAGTTCAAGCATTCTTCCTCTCTCAGAGAGTGCTACCAAAGGGGAAGCAGCAATGTTGAAAGAAAGCTGTGTCCCAAGGATAAAAGCCTGCGCCCCATGACGTGAAATTTCCATCCTTGTCACTGATGAAAGGCATTGATCCAGCCTATGCTGGGGGTGGGGCACAGACCTTCTCTGCAAAATCTAGTGGGCATCCAGCAAACAAGCAAAGGAGCAGGCTGCATCTTACTCTTCCATCTGGCAGGCCAAAAGAGACATTTTTAAATTCTTGCTTCAAATCATTTTACTGGGTGGATTGGATGACAACAGCACTGGTTGGAATGTCTTTAAAACTGGGCAAAGGCCTTTGCCTTGCTTCCGGGTGAGGCAACACAGCTCATTTCAAAGAGATGACTGCAGGTAAATAAGCTGCCAGGGAGCCTAATACCAGTGTTTGGCCTTTTGTTGTGCTGATATATCAGCACAGTCATACTGTTGCAACTGTCTTCTCTTAGACACTGGAAAGTAGAGAGTGTAACAGGTTCAGTGGCCCTGGATCTCCAGCCCTGTTAGGATCTCTCAACCCTGTGTAGCAGATTGTGGCTGTGTTTGAAACCCTGCCTCTCATTACCTACACACACACACACACACCATAACCAAGAAAACACAAACATTTTCATGGTCATTATATTGGAGATATAGCAAAGAGAGGAGCCTTGAGGACCATTTATAATCAAATCTTTTACAAATGAGGAAACTTAGGCCTGTAGGAGATTAAGTGTTGCCCAAGGTCACACATTTGTGTCAAAGGACAGATATGACCTAGTCCTCTGCCCCTCAAATTCAGGGTTTTTCCCATTGTATCCAGAATATAGTTACAGACATAAATGCAACAAATTGCATAGTTAATTACCCTCCTATATCAGGAGAAACAATGCTAGAAATTTCTATTAATCTCATTTATAGTAAATAGAATGAGTGTCTGGGAGGTCTTACTACAAGAATTCTCTTCTTTCTCCTGTGATCCAGGCATGATGTCCTCTCTCCTGGAAGTCCCTGTAGACCCTTCTCATCATTTTGTGGTCATGAGAAGTTGCTTTATACTCAAAAGATTCAATACCTATGGAAAGAATCTAGAACCTGGGAAGTAACTCTAATTCTTCAGAGTCCTTTATTTTCCCCTTTCTTATTTGATTATTCTTTTAATTCCCCAACTTCCTACTGTAGCTTTAGACTTCTCCAGTAAGGATTTTCCAGTTTTTGATACCAATTTTTCATTTAGTACATTCAGGCATTTTGGGCCACCGTATTTGCTTTATTGTTGCAAACCTAGCTTTATAGGAGTGACCTTTGCCCATGGCATGGTCCAGGAGCAGTCAGCAAGTCTAGAGAAAGTCACCACAGCATGCTTTTTGCTTCCTTTACCCATTCACTCATGTTGTTGACTCTCAGGGCTTCCCAACAATCTTTCATTCAAAGTTGATTCTCATCTCATTACCCAGGCAATAATGCCTTTGTCACTCTCATGATGTCTCCAATCTACTCCAAACTGGCACACTCAGTAGATTATCTTATTTTCTACTTTTCTGAAAAAGCCAAGGACATTTGATCTGAACTCACTTAACTTTCTGCATGTCTCAGGTCTTCTGTAAGGGAATACTCAACATATTTCAGGCATTTGTGTGACACATAATACCTTATGAAGCCCTAAATTATCTGTTTTGATCCTCAAAACAATTTCCATGAAATACCATTATCTCTTTTTTGTAGATGAGAAAAATTATTCAGAGAAATTAAATGCCTAACATCACACGGCTAGCAATATCAGAAGAAGGTTTTGAACTCATATCTTCAGATGTCCAGTCTTTTGCTGGGCTTTTCCTCCCACTAGATCATAGCTGCCTCAATCTTCTTCTCCTTTCCTCTTGCTTCAGGAGAACATATATCCCTCCAACTCGCTAAGTTGTTCTCAATCCTTTTCACTCTGTCTCCTCTGAGACATTGTATAAGAAATCACTTTTTTCTTACTTATATACCTTCAGTCTCTCCTTCTCCTCCAAGTCCTATTCACCTGCTTCTTAAATACTCTCTACTCATTTCTTTGCATTCTCTTCTGTACATGTCACTCCTTTGCTCAAGGGTCTTCAGTGGCTCCCTCTGTCTTTAGGATAAAAAAGAAACCATTTGATCTCAAATGTTTAAAGGCCTTCTCTAACATATCTTTTTAGATGAGTTTCACATTACTTCTCTACAAATACTATATATTCTATTCAAACTGCTTTATTTGTTGTTTACTATATCTGATCACCCCAGTCTGTGTATCTATCACTTCACTTCTATATCTTGGAATCCCTAGTTCCCTCAAATTTAGGTGTCACCTTGTATCTAAGACTTTTCTTGATCCCCAACTTCTATTTCCCTCTCAGTATTTGATATTACCCACTTCTCTGCCCCTCAAAAAATTACTGTGTTTTTTTACCTTGTCTATATTTGCTATTTATTTATCTGTTCATGTTATTTCCCTTTAGCACAACAGAAGTTCCCTGATGGCAGGGGCTGGATCATTTGTATCATTGATACCTAAGGGCACAATGCCTGGCATGTAGTGGGTGCAGGTGCTTAAAAAATATAAAAGCTCATTTCACTGTATTCATGTGAATCTGGCTTCCCATCCTTCCCCATCACTTTCCTTAATTTATTCTTTGAAGAATTAGGCAATACATGCCTTATTTCCAAAAGCAATTGCATTTTCTGAGTCTTGGACTTTTCAATTCCTCTGAAGTATTTGGCACTGTTGATCACTTTTACCTGTTTGATAATTTTTGGAAGCACGTGGGACAGGTCAGGACTTGGAACAAAAATCACTGAATTTTCCGAGGAGCAAAAAGAATTAAAGCTAGGGTATTGGATGAAATCACTAAGGAAATAACTACAAAGAAAAGAAGATCACTTGTGGTTTGTGAGGCACTTGCACTTAAGGTCTGGGTTGAGGGATAGGAAGTAAAACAAAAAGAAAAAGAATACTTAGAGAGATAGGAGAGAGAGGTCAGTACATAAAAGAGTTGGTAATCAACAGTGACAAGTCCTGCAAATAGGTGAAGATGGGGAAGGATGGTGTCATTAAATGAAAAAAAAAAAGCTGTATTTGGCAACAGGATAGATCTGGGTTCAAATGCTCACCAGTCATACGACCATAGTAAAACAACTTCTCTGAGTCTGTTTCCCTAGCTGCAAAATGGGGATACTAATACTCAGGATAACCACTTTTTCACCTGGTTGTCTTGAAAAATCAACTGAGATAACATATGTAAGTTCTGCATAAATGCCAATGATTGTTATTAACGAGGATAAGGACTGAGAAAAGGTCATTGAAGAAGGAGCGACTGAAGATGTCAGACAAATAGAGGATGATTGATGAAGTCAGGCCCAGCAAAAGACAGGAGGGGATGGAATAAAGGGCATAGATGGTAAAGCTAACCTTGGCAAGAAGTAGGGCCATATCTTAAGCTAAGACAGGAGAGAGGAAGCAAGAGGATGGGTCATGCAAAAGAGAAAAATTGTATATAATTATAAAATTGGCACTAAACACAAAGTTGCTGTTTAATTGCTAAATATTCTTTTTATGGAAGTACAGGAATTTAGGCACTTTGTCTAGACTTTCTAAGGTCAAATAGAAAGTCATTGGAAATGTTTGTAAATCCCTTGTCTAGAACTCTGTTCTCCCTAAACACAACTGTCTACGGGGTTTCTTCCATCTCTCATTTCAATATGTGAAAGTTCTATTAGAATTTTAGGTGACAAATTGCTTGCAGCATGAAACTGCAAAAAAACAAATTAGAGAACACCATAGAGCTGCCGTTAGGGCATTCTATCTACCTACAAAGTGGTGGAGTTTAAAATCAATTGAATTATGTAAAATGCACTTGCAGCCCCAGTGAGTGTTTCTTTTTTTTCCCTGAAATATAAGGAAATTGAATACAATATAGATAGAAAACAAGACCGTAAAATAAATTTTTAAAAAGTTAAAACTCAGAACAATTTAGTTCTTTTTCTCTAAGATTTCAATGACTGATAATTTCTTGTCACATCAGTTTCTGCATCTGTAAAAATCACTTCTACACCAATGTACACTTATTAAGTGCCTCAGTTTACAGAAAACACTGTGCTAGGTGCTAAGGGAAATGTACAGATTGCATAAAACCTTTTCTCTTCCTGCATAAGGCTTAAAGTCTAATAGAAGAACACAAGAAGAAAATAAATGACTATAACACTAAATGTTAAGAGATCTTCGAGTAATCACTCATTACTTGTATGATCTTGAGCAAGTTACTGCCTCTCTCTGGGTCTCAGTTTAGTCATTGGTTGAATATTTGTCTTGAATTACATGGCCTCTAATGACCTTCCAGTTCCAAGTTGTCTATTTTCAGAAAGTCTTTTAAGTGCATATGAGTGATATATAACAAACCAGTTCTGGGCAGCAATCATTGAAGTGAGGGAAATCAGGGTAGGAAGAGGTAACATTTGAGCTATGTCTTAATGGATTGGCATTATTTCAATAGGTGAATATGGGATGAAGAAGACATTCCGAGGAGAATACTGACTCAGTTTGGGATCATTAGGAACCCCAAAATATCAAGGTACAGGACAGCATCCACCTGGACTGAATTCATTCACTCAAACAACCTCCAGTTAAGGGGCATATTTTAGTGTAATGCCAATAGAAGCAGGCAGGATTCCTAGTGAACCTGTAACTTAACATCAGCCTTAAAGTCTGATGTTTATATACAAAAGTAGCAGGGAAAGGATCTGGATGGGATTAAGGAGTGGTAAGTACTCTGGGATGGGCCAGGTGCAACAATGAAAGGAATGTCAAATATGCTAAGTGATCCAGGTGGGCTTGAGGAGTGGTCTATATGTGCAAGTAGTCTGCGGTGGGCCAGTGATTTGGGCTGCTAGAATATATGGGACAATTCAGGGCTTTTAGGGGTCCAGACCCCATCAACATGAGAAAAATAACAGACAAATAAAAGCATGATGCAGGTATGGGAAATATTGAAAAATCCACTTTTTCCAGAGCTTAAAATCATTGAAGTGAAGGTCAGAGTTAATGTTGGAAAGGTTGAGGAGTGTCAAATTATGTAAAACCATAAATGCCAAGCTAAGGAGTATAAACTTTACTTGGTAGACAATATGAGGGGGCAGTCCCTGAAGGATTGTTTTGAAAAGGAGGACATGACTAAATCACAAGAAGGAAAAATCTGGTAGTGATATGAAAGGTATGAAAAGCAAATGGAGTGGGAAGGGGTATTGCTTGAGAAAATGACTTGATCTTCTGCCTTCAGTTTCTATTTTTTAATTATTTTTTCCTTTTTTTTTTTTTTTTTAATAATGATAATGTTAGATGTTGGATCTGACTGATGGAATCCTAGTAAAGCTGCACCCAACCCAATATTCTAACTTCCTTATGGACCTCACTGAACAAAAGGCATATCCAGTTTTAACAAAATCTAGCTTTAACCACAACATGATCCCCCAGACTTAATCATAGGCCCCACTGAACAGCAGTTTCATTGACCCTACCTAGCCACTACCCCCCATACCCACATCCAACCCAGTATCCTAACTTCCTTATATATGCCTCACCAGAAAAACAGGTGTATCCATGAACCATATTACTCTCAGAATCAGCAAGTATGTCCATGTGATGGGATTCAACCCATTGCCTCTAGCTAGCAACTGCCCCCAGACCCATTCCTCATATTTCCCATAGAAACAACCGGTATGTCCATGTACCGAACCATAACCACATCCATCTAGTCTCAGACAGGACCAAAATAGCCAGTCAATCAGCAAGCAGCATCACCAGGATGCCTAAGCAGGATGTGAACCCCAAAACAATAGAAAGAACATTCCCTAAGTAGGTACCTACACAGTAAGAGCAAAAACTATCCTTTAGGTGAACTAACAACAAAAAAGGCTTATTATGATATCTTTATCATATAAACAAGCCCCCCACTCTGAAGGTTTTGCTGTATGCATTATCGGAAATAACATGCAGAATTTCACCAAGACTGGGAGCCTTTCCCATATCTAATCCCCTAGCAAACCCCTCTTGCCTTTTTAATATTCACAATTTCTCTTGTGCAATAAGCATCATTACATTATAAAATTGCCAATCTTGTCTTACCAAGTTGCTAGCTCCTCTTTGACCAAAAACTAGCAGAAGGAACTACTATTCACTCTCTAAGAAAGCCGAGAGAGAATGATTCACAGGTCCTGCAGTAGATCAAGAGTTTATCGAATCAAAAAGTGCAAAGATTTATCTTCCTGACACTTAATTCACAATGGAAAAATACAACTGTTTGTTTTGCCTGTACGTTTCTATGGGCATTAGGCAATAGCTTAAGGACTATTGAAGTATTATCACTATAATATGACATCACACCATAACCATGAAATCAAGCAACAACATCAGACAATAGAAAATTTATAATGATCACAACTGCTACTAGAGTCATCTTCCTTAGTCATCATTTTGGATGCATTCATTTTCTTCTCATTCCATGGTTCTTCTTTGATCAAAGTATAAAACTCAAATGTCTTATCTAGAAGTTCAAGGCTCTCGATAATTTGGCCCCTTTAGTCTTATTTCTCATTGCCCTATTATATGAAATGTCCCTTCTAGTTAAACTAATATATTCATTCTCTATTAGGCATTTAATATACATTTCTCCCTCTGCATTTGTTCTGATGACCCTTCAATGTCCCTCCTAGCTCTTATATTCAAGGATTCTAACAATAACATCTTCTTTCCTCTCCTTTTATCTAAAATCTAAATCTTCCTGCAAGACCCAGGTTGCAGTGCTTTCTCAATGCTTTTTTTATTATGGACAGAATTGATGTTTATTAAATGACCTCATCTCCCTCTTTGTGATCATTGATTTCTCTGAATTTTTATAGTACTTATTGTATCTTCCAGTCTTTAATCATTTGATAGAAATCGCCTTGAGTAGTTATATTTTTGGTTCCATATCTTGTCTTCTCATCAATTTTATAGGGCATTAAAAGGCAAAATCTGAATCTTATACCTCTTTATACCTCTAAACTCAACACAATAAATTGATTCACCTTTGCAGTTGTTGTTTCTGGAAGCAGAATCAGTTCAAATCCTACCAGAGACATTAACTAATTATGTGACCCTGGGCAAGTCACTTAAATCTCTAAGTTTCCTTTTCTGTTAAGTAGAGATAATAATAACACCTACCTTCTAGGATTGTTGTGAGGATCAAAGGAGATTATTTTTATGAAGTGCTTTACAAATCTTAGAGTCTTATATAAATGCTATCTACTCATGTAGTTGATTGATGATGATGCACCCAGTGATGCCCTCCTTACTAGGACTCTATGTTCTAGACCACTGGTATTAAAAACCAAGTCCCATGGATCACATGTAGCCCAACACACTCTTAAATAATATGACCCAAGCCAGATTAAAATGTAGTTTCAGTTTGATTTTAATATGCTGATATATTAATAATAAAAAAAAGAATTAGATACATGTGTTTTTTCTAAGTAAATATGCAGCTGCAAGGATCCATAAGAATGATTTAGTGATTGTCCTTTTTATTTGAGTTGGATACCACTATTAAACCAATCTCATTTTCCCAACTTTTCTGCTCCTCTCTAGGGATCTCCACTCATCCACCCCAATTAAAAAATTGATTGACCTTGTGTCCCTTTCCTTTACTTGGTCTCAGATTCTGAAACCATTGAAAAGCAATGTGATAAAATAACTGAAGCAAAGAATTAGAAGCAGCTAGGTATCACAGTAGATAGAGTGTTAGACTTTGAGTAATGGAGATTTGAGACTCAGAAACTCAATAGCTGTGTGACCCTGGGTGAGTCACTTAAAGCCAAGCTTCCATTTGCAAAGTGAGTGATAATAATTTTTCCTACTTCACAAGGTTGTTGTGATAATTAAATGAGATAGCATATGTAAAGTGCTTTGCAAAATCTAAAGAGCTGCATAATAACTAGTTAGCTATTAAGATTAATACTTCTGGTTGATAATGGCATGTTTATTCTCCAGAAGTATTCACATTTTAAAAGGGTATCAGGAAGATAAATTGTCTTAACTTCAGATCGTTTCTTTATGGTGCTATTTTAGGCATGAAGACAGGACAATGGAAAGGATTGACCAGGAAGGCAGAAGGCCACATGGTGGCCTCTTCCTCTATGTATAAATAGGGTTCAGTAATTAATTAAAGGAATAGTACAGTCTATAAAAATGTCCAGTTTAATTAGCCATAAGTATTTGCTGAGTACCTATTACATGCCAACCACCTTAGTAGACTCCTAAAGTATGTATACAAAATAACTACAAACAATGTCCCCTGTCCTCAAACCCATATATTATTCAGGTGAAGAGATAAAATGTTTATATAAGGCAAGGAGAGAATAATTAATTGGTTTGCTATTAAAATAAAGGGAAATAGGTAACATCTGGCATAGAGAGAAAAAGCAGTATACAGGAAGTCAGATTTGAGCTGGACCTGGAGAGACAGGTAGGATTTATGCTGTAACAGGAAGTAGAACATATGACAGGTATGTGACGAGGACAAGGATGATGGTATGAGCAAAGACACAGAGTCTGGAATAGCTGAGGTTTATTTCACACTAGAATTTAAATAATTCTTTCCTCACAAATCAGTAAAGTAGGTAAAGTGAACATTATTATTTCTCAATTTACAAAGGGATTACTGATTTAAGTATCTGATTCATAGTGACAACCCAAAAATGGTTCAAATCAGGCTTTAAAACAGTCTTTCTGGTTTGCTTTTTTATTATTTTATGTTTCTTCTCTTCATGAGTATACTATATATGAGAAACATGCAGGGACTGACCAGATACAAGCACACTTGTTATCTAAATGAGAACTGTGAGAATTCATAGAAAAAGGACAATGAGCTTCTTTAAAGAAAATAAAGCAATGAGTGCTGTGGAGATAATGAAGGTATTGCAGTCAAAACTAATCTAGTCAACAAGCTTTTATGCCTACCAAAAGGAGTGAATGGCAGGCTCAGGATAATGTAATTGCCACTTGCAAGAAAGTACCATGCTGCCATCATCAGTGCCTATGCTCCCACCATGATGAACCCTAATGAGGTCAAAGAAAAATTTTATAAGGACCTGCAAATCCTTATCATCAGTACGCCAAAAGAGGGTGCACTTCTATTTCTGGGTGACTTTAAAGCTAGGGTAGGCTCAGTCTACAAGACAAGGCAAGGAGTCCTTGGGAAGAATGGAGTCAGAAACAGCAATAGCAATGGTCATTTACTACTGAGGCCTTGTACATCCCATGACCTTCTCATAAGCAACAATGTCTTCCATGTGCCTAATTTCAGTAAAACTCCATGGATTTACCCTCACAGCCAACATTGGCATTTAATAAACTATGTAATTGTAACAAGAGAATATGTGAGAATGATGAAAGCAATGTGTGGCACATAGGACTAGACTCATCATAGGCTTATCCTCTCCAAGATCAATATTCACATTCAACAAAAGTAGCAGCTTCAAGGCAAGATGACTAAAAAGACTTAATGTCAACAAATTAGAGTGCTTCTCTAAGAAGAAACAGTTCCTTGCTAACTTGGAGGGATAGCTGAGCCAATACACAGTTGGCAACAGTGGAGCCACATTGATTAGCGATACAGATGTGATCCTGGAGAGATGGGCTGAACACTTTCACAGTATTCTCAAAAGATTGTTATCAATCAATGCTGAAGGCATTGACCATTTACCTCAGGTTGAATTCAATCTCTCTACCCAAATTTCTGACATAAGAAGAGGTTTTGAAAGTTAGGTTCCTCTCCTGTGGCAAAGCATCTGGTGCTGATTCTATTCCAGCTAAGATTTACAAGGGCTGTGTGTAGGAAGGGGAGGGGAAAAGGTGTGAGCTTCATTGCTTATACAAAATGACTGAACTTTTCCAGGTTATATGCCAAGAGGGTATTATCCCCCAGGAGTTCAAGGATGCCACCACTGCCCATCTCTATAAAGGTAAAGGAAATAGATTGTCCTCTTACAATCATGGCGGTGAGGGGTAGGAACAGAGAGGGTACATCTCTTTATTAATCATTGATGGCAAGATTCTTGCCAGAGTTCTCCTTAATAGGCTGACCTATCACCTGGAAAATGATCATCTACCTGAGAAACATTTTGGCTTCAAAAAGTGCCGAGGAATGATTGATATGTTTGCTCTTTGCCACCCAACTACTCAAGGAGAAATACAAGGAGCAGAATACAGGTCTGTCCACAAGATTTGTCAATATGACCAAGGCCTTTAATACTATCAGTCATGGGGGATTCTGGAAAATTATGTCAAAATTCAGTTGTCCAGAGAAGTTCATCAGTATTGTGTGTCAATTTCATGATGGTATGCTTGCCTGGGTTCTGGATAATGGAAATGCCTATTTTTGCATGGAACATTCCCCTATTATCTCTAATTTTCTTGAAGTGTTTTCTTGTTGTGCAGGTGGTATGGTTATTGATCTAGAATCAGAAACCCTGGAGAAGGAAGCTGAGTGGGCCTTAGGAAGCTTTGTTAATAATAAGGTGTGTGTGGCTGGTGGAATTCCAGTTGAGCTATTTAAAATACTAAAAGATGATGCAGTCAATATGCTCACAAAATTTGGAAAAATGCACCAGTGGCCACTGGATTGGAAAATACTAGTTTAAAGCCAATTCTAAAGCTGGGCAATGGCAAAGAATGTTCAAATTATGGAAAAATGGCATGAATCACACACCAGCAATGTTATGCCTGAGATTTTTCAAACTAAGCTGCAACAGTTTGTGAAATGAGACTTACCAAAGAAGCAAGTTATTTTTCAAAAAAGCAGAGGAACTAGAGACCAAATTGACAACTTTTGATGGATTATGGAGAAAGGGAAACAACAATTAGAACTGAACATGGAGCAATTGATTTGTTTAAGATTGCTAGAGTACATCAAAACTGTATATTGTCACCTTATTTATTTATTTAAATGCAGAGTACATCATGTTAAAGAATTAAGGTTGGCAGGATAAATACCAACAATCTCAGATATGCAGATGATGCCACTCTCATGGCAAAAAAATGAAGAATTAAGAAGCCTCCTGATGAGAGTGAAAGAAGAGAGTATAAAAGCTGGTTTGAAGCTTAACATTAAAAAAAAAATCATGGTAACTGATCCCATCTCTTTCTGACAAATAGAGGGAAAAGAATTAGACATAGTGTTAAGTTTTATATTCTTGGGCTCAAAGAGCATCACAGTGACTTCAGCATTGAAATTAAAAGACACTTGCTCCTTGGAAGGAAAACCATGGCAAATTTAGAAAGCATTCTACAAAGGGGAGGTATCACCTTGCTGACAAAGGTCTATATGGTTGAAACTGTGTTCTTGTTTGTTTGGTTCTTTTGTAACTAACAGTGAATGACTGTGACACTTGGACATTTGAGTGCCACAGAATCAACACTTTCAAATTGTAGTTCTAGAAAAGATGTGAGAATCTCTTGAACAATGAGATCAATGCTTAAAGAAATTACTTCAGACTTTTCAATGGAAGGTCAAATATTAAAGCTGAATCTTAAATATTTTAGCTACATAATTAGAATACAGGACTTATTAGAAAAGACTCTGATGTTGGGAAAGATTTAAGGAAAAAGGGAAAAGAAATCCAAGAGGATGAGATGGATAAATAGTGTCATGGAAGAAACAAAGATAAGCTTGGATGGAGTTTAGGAAATAGTGGAAGATAGAAAGGTCTGGTGGTGTCCATGGGGTCATGAAGAGTAGGATATGACTGAACAACTGAACTGGCTATATGATCCTGGTCAAGTCACTTAGTATCAGTCTGTATAACTGGGATTTTACTTTGCTTATGCCCAGATCATGTAAAATAGAGGCAGTCACGTGGGATGTTCAAGGAAACTGCTTCTAGGAACCTAACATGTGCATGAAAGTAGACTTTTTCCATTGTATGTGTAGTTAGAAAAGGCTGACTTTAAAATGACAAAATTGGGATGCTCTTGTGCTCTTTCCTGCTTTGTCCAGAGAAGATGGAGGTCATATTCACTTATATCATGTGAAACATAAATTGATTTGGTGATGAAAAGAGCTACCTTCCCTACCCTGTTCTCCTTTTTAGGTCTCATCACCCAAAGAAATGTACCTGAGGTTTGGTTTTAGAATGTTCTATCTGTTATTATCATACTAGGAGAAGGCAGTAAAATAACTACTAGAATAAGACTTTAACCAGGATAACTTTGGAGCCAGGATGCCAGGATGGATATGAAGTCAGCTATCCCAGTAGCAAAATTCTAAGAAGCCAGGATGTCTAGAATTTAGTCTAAGGGTGATTATTGGACTTGTATCTTGGTGGGATAGAGCTAAGTATAGCACAGAAACTGAGCTAAACCGTGAACTTAATCCATTTCCTCTCCCCAGGGTGTGAGACAGTAATAAGTATAGAGGGAGGGATTATACCCCTAAGTGTTGGTGGTAATGTTTATATGTTTTTCCTTGCTATGCTTTTGATGTAACTGTTAAGTGGTTAAGTAGAACTGGTGTGGAGGGCCTACCCCTCGTTGCAACTAGGAGAACAGCATGGAGAGAGGGACAAAGTCAGCTACAAAAAGCCTAGACACCCCAAATCCCCTTAAGATTATTGAAGAACCTTGGAGAAAGGGTAAAATCAAATATGCCAGGCCATGGGAAGCCAGGGTTATCACTCTTATATCTGCCTCAATTTCATTAATTGTAAAGTAGAGATTATAATAGCATTTACTCGCAGGGTTGGTATGAAGAACAAATGAGATTATATGTGTAAATCATTTAATACATTGCTTAATACATAGTAAATACTTTAGAAATGTTTATTTCCTTCTATCCCCATGCCCTTTCCCTTACTTTTGCAAATTTCTTATAGTATTTTTCTGTCTCTCTTTGCACTTTTCTTATTTTCTCTTTTATCATACTTTTTTAATTACCTGTCCTTTCCTTCATTAGATTGAAAACAGGCCTATTTTAGAGCCAAATCCTACTAGTTTGTGAACCAATTGTTAAATTTGCAAATCAGGGTTTGATTTATTGTTAGTAATAAAAATTAAGCTTAAAAGTGTATAGTTCATATTTTTTTTCCAGAGATCTTGTTATTAAACATTTTTTTCAGCATACTCTTGATTTTAAAATTACTGGAAAAAGGGTATGTAAGAGAGCAGTGCCAATAAATATAGCAGGATAGAAAAACTTTTAGCCAAGCTCTCTTAAATTCTCTTCCAAACAACTCTAAAATAAAATCTCAAATTGAACTCTGGAGTGGCAGAACTAACAAGAGGATAATTGAAATAATATTATAGCCCAAGACAACTTAGGAGATCATTAAGAAATGTCTATCTGACCTGGGTGGTGGTGAGCCCCAGGAGGAAAGCATAGGAAACACAGACTGCACCTTGGGGGAAGCTACACTGGTGGTAGCATTTAAGAGCTCTCAGGCCACATAAGGTAAGGATGCTAAACAACTTGTCTGCAAAGTCATGGCAAGAGACTCCTTGCTGGTGCTCAGTTCAGGAACCTGTTGCATTACTCATAGACCATTCTCCATGGCAATTCCAGGGCCAAAAGGGACATAGTACTTGTAGCCACAGAGGATCATGGGCTAAATTTGTAGGGTGGAGAACAGGGCTAGTATTCATTCATTGGAGAGTAGGGACCCTAGTCTCAATTCCAAGATAGAGGGGAATACTAGCAATTGAGTCTACAGAACAGTGGGGTACCTAAGGAGTGCTACCACTAAGAGTATGGAGGAGCAACCTCCCTTCCTGGATAAAGTTTGAAGCCAAGGCCAGGAAAGCAGTGACCAAACCTATCCTTAGACCATACTACCTTGGAAGCATCAAAAATCAACAGACCTCCAAGGCATAGAACAGCAGCATACAATGCCTGAAATAATCTGGGAAAATGAGCAAACAAGAAAAAAAAAAAAAAAGAACTCGATCATGGTATGTTACTATAAAGAGAAGGATGATCAAGACACAAATCCAGAAGAAAACAATGGCAAAGCAGTTATATGCAAAGCTTCAAAGGAAAATGTGAATTGGTCTTAGGTCCACAGAAAAAAATTAAAAATCAGATAAGAAAGGTGGAAGAAAAATTGGGAAAATAAATGAGAGTGATACAAAAAAACTGTGAAAAAAAGAGGCAACTTGGTAGAAAAGGTACAAAAAATTCTGAAGAAAATAAACACCCTAAAAAACAGAATTGGTCACATTTTAAGAGACACACAAAAAATCTGCTGAAAAGAATGACTTAAAAAGCAGAATTAGCCAAACGATAAGAAAAAAAAAAATCACTGAAGAAAAGAAGTCCTTAGGAAATATAATTGGATAAATGATAAAAGAGGTAAAGTGCTCACTGAAGAAAATAAGTCCTTAAAAATTAAAATCATGGAAATGGAAGGTAATGTATCCCCGAGACACCAAGAAACAATAAAACAAGATCAAAAGGATGAAAAAATCTAGAAGAAAATGTGCAATATCTCATTGGAAAAAAAAAACTGACCTGGAAAATAGATCAAGGATAGATAACTTAAGAATTATTGGACAACCTGAAAGCTATTATAAAAACAAAACAAAACAAAACAAAACACTTAGACATCATCTTTCAAGAAGTTATCAAGGAAAACTACCCTGACATCTTAGAAGTAGATGACAAAACAGACATTGAAAGAAACAAATCATCTTCTCCTGAAAGAGATCTCAAAATGAAAATTCCCAGGAATAATATAGTGAAGTCCTAGAGCTCCTGAATCAAGGAAACAATGTTGCAAGCATGCCCAAAAGAAGCAATTCAAATATTGTACTCAGGATAAGATAAAATTTAGGAGCTTCAACATTAAATGGTCTAAGAAAGGTTTGGAATATAATATTCTGGAGGGCAAAGCTGCTAGGACTACAACCAAGGATAACCCAGCAAAAATGAGTATAATGCTTCAGAGGAATAAATGGACATAAAATAGAGATATTTTTCAAGCATTTCTGATGAAAAGACTAGAGCTGAATAGAAAATTTTGCTTTCTAATACAAGATTCAAGAGAAGCATAAAAAAGTAAGCATGAAAGAGAAATTATAAGAAAATCAATAAGGTTAAAATGTCCACATTCCTATATGGGGAGATGATAATTGAAATGATCATTATTAAGGCAGTTGGGAGTCTGTATAGACAGAAGCCACAGGTATGAGATGACTATAATGGACTGATTTTTAAAAAAAATAAAATGAAAGAGTAAGAGGGATGTGCTGGGTGAAGAAGGAAGTGAGAGGAAGAATGTAGGAAATGAGGCATGAAAGGAAGACATTTTACCATGGAAGGAAGATGAGGAGGTGGGCAATCCTTGAATCTTTGTCTCATTAAAATTGACTCAAAGAAGGAATAATATACATACATACTAGGTTGGGTATAGAAATCTATCTTACCTTACAGGGAAGTAGGAGAAAGGGAGAGTTCCTGATGGAGGCAATGGTCAGAAGTAAAACAGACTTTTGATGGGGAGACAAGGTAAAAAAAGAAAGACACACACACACACACACACACACACACACACACACTGAGAAAGACAGAGAGATAGAGAGAAAAAAGAAGGGAGGGAGAAACAATGGAAAATAAGATGGAGAGAAATATATAGTTTATAATCAAAAGTATGAATGTGAATGGGATGAATTCAACCATAAAACAGAAGGGAAGAGCAGAATGAATTAAAAGCAGAATCCAACAATATGTTATTTACAAGACACATACTTGAAACAGGGAGATAAACACAGAGTAAAAATAAGGAGTTGGAACAGGATTTACTAGGCTTCAGATGAGGTTGACAAAAAAAACAGGGGTAGAACAGGATCTTAGGTAAAACAGGCAAAACAGGATCTTAGACAAAAAAAAAAAAGAAACAACAACAAAATAAATAAATAAACTTAAGTAAAGGAGAGAAGCTGGCAAATTCTATTTTGCCAAAAGATACTCTCTGACAATGAAATAATAACAGTACTAAACACCAATGCTCCAAATGCCATAGCAGACAAATCCTAAATTTATTCAATTAGGTGATAAATTAGTTACAGGAGGAAACAGTAGTACTAGTAAACTATAATTTACTATACTAGTAAACTAGTAAACATACTAGTAAATTATAACTTTAACTTTCCCCTTCCAAAACTAGATATATCTAACCATAAAATAAACAAAAAAGAAGTAAAAGAAGTTGATGAATAGAATTTTAGAAGAGTTAGATTTGATAGACTCCTTGGAGTAAATTGAGTGGGAATAAGATGGAGTATACTTTTTTTTCCCCCTCAGCTCTATATGGCAACTCTGGAAAAAATTGATGGTGTATCAGAGAATAAAAATCTCACAATCAAATGTGGAAAAACAGAAATATCAAATTCTTCCTTTTTGGATCAAAATGCAATAAAATTATATTTAATAAAAGGCTATGGAAATAGATGCAAATTTAATTTGAAACTAACTAATATTATCCTAAAGAATGAGTGGGTCAAAGAACAAATCATAGGAACAATAAATAGTTCATTAAAGAGAATTACAACAATGAGATAATATACCAAAATTTATGGGATGCAGCCAAAGTAATACTTGGGGGAAAAGAAAATCTTTAAATGCTTATATCAATTAAGTGGAGAAAGAACAGATCCATGAATTGAGCAGGCAACTAAAAAAAAAAAAACAAATTTAAAATTCTCAATTAAACACCCAATTAGAAAATATGAAAATCAAAAGAGAGATCAATAAAATTGAAAGTAATAAAAGCTTTAAATAAATAAAACTAGGAGCTAGTTTTATGGAGGACAATAAAACTCAAAAATGTTCTATATTTTATTTAAAAAAAGAAAGAAGAAAACAAAATTATCAGTATCAAAAAAGAAAAGGGTGAATTCATAACCAATGAATATGAAATTAAATCAGTTATTAGGAGATATTTTGGCCAATCATATGTCAAAAAATCTAACAATTGCAGTAAAATGGATGAATATTTACTAAAAATATAAATTTCCCAGAAGTTAACAGAAAGGGAATGTAATACTTTTTTTCACCCTATCTCACAAAAAAAAGAAACGAATTTGTCATAAATGAGCTTCCTAAAGGAAAAATTTCTGGCACCAAACGGGTTACAAGTGAATTCTACCAAGCTTTTAAAGAACAGTTCATTTTAATACTGTATAAACTGTTGTGGGAAGAAAGGGCAAAGAAGTGATCCTACCAAATCCTTTTTACAAAACTAATATGAAACTGATAGCTAAACCAGGAAGAAGAAAAAAATAAAGAAAACTATAGACCAATTCTCTTATTGAATACTGATGCGAAAATATTAAATACTAGCAAGGCTATTACTCCAATATTTAACAAAAATCACACCTATGACCAGGTGAGATTTATACTAGGAATGTAGGGCTGGTTTAATATTATGAAAGTTGTCAGCATAATTAACCATATCAATAACAAAACAATAGAAATAATACAATATTTCAATAGAATACATGCAGGAAATGCTTATGACAAAATATAACATCCATGCCTGTTAAGAACACTAGGAAGCACAGGAGTAAAGGAAGCTTTCTTTAAAATGATAAGTAGTATCTACCTAACACCATCAACAATCATCTATAATGGGGGTAAGTTCAGGTGTGAAACAAGGATGCCCATTATTGCCACTATTATTTAAAATTGTACTAAAAATGCTAGTTATAGCAATAAGAGAAGAAAAAAATTGAAGGAATTAGGATAGACAGTGACAAAACAAAACTCATTCTTTACAGATGATATGATGGTATACTTAGAGAATCCTAAAAAATCAATTAAAAAACTACTAGAAATAATTAACAACTTTAGTAAAGTTGCAGGATATAATACAAACCCGCATAAATTATCAGCATTTCTATATGGTACCCACAAATTCCAGCAGGAAGAAAGAGAAACCCTATTTAAATAATTGCAGACAATATAAACTACTTGAGAGTCTGCCTGATGTGACAAACCTAGATACTAAATGAACAAATTTACAAAACACTTTTCACATAAAGTCAGATCTAAGTAGAGAAATCTTAATTGCTTATGGGTAGGTTGAGGCCAATACAATAAAAATGAAAATTCTACATAAAATAATTTATTTATTCAGTGCCATGTCAAACAAACTGCCAAAAAGTATTTTATAGAGTAATAATAAACAATAACAAAATTCACCTGGAAGAATAAAAGGTCAAGAACATCTAGGGAATCAATGAAAACAAAAATGTGAAGGAAAGTAGCTTAGAATGCCAGATCTCAAACAGTATTACAAAAAAGTCATCATCTTTAATACTGAATTTATCAAAACTAGGTTGTGTGAAATGCCTTTGAACAACATAAATATATCCCCAAAGTACTATAACAAAAGAAATCTCTAATTACCTAAATTTTATAGTTACCACCCCCTCTCAAAATGAATTTACCAGGGGAGGAAATTCAGTTTTTCTAAGGCAAAAAAAAAAAAATACCCAGTTAAATTAGCTTTATTGCAATAACAAAGTTTACCAGGCCTTTTAAATTTTACTCAATATCTTTTTCTTCCCTTTGTGCTTAAATATATCATAAGAAAAATAACTACAATCTGGAATCCCACAAAGATAGTGACAAATCCCTAGAAATACAACAGTAGGCAATTGCTGCAAACCTCCAAATTAATATATATAAATATATTCTTAGATGAAGGAAGCATGAAAATTACACGCCTATTTTGTGCAAGGATTCCTATTTACTCAGTAGGAATTCCACAGCACAGAATAATCTTACACAGAGTTGATAAGATTTTTGCAGAGGTGGGGGGAACTTGTGGCTTCAAGCCCACATATGGCCTTCTAGATCCTCAAGGGAGGCCCTTTGACTGAATCCTAACTTCACAGAACCAGTCCTCTTAATTAAAGGATTTGCTCTGTAAAACTTGGACTCAGTGAAATGACAGCACCCAACCATCTAGAAGGCCACATTGTGGGCTTGAGATCCCAGGTTCACCACCCCTTGCAGATAGTTCTAAGAATCATTGTAAGTTTATGAAATAGATTCTACAAGATCTTTTCTTTGAACAATTTTCAATTTTCCTTTTAAAATACCTATGGAAATACTTGATAGATTTTAATATTATTAAATAATTTAAAATAGCCTAGTTAACAATCTCATCATTTTCATATGTGATAGCCAAATAATTTTAGGTGAACTTCCCATTAAATACAGGCAAAACAGGAAGTTTAAGTTCTCAAATTATATTACTTCAGAAAAAAATATATATATGTATATATATATATATATATATATATATATATATAATTATATATATATAAAGTTTTACAAATTATTTGAAATCACACCTCTTACCATCAGGTTATCTTAAAATGTACTCAGTTAAAATATTCCAAGATGCTAAATTGTACTACTGCTTTGTTGGCCCAGGCAAAGAGATCTAAGGAATTTGATTTAATACTGGCAGGGTGTAGCCAGTTTCCCCAAGCAGAAACCTTAAGAGCTTTCACAGTCCAGAGCTAAAGAGTTGAATTAAATAATAATTAAATAGTTGAACAGTACAAAGAAATATTTAAGTTTTTATGTAATCACAAATCACAGTAGCCAATATCACAATATCATATTCAATATTTATGTAGTGTTAGATTTAATAAGGCCTTCCTACAGATATATCCTGAAAAGGGGTGGACCTGACTAATCAGATGATTATCTAATCTTACTCCTGAACTAAAGCTGACCACAAACTGATTTCTAAAAATCTTGTCCTTTGAAATTTCTAATTATTAATTACAGTCAAATCATTGTACTTTAACCACCTAAGAATACAGGTAGATCTTGTTACTATGCTACTTCTGATTATTATTTTTATTATTATCTTATGTCTGCCTTTTTAGCAATTAAATCTGTAACCCAAAAGAATTTTAAAAGATTTCACATTTCTAATAATATTCTTAATACAATAAATTATCAAATTAATGTTAGACACTTTTCTTTCACAAATTACAAATCACAGAACTGGGTTAACTTGACTTAAATCTGCACAGATGACAAGTCCTCTCATATAGAATAATAATAATAATAATATTTTGCTTAAAATGAAACAAGAATAACTTCAGTTGTTCTTGGATCTATCTACTCAATGACATCATACACAATCTTAATTTCAATTTCAATTATTTAGTATTATGTTTTACTCAAGGGTTGATTATTCCAAATATTTCATGTTATAGGATTTACTGTTTCCAGCTAATCCATTTCAAAAGATTCAAAGGTTGTTGTATATAACAGATTGTAATTATCTCACTTAGCAACACCTTGATAATCAAATATCTCATAACTGGGGGGCGGAGCCAAGATGGCGGCGTAGCAGCAGCAATATATTGCAGCTCTCACATAGCCACCCCAAAATACCCATGGAATACGACTCTGGACCAATCATAGAACTTCATAACACATACAAAGATACTTCCCACTAAAGTCAGCTCGGCTACGAGGAACCATATCAGCACTGCAAACCGAAACCAGCCTGGCCTGAAGCTCCGGTTGTGCCCCGGGGGCGGCTGGGCGGGAGGTGCAGAAAAGCCTCAGAGGTGAGCGAGCGGGATTAGCACCAGCTGCGAGTGGGGATTCCGAAAGGGGGAGATTAGCGTCTGGCCGAAAGGTCTCCAGAGCGGAAAAGCGTAAGGCGGAGGTTTTGCACCCACCTCCGCGTTGAAGCTTCCCGCCCTCAGCCTGCAAAAAGCAGGGGGACTGAG
>CM053587.1:128532721-128555535 GCA_028646515.1 Pseudochirops corinnae
GAGATACACAGGCACTGTGGTTGGGAGATCCATCCTGCCCCACCGAGAAGTGACATAGGGGAGAACAGACTGGGGGAGGGGGAACACACTGGGATGGCTGTTTTGGGGCGGTGGGTGGGGGAAAGAGGGGGAGAAAATATGTAACTCAAAATCTTGTGGAAATGAATGATTCAAACTATAATAAAATTAAAAAAAAATATCTCATAACTTTATATAATTGCTTGTATTGACTTTCAAATCAAGTTACAATTTTTTTCCTTAATTAACCTTCCAACTATGCCCCAAACTACACCTTATCCCACTGGTTTCTAAAATTTCCTTTATCTGTCTTCTTCTCATCTGTCTTTCCAACTATAGCCACAGTCAGAAAAGAAAGGAGAAAGTCTGTCTGTTTGTCTCTCTCTTCTCTCTCTTCCTCCAATTTTTAAAAGCATTATAAATTCTACTTAGAAAGTAATTAAACTTCCACTTTTCTGTGGGATAGGGCTGATTGTTCTCTCCTCACCACTTTCTCAGGTTTTTTCCTCTAAATCTTCTTTCCCTTAAAATAATAAGGGCAATATGTATGTGTGTGTGTTGTATATGTGTGAATGTATACACACAAACATACACAAATCGAGTTAAAAATCAAGCTAAAATATTTTTTAAAATTTCTTTTCTAGCAAAGCAGTCATCATCAAAATAATCTAGTATAGATTAACAAATAGACTGGTGGATTGTTGGAATGGATTTGGTACACAATACACAGTAGTAAATGATCATAGGAAAGTAGTGTTTGACAGACTCAAAGATCTAAGATTTTGTGAAAAGAATTAACTATTTTACAAAAATCCCTACAAAAACTGCAAAGCTGTTTGGTAGAAACTAGATATAGTCTACCATCCTGTACTATATACTGAGATAAAATCAAAATTGTTTAGTGATTTAGACATAAAGGGTGATATTTCAAGCAAATTAGGGGAGCAAAGACTATTTTACCTGTCAGAACTATGAATAAGAGAAGAATTTAGGACCAGACAAGAGATAGAGTACGTTACATGATGTGAAATGGATACCTTTGATTACATCAAATTAATTTTTTCCCATAAAAAACCAGTGCATCCAAGATTAGAAGAGAAGTTGGAAAATGGGGGTGTGGGGGAGATTACAAGTTTCTCCAATAAAGGCCTCATTTCTCAAGTATATAGAAAACTAAGTCAAATTTAAAAGAATGCAACATCATTCTGCAATTGATAAATGATCAAAGGATATGAACAAGCAACTTTCAGAGGAAGAAATCCAAATTATCTTTCTTGTTATTCAGTCATTCAGTTGTGTCTGACTCTGTATCACCCCATATGAGGTATTCTTGGTAAAAAAAAAATACTGGAGTGACTTGCCATTTCCTTCTCTAGCTCATTTTACAGACGAAGAAACTGAGGAAAACATGGCTGGTTGACTTGTCCAGGATTACACAGTTAGTATGTCTGAGGCCATATTTGATTTCACAAAGATGAGTCTTCTTAACTTTAGGTCCCCACTTTATCCACTGTGCCCTAAAAGAATATAGTTATATTTAAAAAAAAAACATTATCTAAATCACTATTCAGTAGAGAAATGCAAACTAAAACAACTCAGAGGTACCACATTATACATACCAGACTGGCTAATATGATAGAAAAGGAAAATGACAAATGTTGGAGAAAATGTAGAAAAATTGGGACACTAGTGCATTGTTGGTGGAGTTGTGAAATAATCCAATCAATGTCATTAATAGGTTTGTATCTCAAAGAGATAAAAGAAAAAAGAGGATCTATATGTACAAAAATATTTATAACAGCTCTTTTTATGGTAGCAAAGAATTGGAAACTGATGTGATGACCATGAATTGGGGAATGGTTGAATAAGCTGTGGTATATAATTGTGATGGAATACTATTGTGTTATAAGTAATGACAAGCAGTATATTTTCAAACTGATTCAAAGTGAAATAAGTAGAACCAAGAGAATGTTATACCTCATAACCCCAATATTGTACAATGTTCAACTGTGAACGACAGCTATTCTCAGCTATACAGAGATGCAAAACAATTCTGAAGGACTTATGATGAAAACTGCTATCCCCATCCAGAGGAAGAATTGATGGAGTCTGAATGGAGACTGAAGCATACAAATTTTTTTTTTACATTCTTTACTATTCTTAGGATGTTTTTTTTTTGTTTGCATTTTCTTTTGCAACATAGGTAAAATGGAAATCTTTTCCATGACTGCACATGTATAAATCCAAATCTGATTGCTTGCCATGTCAGGGAGGGAGGATAAAAGGGAGAGAGAAAAGGAATTTGGAACTTAACATTAAAAAAAAAAGAATGTCAAAATTTTTGTTTTATATAATTGAGAAAAAACTAAATGAAAAAAGAGAAAAAATTAAATGAAAAGGGGAAAGGGATAAAGAAATAAAAAAGAGGGTGTGTGTTTACTATAGTATATCCAAAAAGACTCAGTTTTTAAGCAAGGCTAAAATTACACTATAAGTTTTATGACATCCTGAATATCTTTGTATCTGCAGCCCTTAACAAAATAGTTTGTACTAAGTAGGAACTTAACAAACAAAAATCAAATTTATTTATTATAAAAATATATTTTCCTCCTGTGAATAGCTGATAATTAAAAAAGCAAGAGACTTGGAATTAGTAGACCTTAATTCTAATGGTGTATTAAAGAGTAATTTTCTCCATTACCCTGGGGAAACCACTTGCCCTCTTTGTACTTCAGCTGTCTCATTTATTGAGGGTATATTTAGATTTTCTTACTACTATTCTATTCAAATGATACATCTATATGAAAATAAGTGCATATATATGTTATATCTGCATATTATAATATATGTATATATCATACATACAATTATGTTATATAATTATATATAATATGTATATATATTATGTAACATTAAAATACTTGGAAAATATAAATATGTCTATACAAAGAGAGCATTATTTCCAGCAATAACAACACATTCACATAGTACTTTAGGTTTGACAACAAAGTTTTTAAAAATTTTTTTAAACCTTTTAATTCCCACAACAACCCAATGAGCCAAGTAGTTCATTTTACAGATGAGAATGCTAAAGCTCAGCAAATTTAAATGACTTACCTGAGGTCACTTGGTTACTATCAGTATCAGGAGTTGGGACTCTAAGACCAGTGTTCTTTCAATAGCATTACACCAAACTGCTTCTTAGATACTTTTTATATATGAGATATTGTTAATATTATTCTAAAATGTACCAAAAGTCTCCAAAATATTACCAGTGAAGAAGTATGAAGGTTATAAGCATAAAAGATGTCAACACAGTAAAGTTCTTCTAGAAAATGAGATGAGGTCACCTGGAAAGAATAAGAGATGATCAATTCTCATAATAACATGGAATATAGTGGAAGATTCCAAGCATCTTGGATGGAACCTCTGGGGGTAGATTTATGGTAGGACATCAGTGAGGGACTCATAGAATAAGGAAACATGGATGCGTTGTTATCTGTGTCATTAAATGGAATACCAACAGTAATGGTATCAGGGCCCCTAAGACAAAAACAAAACACAACTTGAAGAATGTAGAAATATATCTAATTCAAATATAAAAAAAAAGAGCACACCATAATTATCCTTGCTCTGAAATCATTCATACATCATCAGTGTTTCTTAAATAGCTGTCCTGGAAAGAAGTGTGCTGGAGTCACCTCCAACAGTCTTGGAGAACTCATTGTTCAGTTTTCACTGTGAGCACTTACACCTCCAAATTAGGTCTTAATTCACTGATTTTTTTATTATTTAGACTTGATAAAGTGTTAATAATGCAGACTAAACTTAAAAATGTATAATAATATGTTGTATTTCCAGAGAGGCTGATTGTTAAATATTTATCAGCACATCCCTGTATTGTTCTGTAAATATCACTTAAGTTTAGTAGGAGGATAACAGAAGGCTCAGGGAATGAAGTCATTACAAGAATAAAGGACTGGTGCTAATAAGGTAACAATAATTATTAATTTGTAGTTGTAGTAATACATTTACCTAACACTAAGATTTCAAAGTGCTTTTTAACCATTATCTCTTTTGAACCTCACGATACTCCTATTTCTATCTGATAACAAACAGCAGAAAGAACAATCATGAAAAATTGAGACCTTTACAACTACTTCTAATGCCTTATTGACAATATCCTGTTGGCATTGACTAACCCATCATAAATGCAGCTGTGGTAGGAGGATATGCACGTACCTGGTACATATTCATTTATATTTGGGAGATTATTTCCATTTTGCTGTGTAGTCTCATTATCATTCTCATAATTCTGTATTGGATTACTAGTCCTAAAACTAGTCTTTATAATGGTAAACACAAAATCATTACTAAAGCTCCCACTGGTTTAACTTGCAGCACCATAGACGTGATATTGTACTTTTATCTTCAAATTTATCTCAAACAGGCTGGAATAACTTCTGTCATAATTTTGCCTGTCTTTAAAGGTATTAAATCTGTTCCTTCAAAGAAAGTTGTGGGGTTTTTTTTTCATTAAAAATTTGATCTACTACTTCCGAGCCACTTAAATAACCTATTCCCCATCCACACCCCAAATTTCCTAATTTGAAAATTTATTACATGCAGACACATATCCTTTTTTGAGTATAAAACCTAAGGGCACATTTTCTTCATGTACATACCTGGAAACAAAGTTACATGATAGAGGGCACTGTAACGTTAAACGATTTAGGTCATTCCCAGAAATAGGTATTTGGGGTGTGTGTGTGTGTGTGTGTGTGTGTGTGTGTGTGTGTGTGTGTGTGTGTGTGTGACAATATAGATATAGATGACATAGTTTCATATATAGTCAAGTGATTTGTCCAAGGTAAAAGAGCAATGAATTTGGAATTAAGAAATCTGGATTCTAATGCTGTCTTGATGGGGGAGGGAGGGTGGTAGAGTGTATGTGTGTCAACTGATTTACCCAAAGTACAAGAAGAACACAAATGAAATTAAGAGACCCGGCTTCTGGATAGATAGATAGATAGATACATAGATACATAGATACATAGATAGACATATAGATACATAGACAGATAGATAGATAGATAGACAGATTTCATATAAACAGAGACACATAAGCATAGATATATTTTACATATGCATTTTTATATAGATACACCCAGAAGACAGAATGTGATAAAAACTTTCAGAAGTAAATAATAGCTTATATTTACACAGCACAATAATATTTTCAAAGTGCTGTACATACATTAGTATGTTGGTACCTTACAACAATCTCATGAAGTAGGTACTACAATATAGGTATACTTAACGCAGTGGTCAGTTAGGCTGGGCAACAATGGGAGTGTACTCCATCTAGCCCTAAAGAAATGCACCTTCTAATGTGGGCCACATTCCATGCACAAGTAATATAATTATTATGATTCCAGTTTTACAGATAAAAAAACAAAACAAAACAACAACTGAATTTCAGAGAGGTTAAATAATTTGCATATAGCCAGGCAACTAGTAAATCTCAGTGGTACGATTTGAATCCAAGTTTTCATGACTCTAAGTATAGTATTCTATGATCCCATACTTCTTCTCACGTTGCATTGGTAGAGAGAATTTTCACATTGATTACTCACAGCTTGTCAATGAATTGATGTATTATGGTAATGTGTTCCTAGTCTTGGAGTAGCTCTTTTCTTTGATGTCTCAAGGTTCTTTTTTGTCCCTTTCTAAATTTCCATTAGAATAGATATTGATAGATCACAGAGAGATTTTTTTTCCAAGCAAATTAGATAAACTCAGCATCCCAGCCAACAGTGCCATTCTCAGTAAGTTTCAATGACAAAGTTCTGGCTGAGCTCTACTAAATGTCTAATCACATTTACCTCTGGGGCCATAAGAGGCAGAAGTTTTGTTATAGGGCAACTTGAACTTTTTGGAAACCAGAATGCAGTTTTAATTGTTAAAACACAGTACACATGCCTTGGTTACATGGTCCAGTTTGAATACATTTGGACAGGTAGTAGAATATATATTCCTAAAGGGTGCTCATCTGAAAGATGTTAAAAACATACTTATTAAAAACATATTTATTGAAGACCTCTTCCCCAGAGGGATAGAAATGTCTTTATGTCTTAACGATTATACCTTATTATAAGTCAATCTTAAGATGAAATCTATCTAAAACTCAAACCCACAACCAATATACTATGATCCTAGACACAGAATTATAGAAAATAGTGTGCTGATTTGGAGCCAAAGGATGAGACTTCCAATCATCCCCTCTTCTACCTGTGTACCATAGGCAAATCACTTCACATAATGAATTGGACTAAATGGTCTCTAAGTCTCCTTCCAGCTCTAAATCTAATGAGTAAAACTTACCATAACCTCTTCACCTGACTTACTCTAGCCCTGCTATTATCTGCTCATCCATCTCATAGATGCAAGTCACCTCAGTATATGAAAAGTACTGAACAAAAGGCCACAAGAGAATGTTTTCTGTACTTATGCTTTGGAGTCTCAAGATTAGTTAAGGATAATTAAAGGTTAAATCAGAAATTTAGACCGTGAATAAATTTTGGCACCCTGATTTGTCTTATGAGCTCATGATCAACACCAGAGGAGTTACTCAGAGGACTAGCCACTGACATAAAGAGTAGGTTTGTAGCTCTAGAAAGCTCATTAAATTAGTCCAAGGATGAGTCATATGATCTCTCAACTTCCTTTGCCCCGTCAACCAGCTATCTTACAAAGCTTAATGATCCCAGAGTTTGCATCTAGAAAACCAACAGATAACACTTTGCTTTCCCAAAAGTTCCTACCCTAAAGTAAGAAAATATCCCTCACGCTTGGCAAAGATGCAATATTTTCTGTACAGAGGGGAAAAGCTACAAAGCTATCTTAGGAGTTCTGCTTTGCACTACCCTGCCCCACATCCAAGTGTAGACTTAGAGATTAGCCACCCAAAGTCTATAGTACATCCTGAAACCTCTGTCAGCTATACAGAATATCCTCAAACACATCTCATTCAGACATGTAGTCTTTTATGTAGTGTTTCTACTTCCTTACCCTCTTCCTAGTGCAGATGCTGAATTTACCATGAAATCAGCCAATTGGAAATGCCTTTGCCCCAAAGGTAGGAATTGAAAAGGATAGGGGAAACTGATTAAGATCAATTTTCCTCCCCATTAAAAAAAATAAAAAACATCCTAGGATTGTAGATAATCCCTCACTGAATACAAGGGTGTGGGTAGTGTGAAGAAAAGATGGAAGAAATAAGCATTTATATAGCACCTGCTTTGTGCTAAGCACTTTACTAATATTATCTCATTTGGTCTTCACAACAATCCTGTGAAGTAGGTGCTATCGTTATCCACATTTTAAAACCAACAGGCAGACAGAGTTTCAATGACTTGCCCAGGGTCACACAGTTGGAAAGTATTTAATCCAGATATTAACTCAAGCCATCCTAATTCCAGGCTCACCATTTATTCCCTGTTCTACCTACCTGCCAACAAATAAACACTTCTCAAAACAATTGAAAACCATTAATAGCCACATCAAAGATTTCTCCAAATCACACATCATAATAAATATGAAGTCCCAATAACTAAGAAGTAACACTAATAATAAAAGAAATATAACTCTGGGATTTCACATCACACCCAGCAAAACTGGCAGAGATAAAAAGATGAGAATCATTAGCAGGCGTAGGGGGAAAGGGCATACTAATGCACTGTTGGTGGAACTGTGTATTATATCAACTTCTGGAAAAGTCTAGAATCAAAAATCCCACCAGTAGCATAGACTCTTAGGATATCAGTGACAAAACAACTTGATATAAAAGAAAAACAAAACAAAACAAAAATAACAATATCATTGAAAATAAAGATTTTGAAATTATGACTAAACATAGTCAAAAAGAGATATGAGCAGGCAGGTCTTGACATTCCTAGGAAAAGCAGCATACTATGGGATAAAAAAAGGAAAAATAATATTAGCCTTGATTAATGTATTGGTTACTGTTTCTGACTAGTTTTCTCCCTCTCTTTTGGTTTCTTTGGCATAAGCAATGACTCCCAGGAAAGAAGAGAAATATATTGAAAATACAGGTGATGCAAAAACAAAAACAAAAAAATCAATCAAAACTTTTAAGACTCATATAAATGTTATTCAAATTCCTTCAATGAATGGTTCTAATCCACCAGGTTAAACCCCTTTGGAGCCTACTTGTTACTGTTTCACTAAACAGGTTCCTTGTAGTTTCCCACTCAATTTGAGTCCTGGGTGGTGTCCTCTATTCTTTTCATTTGTTTAGAGTAACTTGGTTTTCTTCTTTGGAAACTGGTAGTGTTTGATTTTCAGGTTAGACTTAATAGCTGCCTTTGGCTGGCACGTATCTGGAGTTTGCAATTCTGAGCACTTGTAGCATCAGAATTCATTCATCTGAGTGGATTTTTAAGTGTTACGTCCTTCACCCTATCTGTCTACCTGGTTTACCACCCTACTTCTCTAAAACTTTTCCATAACCACCTTTTACTCCACTCATCATCCTTGTAATTTCCCAGATCAAGACACTGCCTTAGCTACCGCTTCGCTAAATGCACTATGTAGCCCAATAAGAATATAAGCCCAGTGAGGGGCAGAGACCCATAGCATTGTACCCCTAGCATTTAGTGCAGTTCCTGGCATGTATTAAATGAGATTTTGGAAACACATACACACACATTATTCATTCATTTTTAATGATGGAGCTCAATTGAAAGTTCCAACGAACCAATCCACTCACTCCACTTAAAGAGATAAACTACTTTAGGTGAAAACAAGTCAATTGAATCAATCAATCAAAGTCATTTAATAATGCTCAAAAAACCTAGTTAATCATGTTGGGAAGTAGTTCAATGTGTCAAGCCATCTGATGAAACAAAATGATTTTACACAAGAAATTGGTTGGATTTAGCTGGGGAAGTCATGCCAGTGGGATTTCTATAAGCTAACAAGTCAGCTGAGATTTTAGCCTTCAAGTGCTAAGGTGGCTCAGTGGTGCAAATAACCAAGCCTCTGAGGGGGAATTTCTCCTAAACAGTAATGTGAACTTTATCATGTTGGCAGATATGGATTTCCCACTGACCACCTAGAAGTATCTGCAGAGAGCAGCAGCTTATGGCAACCTCTATATAATTATCAATGGATAAATTAGGTATGCTGAAAAAAACTTCAGCACTCTGTTAGGAACTCAGTGAACCAAAGAGAACTTCATGAATATTCCCCAAAGTGAGTAAAAATAGACTTCCATCAAAAGGACTTATAGGAACTACAAGATACATATTTCCTATAGAAACTCTCTAAGCTTGAATCTACTTTCCCCTGAATACCGTCTGTATAAACCTGTGGGAGAACTATATCCTTGGTTTTATTTTGTTTAGAATTTTGTTTTTTTGGCGGGGGAGAATATTCTGTTCCAATTGTTTTGCTATACCACTTTAGTAAATATTAATTTCTAAAAGCTAATTAACTCAGGCTGACTAATTGACATCATTTGATAATCACTGAGGTTGGGGGAGTTGGCCAGAGAAGATTTTTGAGCAATAGTATTTGAAAAGGACCCACTTAACTCAAGTAACCTGAAGGGAGAAGTATTCCAGCTGCCCTTTGGGAACCTCACCTGCCACTGGCAGTAAGGGTTGAGAGAAAGCCTCAGAGCCTGTGCTGTATAGCCATTCATTCATTTATTCATTTGTAAGTGGGTGTTTTCATGATTCCACATTCTCCACCTGCCCCATCTCTCATCTGCAATGTTATCGTAGCATCATAAGATAAAAGAATTAAAAGTAGAAAGGACTTTAGAAGTCAAAACCCTCCCATTTCACAAATGAGAAAATGTAGGCTGAGAGAGGTTAAATGACTTAGGCAAAGCCACATAACAGATAGATATCTGAAGCAGAATTTTAATCCAGGCATATGCTTACCACTGTGCACAGGGTCTGGCACATAAGAGGCACTTGTTATCGTTCAGTCTTTTCAGTCATGTCTGACTCTTCTTTATTCCATTTGGGGTTTTCTTGGTGAAGATACAGGAGCACTTTTGCCATTTCCTTCTCCAGTTCATTTTACAGATGAGGAAACTGAGGCAAAGAAGGTTAAGTGACTTGCTTAGGGTTGTACAGCTAGTAGGTGCCTGAGGTCAGATTTGAACTCAGAAACATGTGTCTTCCTGACTACAGGCCTGGCATTCTACCTACTGCACCACCTAGTGGCCCCAGGAAGCACTTACTAAATATTTAAGAATCAGTCAATTAATTAACCAACTAACTAATCACTAGTTACTAAATATCTATTATATGTCAGGAACTGAGTCTAGAAGCACAAAGAATAAGACAATCCCTACTCTCTAGGAACTTGTAACTTGTTCTTCTTCATCAGTTTATACACATTTCCCCATGTTTCCATGAATTTCTCCCATTTGTCATGCCTTAAATAGTAAAAGTGAACATTAAAAAAAGCTAGCATTTATATCATGCTTCAAGGTTTGCAAAGTGCTTTAAGTATATATCTCATTTGATCCTGCTGGCAGATTCATGGATGAGTACGACTAATTTGGAAAGCAATTTGGCATTTGACACAAAACATTTCTAAATTGTGCATGACCTTTGATCTGCTATCACTGCTAGGTCCCTACGAAAAAAGTGATCAAAAAAATAAGAAAAGATTCTATATGTGGAAAGTATTTGAAGCAGCTCTTTTTATGATAGCAAAGTGTTGGAACCAAAAATGATTCCCATCAATTGAGGAATGACTGAATAATGAGGTATGTGGATATGATGGCATAGTACTAACTTATTAGAAATGAGGAAATAGATTATTTCAAAGAAACTTGGAAAGACATAGAAAATATGGCAGAGTGGGGTGAACAGAAACCTAAGAAATCTTACTATAACATCAATATTATAAAATTAAAACACTTCAAAGACTTTCACAAACTGATGTGGAATAGAATGAACAGAACCAGGAGAAAAATTATACAAAAACTACCCTACATGAAAAAAAAAATGAAAGCTGTGAGAACAATAAGACCATTTGCTGATCTCAGACAACTAAACACGAAACATGCTATCTACTTCTTGACAAAGAAAATAGATAGATTTTAGGTACAAAATGAGATATTCCTATTTTTGTTTACAACCAATATGCAAATTCATTTTGCTTGACACGTTTATTTATTAAAAGGAATTTCTTTTCTTTATTTTCTTTTTCCCTCCCGGTGGGTAGAAAATAAATATTTCTATTATCATTTTTTTTTAAATAGCAAGGAGAGGGGGGTGCTGCAGATATGAAATTGAATACAATTTCAGATGAGTTCTTTATAGTATTAGTTGTACTTCATTGTTTTACTTTATTACAAGAGCTTCTCACGGAGTAGGATATTACAAACAAGCACATATGTAAATGTTTGTAAGGTAAAAACAAAACATATCAATAAATCTTCATTTAAAAAAATCAATCTTTACTACAACTCTGTGAGGAAGATGCAATGAAAAGTCCAGTGATTTGCCTTGAGTCATACTTTATCTGAGACAAGATTCAAAGCCAAGTTCTCCTCATTCTAAGTCCACACTCCATTTACTGCATCACCTTGCTGTCTACAATTTCTTTGATATAGCACAATTTGTTCAGTCCTTCTCCAACCAATAGACACCTACTTACTTTCTAATTTTGGTTTGGTTTTACTCTCACAATGTGGGGGAGAGGTGGAATCTTGCCAACAGTTTGGCAGAATGGGACCTTTGTTTCTTTATTTAACACTTTGGGGCATATGCCCACCATTGAGTCAGAGGGTATAAATAGGTTAGAGATTTTTTTTAAATCTTCAAATTATTTTCAGGAATAGCTGGATCAATTAATAGCTCTACCAATGTTATATTAATGTAAAATAGTAGAAAATAAACAATCTCTCCTCATAGTCATTCTACTTTCCAATCTTTCAAAAATAATTCAGGGGGTGGTCATTTAATCTGAAGCCAATTAAATGAATCTGATATACAATTTCAGTTGCTTAGTTGGAATCATAAGCAAGTAATCCTCACTTTATCCTGGATCTATCCCAACACCTAGAAGAAATGTCATCAGCAACTGCTGCTGCCAACCCTTCAGTTATAAGAACGAGAAGAGTTTCTATATTCAATCTGGAAAAAAAATGTTAAAAATTATGGGCATACTGCGTTTGCCAACTCCTGACAATCATTATTTTTTGGGGGGTGGGGGGGCAGCAGGAAACGCAAAGCTTTAGATTTTTAAGGTGAAAGAAAGACAGCACAAATTAGAGAAACTAAAGGGATGCCTATGATGGCCTTAAACCAATAAGGAAATTAGCTGGACAAATTTCTACATTAACTTCCTTTTAATCAGGGAGAATGTATCATGGATATGTTAATTACCATTCCTCCCTCAGATGTACTAAAATGACAGAAGAGGCGAGTGAAAGATAATACTTATTTTTGAAAAGAGTTTAAGAATTAGGAGAGAACTGGGTCTTCCATTGGTTTTACCTAGTCAGCTAGTATAATCTAGGCTTATTTACCCTTCCTATCAACCATCTATATCTAAATAGTTTTCAATAATCCAAATTTGTGTTCATTTGACAAAAATTCATTTCTACAAGATATTTTTATACCAATATCTTTCCAATATACCTTTTTTATACCACTACCTTTCCAGTGGTGCCACATACCTACCAAAAAAGTAGGAAATTATAGTATCAGAAGAATCAGAGCTCTGAATCACAAAATGTCAGAGTTGGAAATTATTTAAGGGCTTCATCTAGTCTGAGCAATACCTTTAAAAAATTATTCTTCCTTTTTTCGCAGGTGAGCAACCAGCCTTAGATTGAAGTTATTCAGTGAGAAGGAATCCATTATTTGTTGATGAAACCCATGCTATTTTGGAATGGATATAATTGCTAGGAAATGATACCTTAGATCAACCCTAAATCTCCCCCCTGGTAACTTCTGCCCATTGCTCTGAAGTTCTGGAGACAAGCAGAATGAATCCAATCCAACTATCCAATTGTATCTCTCATAAATTTTCTTTTTCTCCAGACAAAATGTTTTCATTTCCTTTGATCCATGAAATTAGAAGCAACCTAAAGGTTAATGAATAGATATGTAGTGGGTGAAAAGAAGATGCATAAGCTATCACTAACAGTGATATGTGTGAATTGACATAGAAAGCATTGTAAGGAACATTGTTATGGCAATAGGAATCTGAAGATCTTCCCTGCCCTTTGGCCCTTTGATAGGCTTAAGTGACTCTGAAAACCTTACCTGATTTGAAAATATACTGTGCCCCCTGATAGGCTGAATGTAGTCACATGGAGCCTGTGGCAGGAGGCTGGTTCTTCAGGAATGTCCAGATCTTGTTACTTTGTGATTAGAAGTGGGTCAAGAGGGTTTTGACATTCTCTGACCTGGGAAAAGGCTATATATACCTTGATGTGAGTTTTTGCTTTGGGGTTCACTTTGGGAAAAATTGTGTGATTTGGCCAGATGAGACTCTGGGCAGCCGTTGAGCCCCCCCAGCTTTGAAAACCCAGACATTGGTATTTCCCTCTCTGGTAACTAACTAGGTACGGATGGACTAGTCAGACAGCTGGAAGCCATGTCTGCTGATCTGTTTCTCTGTCTGCTTGTAATTTCTGCTTGTAACTTCTGTTTGTATTTTCTGAAGTTTGGGATGTTGACTTTTTCCCCTGAACTAGGTAAATGATATGTGTTTGATTAAAGTAAGATTGTTAATGCATTTTGAGTTGCTTTCCTTTAGAAAAGCAGATTTAAGAACCTGTGCTAGCAGCCATCCTGGGTGTGCTAGGGTGCTTGGTGCTACAAACATGTATCATTCAAATAGAAGGCGGGAGACTGAGGAATATCATATGAAAAGTTCAAATGCTTTTAAAAAGATGTGGCATTTTATTTTTTCCCAGTTACATGTAAAAACAATTTTAACATTTGTTTTTAAAGTTTTGAAATCAAATTTCTCCCTTCCTCCTTCCCTACCCCCCTTCATTGAGAAGGCAAGCCTTTCAATATAGGTTTAGACCTGTGTAGTCATGCAAAACATCTCCATATTAGTCATGTTTCTACGAGTATTCCTGAAATAATAAAAGAAAAAAAATTAAGTGCAGAGTGGATCATTGATGATGTATCTATGGAAAGATATGGTAAAGTTGAGAAGGTTATTGGCTGCAATCTACATGGTGGAGGCTGCCCATAACAGTGCAATCACATAGCTTTCCGTGTTTAAAAAACTTGTCTTGACACATGATGGAGGTATTATGAGTTCAGAAATTAGTCAGATGAGGGACTACTGAGTCTAACTCTGACATTTTACAAATGAATAAATTGTGTATCAGAGAGGATAAACAACTTTCCCTAGTTCACACAATTAATTAATATCTTAAATAAGATCTGTAACCAGTACTTCTTGACTCCAGCTCCAGAGATCTATCTGCTAAATTAAACGGCTCTTCTCTTCACTTATTTAAGTAACATTTTCCATAAGCGATAATATAACAATGTAGGACACTATGAGAACCACTGACAAGAGAATCATGTAAACAAATGGATTTGTAAAAAACATTATCATCTCAAGCCTGTCCATGTCAGGACTACAATCTGAATCAAACATAAGGTAACTTCTTTCACAGAATCAAAAGTGCCACTGCATAATCCAGGGTCATCTCCAGTCATCCTGATCTATATCTTGCCACTGGATTCAGATGGCTCAGGAGGAGATTGTGAGGCTGGTGACTTTGCATAGCCCTCCCTCACTTGAATCTAATTCACTTGAGATTCATGACATCTCCTTCCTGACATTATGGTCCTCTTCAAGAATGAAGGACAAACAATAACCTGTAAGTAGTAGCAGATGACCCGTTGGGGATCCAACTGATCAGTTCTAGTTGGGCAATGCAGCTCCTTTCTTCCTTCCTTCTTTCCTTCTTTCCTTCCTTCCTCACTTCCTTCCTTCCTTCCTTCTTTCCTTCTTTCCTTGCTTTGTCCCTTCCTCCCTTTCTCCTTCCCTCCCTTTCTTCATTCCTTCCTTTTTTCCTTCCTCCTCACTCCCTCCTCCTTCCTTTCCTTCCTTCCTTTCTTCTTTTCCTCCTTATCTCTGCCTCCTTTCCCTCCTCTGACCCTTTTCCCTCTTTCTACATAGGGAATCATACACTTATGTACACATGCTCTGCCCAAAGGAATATAAATTTTGATCACTGAAGCCTAGCAAGATATCTTTGGTTTCAAAGTCTAGATTTTTTTTTTTTATGGACCATGCCTTAAACCTAAATTACTATGGCTTTCATTGATTTGCCAACTATGGACCCCAGACCAAACTTCACTTGATCATTGTTTGTATTCTGATGGCTCAGAGTGAATGTAAATAGCAATTCTTTTTGATGTGGCTGGAAACCCTAAGGGTCTTCCCCTCCCAGATTGATTTTATTTTATTTTTTTTGCTTGCTAAAAGAGATCATTCTTTGCCTCACTTTTACCTGGCCTTAATCACTGAATAGGCATCACCTCAGACAAAATGAGGCCCAGGAAAGACCTTAGCTCGAAAAGGCCAAGGCCCTCCACTGAATCTGGGGCCATCTCCAGTTGTCATGATCTTTATGTTTCTACTGGACCCAGATGGCTTGGGAGGAGAGAGTGAAGCTGGTGACTTTGCATAGCGCTCTCTCACTTTAATCCAATTCACTTACAATTTATGATGTCTTCTTCCTGATGTCATAGTCCTCTTTCAGAATGAAGGACAAACAACAAGTGCAAATAACATTGCTTGCAACCGTGTTTTATTTCACAAACAAAAATGGCTCTTAACAGCTTTCTGAAGGCTATGCTTCAGCCACCTGCTGTTAGACTTGTTTGCATTTTCTTAGAAAATTTGTTCTTTTATGACATTAAAACAGAGAGGCGTGCAGGCAGCCCACTTGGAGCTAATGTCTAGAGATGTTTGCAAGGCACATTTCTTAATGAACACCATAACTTCCTGCATGTTTCCTAGCGGTAACTAGGAACAATAGGAAGCACTTGGTGTCTCAATTGTAGCTTATTTTATTTTATTTTATTTTTTTTATTAGTAGTATTAGCTGCCTTGCAGGCAAAGGCAATTTCTACCACTTTTGTTGAGGGTGGCTTGCTGGCAGGCTGCGTAAGTCTCTGTGGCTTCTATAAACATGGTTTTTCCTGTAGAATAGTGATTTCCCTTTATTTTACTTATGGGCCCATTCCTAGGGAGTTGGGGACCATTAATGGGATGCCATTACATTCATCCTCTCCTTGGCAGCCATTTCCATTTCTACAAATAAGATGATGCATATCATAACATTTTTTTCCTATTTCTGCAGCTGCATAGATGTATTGTAGTCCCCAAAGCAGAATGATGGTTTTAGAAACATAAATTCCTATGGCTACATGCAGCTTTCATCATAGGCCATGACAGTGATTGTTTATTGGAGTAAGATTTGGAGAAGGTGAGGTAGGGTGATTAGACCATACCTTGCCAGCCCTTATATACTTGACCTATTTCTTAGGAACTATTATTATTATGTCTGCTACTATAGCATAATCCTAGTTTCCTCTCCTCTTTCCCATCATCCCTAGATGGAATTCTGATGATGAACTTGGCAGGGAAATCCAGAAGGAACAGATTGGGAAAGATTATGTTTGAAGTCAATTCATTTGTTATATTTTAGGGCTAATTTCTAAGCTCCTTCTGCCCACACAACTCCCATAGGATAGCATCAAAAGAGACCTAGACATGAAAGGAATATCTTCAGCATCATTTGGAGAATGGTTTCCAAAAATCCACATATTTGATAACACATTGCTATTGATTAAGTTCATCTCATCTATAAAATTGTGTGTGTGTGTGTGTCTGTGTGTGTGTCTGTGTGTGTGTCTGCATGTAGTGCTTAGGGTTGAATTAGATGAGGATAGCAATGAAAGCAATAGCTTACCTAAAATAATGTAAGACTACATAAATAAAATTAGTTTTATTAAAAGGAAAATTTTCTGAGAACTGGCAAAATATTACTTTTTTCATGAGTTACTCAGAAACATAGCAGATTTTTCAAGGTGAATAAATGTTAATGAAAGTGTTTTAAATGGAATTTAGAACAACCACAATGTTTCCTCCAATCCTACCTTAACTTGGAATGAAATTTAATGGAAAAAAATCAAAGGAAAACAAAATGATAACAACTATTACTCTCTCTCTCTCTTTTTTTTAAAACCAGGGATCATTTTCCATTTCATTTTCCTTTTAACAAACAGGTATATATGTGTAAGGCACTAGGATGGGCTAGACAGATATAAACACAAATACAATTCAGACTCTGCTTTCAGGAAATTTACATCCAAAGGGAGAAACAACATATGGAAATAACTAGAAGAAAAAAGAGGATAAAATAAATAAAAAAGAAAGGTTGAGGCAAAGTATTTTTTTAGAAATTTAAGACAGAAAAAACTGATGTGATGCTTAGATTGAGGAGACAAGTAAAGAGCTGGTACCCCATCTCAGTGTTGAAGAAAGGGAAAAATTTAACAAATGGATAAGTGATGGAGTTCACATGAGACATGTAGTGGAGGAAGGGAGACAAGGGTGTAAATAGCAAAGATATGGGGATGGAAGGGGGAAGGATAACAATAAAGAAAAGAGAATAAATCAATGTTTCTAGAAGTTAAGTATCAATATATACTTAATTCAATTGTTAATAGTTAATGAAAACTTTTGACTTGAAGAATGGCATGATTAGAGGAGTACATTAAGACAAATACACACTAGACTAGAAAGGATATAGAATGCTGGTAGTAAAAAAAAATATTAAGGTTTTATAAGAGACATAAGAAAATTAATGAGAAACCAAAATGGAAACATATTGCAATCAGAAATAACAAGAAATGGCAAATGAAGGATGAATCAAAGGTGACTCAGAGGTAACAAGCTAGAGTTATTGGGCTTGTAACAGATAATGTTGTCATGAACAGAATTGGGGATATATACAGTTTTAATTTATGTAATGCAAGTGGAAAGTTTGCGGGAAATGACAAAGAGTCTAGTTTGGCCATGTTAAGTTTGAAATGTTAATGGGACAACCAAATGAAGCTATTTATCAGTTTAAAATTGGGGAATAAAGTTTTTGAGGAGAGTTGGGTATGAAAATAGTGATTTGAGAGTACTGTGCACAGAAATAAACAATGAAGTCTCAAGAGGAGAAGAAATAAGGATGAGGAATTTAGGAGTACTCATATTTAGGAGGAAGAAAGATGAGGATTTCCTAATGGAGACAGAATAACCAGTAAAGTAAGAAAACCAAAAAAATGCAGTGCAATGAAAATCAAAGAAGGAAAAAATAAAAAGGATGAAATAAATAAAAGGGACAGATGCCTCACAGAAGTCTAGGACAACAAAGATAGAAAAAAGGAAATTAGACTTAATAATAAAGGAGTCAATTATAATATTGGAAATTGCTATTGCAGTAGAGCAGGGATAATGGAAATCAAATAGTAAGGAGGTCAAGGGGTGAATGGATGATAATAATGTGAAGTCATAAAATGTAGACTATATTTTCAAGCTTTGAAAGGGAAGAAAGAGAGGGAACAGATGAAGGCTTGAGGTAATAGTAGATTCAAGAGGTTTGCTTAAGATAGGAGAAACTTTAGTATGTTTCTAGGATGAGAAGAAGAAGAATATAGAGAGATGGAAAGTAAATATGGAGAAGAGAAGGACTATGTAACAATATTAAAAATAATAGCTAGCATTTATACAGATACTCCTTTAAAATTTTCAAAATATTTTATGTATGTTATATCATTTGATCCTAACAACCACAACAAGAGGATGTTGTTAAAGATAAGGAAACATGTTTAAAGAAATCAAATGACTTCCCTAGGGTCATAGAGTTGTTAAGTGACAGATGAAAGATTTTAACTCTGAAATTTCTGATCCCAAATATAGCTTTCTCTATTCTACCCACTGGTCAGTAACAGAAGTTAACCGGTCATAAATAGTGAGATAGAAAGATATAGGTGTAGACTGACATCTATATCTGTGGATGTACATACATGCATACATGCATAGATACATACATATGCACACAAATTAATTTCTCAAATTATGTCAATTTATGTTTGCTCCCATTCAAGGTAACCTACTATTTCCAACTCCAAGTTATGCTTACTGATTTAGCATTTTATTGACCAGAAAAGCTCATAATTATCTGTAAACTTTAATATTTCACTGTAAACTTCTAAGCAATTTTCAAATGTTTTTTAAGACTCCTTTTAGCAGTACTCCCCAATAACCTCCACTATACATACTTGTCTGTCCAGAGTACTTTTCAAATCTTTTTATACTTTACTCCAATTACTATATGATCCAGTGACACCAGCCTCCTTGCTGGTCCTCACATATGACACTCCATCTCTTAACTATAGACATATTCACTGACTATCTCTCATGCTGGGAATGCATATTGATATCTGCCTACTGGATTTCCTGGCTTCCTTCAATTCTCAGCTCAGAAGTTCTACCTTCTGCAAGAAGCCTTCCCCACTCCTTAATTGTAGTACCTTTCCTCTAATATTACTTCCTATTTATTCTGTGTATATTTCATTCATACCTAATTGGTGGTATATTGTCTCTGTCATTAGATTTAAGCTCCTTGAGGGCAGGGAGTAGTTTTGTTTCTTTGGGGTTGGCATTTTTGTTTGTTTTGTTTTCAGTGAGTTTTTTTGTTGCTTTGTTTTGTTTTGTTTGTCTTTTCTTGTATTCTCTGAGTTTTGAGCAGTGACTGGCACATAATAGGAACTAAATAAATGATAACTGACTGACAGACCTAATCTCAATTTCATGGTTTAAGGCTAATTACTTAATTATGACAAAATATCCTGATTCTGAAAGCAAATTATTATTTTGATAGTATTTAGAATAGAATATTAAGCTGGGCCTTTTGAAAATCTAAATCAATTGCATTAATTGGTTTCTCTTTGTCTACATTGTGTTTTTAACTCCCACAAATATGAAGTCTATTTCTGTTAAAAATTCTCTTCAGTTGGGACCCAAGATGTGTTCAGTATTACTGAGTCCAGTATTAAAATGGATTTAAATTTGGGGGCTTAGGTATTTTTCACTGTGATAAAATCATTCTATCTAGATAACCAATATTCATTATTGCATAGGTTTGTGTGTTCATACAGTCTGAACTAGAATGAACCTCAATTTGGATGAATAAATTTTATAATTTTGTCCTTCTCTAAAATGAATCAGAAAATCATAGTCATATGCTGTATATTCATAGTCTATCCTCTGAGGAAGGGAATTAAGAAGTCATCTAAGCCACCATGTTGAATGAGGCATAAATGTCATCTACAGCTTTAAATATATGATAATGCTGACTGGGGAATGTTGCTACATAATTAGAAACAATTCATTTTACAATGACAAAATTATTTTGTTATTTTTCCTTTCCAATTGTGTTCCCTAAAAGTGTTTTCCCAGATATTTTTTCTATACCACAAATGATGAGAAACTCACTACCTAATAAAGTAGCCCATTCTAATTTTAGACTTCTCTGTTTTTTCTAAAATCCTTCTTTCTTAGGGAAGAAATTTACCTCCCAGGTAACTTTGACATATTGGTTCTACTACTGCCCTGTGCAGCTATGAGGAACAAATCAATCCTAAATATATAGCTCTAAGTCTCGAATGACCTGTATGATGCCCAAAGAGTTCAATAATAGAAAGAATCCTTATATGCCAACATATTCATAGCAGTGCTCTTTGAGCCAACCCCTGGGACACTCTATTTATCCTCAATCAATAAAAAGAATTTAAGCACTTAATATATCCCAGGCACTGTGGTATATAAGCACTAGGGATATGAAGACAAACAAGCCTTCAAGGATGTGCACATAAATATATATATAAGATATATGCAAATAAAATGCAAAGTAACCCTTGGAGGAGGAAGCATTACTAGCTAGGAAGCAGAAAGAAGAGTTTGGAAATGTTTTATGAAGAATATAACACTTCATTTGAGTTCTGAAAGGAAACCAAGGTGTCCAAGAGGTGGAAGAAAAGATAGAAACTATTCTAAACATGGGGGATAACCATAAAGGTATGGGGTGGGAGATGGAGTACAATATGAGAGGAAAAGGAAGTAGAACTTTATCTCTGGAATCTAGAGAGTGTGGAAGAGAGTAATATGTAATTAGATTGAAAAAAAGTAATGGACAAAACTTTTTTAAGACCTTTAAATGACAAACAGAGAAGTTGTTATTTGATCTCAGAGAACACATTAGTTACTTGCAAAGATATTCCAGATACCTGGTGCCTGAAAAATGTAACCACAATAACAAATAGGCCCTCATGCAAATAATAGAAAAATGTTAAGCAGAACTGGGATAAGAATAGACTATCAAGCACACCATTATACCAGAAACCTCCTTGCATGTTGCTATCAATCAATCAACTGTCTCTTGGCCTGCCTATTCAATCAGTTAAGAAAGCTGTCTCAGGGGGGGAGACAAGATGGAGGCATAGAAACAGGAGAACTGTGTGGCTCCCACCATAACTGCCTTAAACACCTATAAAAATTACTCTAAAAAATTTTAGAGCTCCAGAACTCATAAAATGACAAAGAAACCAGGTGCCCGCTGAAGGCAGCGGTCAGAAAGGGCTCACTGCAGCACACTGGGAGCAAAGCCCAGACCCATGCAGTTTTAGCTCCAGGCCATCCAGGAGAAACCCCAGCAGGAGCTTTGAGGAGAGGGGATCAGTGGCAGCTATGGCAGTCTCCTGAATTATCAACCCATAAGAACCAAGGACAAAGGGAAAAGGTCAGTGGAACTTGGCTAAATTTGGGGTAGAGGGTCCAAGTGACTGCCTCTAGAACTAGAAGCAGTCTGAAGTGGGGCCCTGTGGCTGCTTCCGCGAGGCTGCTTCAGAAGCTCCTGGCCTGCAGATTTCAGGGGAGCCAAGCAATCATTCAGAGGCTAAGTGCTCTTGCCTTTAGCTGCCTGGAGAGGGATCTCAGTCTTGGGTGGTGGTCCTGAGGTGCATTTTTCAGTGAGCCAAAGATGCAGGGGGCTGCAGAGATGATGGCAGCCTCCTAATAGCTCCAGCAGTTGTGAAAACCCCAGCAATTTGGGACAGAGCTTACCCCTCTGAAAGCAGAGTTCTACTGAGCCCAAAAGTCACATAACTGACTGACAAAATAAGCAGGCAAAGGAAGCAAAGAAAGCTCAGCAATCCAACTTTATATTCCTTTTTTGGGGACAAAAAGGATCAAAGCATGGAATGGGAGGAAGACAACACAGTCAGAACTCCTGCACCAAAAGTTGCCAAGAACAATGTAGACTGGTTAAAAGCCATAGAGAAACTTAAGAAGGATTTTGAAAACAAAATAAGAGAAATGGAAGAAAAATTGGGGAGAGAAATGAGAATGATGCAAGAAAATCATGATAAGAGAGTCAACAACCTGACTGAAGAAAATAGCACCTTAAAAAAAAGACTAACTCAAATGGCAAAAGAGGCCCAAAAAGCCAATAAGAAGAAGAATGCCTTAAAACATTGAATTTGCCAGATGGAAAAAAGAATCTCAAAAGCTTACTGAAGAGAATAATTCCTTCAGAATTAGAGTGGAGCAAATGGAAGCAAATAACATTATGAGAAATCAGGATACTATCAAACAGATCCAAACAAATGAAAAAAATAGAAGGCAATGTGAAATATCTTCTTGAT
>CM053587.1:128556035-128576589 GCA_028646515.1 Pseudochirops corinnae
GAGTATATATATATATATATATATATATATATGTAAATGAATACATATATGAGTGTATATATATGTGTATAGGTATACATAGAGAGAGGGCACAGGATCAATTGAATAGCAAAGAATGATATTTAAAAGGTGAAATTGAGAGGCAAGAGAGGAATATAATGAGAGGAGATGGGGAGAGACAGAATAAGGTTAATTATCTCATATAGAATAGAAAAGGAATAACTGTTACAATGTAGGAGAAGAACAGGAAGGCAGAGGGGAATGGGTCAACCTTATTGTCATTGAATTTGGCATGGGAGGTGAGAATGACATACACTCTAAATTGAGTATCTTGCCCTACAGAAGAGTAGGGGGGAAGGGGATGACAGGGAGGATGATGGAGGGGAGGGCAGGTTTGGTGGGAGGGTAGTTAGAAGCACACACTTCTGTAAAGGGACAGGGACAAAGTAGAGAATAGAACATGTGGGTGGGCGGTATAACATGAAGGGAAATATAGTCAGTCTTTCACAATATATCCACTATGGAAATGTTTTGCATAACCACACATGTATAACCTATATTGAACTGCTTATCTTCACAGTAAGGGTGGGTATCAAGGAAGGAAGGGAAAGAATCTGAATTTTAAAGTTGTAAAATCAAAATTTTAAAGTATCATTATTATTGTTATTGTTATTATTATTAATTTACATGCAACTGGGAAATAATATATATAGGCACTATGGTATGGATATCCATCTTGCCCTACTGGAAAGTCAGAGGAGGGATGAGGGAGGATATAGGAGAGAGCAAATTAGGGGAAGGGGTATACAGTGGGGCTGCTATTTTAGGGTGGTGAGTAGGGGAAAAATGGGGAGAAAATTTTGTAACTCAAAATCTTGTGGAAAAGAGTTATGTAAACTAAAAATAAACATAAAAGTTAATTTAAAAAAACGTAAGTCAGGAGTATTTTATTTTCTGCTCAAAACTATTGATGGGATTATTCAACTCAGTTGAACAAGCATCTGGCAAGTTGTTCGTATTTCATTTTCAAAAGACCAATGACATCACATGGTAAAGTTTTGACCCCTGTGTGAAGTGGATTTAAGTGACCCATTTGAACAAAATTGTCAGCCTCACTCTTTCTTCCAGAGTCATCAAAGACAAGTGTCAAAAAAAAAAAAGAAAAATCAAGACTAGTAGTTAGGGCCCAGAAGTCAATAGATGACCTTGGCAACTTTGACGTCTGACCAGTCTTAAGTGCTCCATACCAGTCCATTGGAGGAAGTCTTCATAAGCTTGGGGTAGACATCGCCCTTACTCATTGATGGTTTTGAGGCTTGTTGATTATTCTCAACCTGATTTATTCTGTCTGCAGAGGTAGTTTTATCAGGGTGTGGCCTCTAAGGATGCTATAGCTTTAGCTGCAGGGGTGAACTGAGTGACAAGTAGACACCAAAGGTGGATGAGCAGCCCTGAAAAAGGCTCAGCAAACTCTTATACCACAGATGACAGTTAATACCCTATATGCCCCATTTATTAAGTATATGCTATTTGCTAGGCACAGTGCTTGGTGCTAGGCCTATAAAGATGAAATAACACAGTCTATTCTACAGGGAGGATACAACATATTTACCTCAGATTCCAATCTCTAAAATGAGATGAATATATATCTCCCAGGGTTGTTGTGAGGATAAAAGGGAATAAAAATTGTAAAGTTATTAATACAGTGTCTTGAATATCATAGCTCTTCAGTAATTTTTACTTGTGTCTGACTCTTTGGGACCCCATTTGAGGTTTTCTTTTCTTTTTCTTTTTGGTGGGAGGAATGCAGGGAAATTGGGGTTGTGACTTGCCCAAGGTATTGAGGTTTTCTTGGCAAAGATACTGGAGTGGTTTTCCATTTCCTTCTCTAGCTCATTTTAGAGATGAAAACACTGAGGCAAATAGGGTTAAGTGACTTGCCCAAGGTCATAGAGCTGGTAAGCATCTGAGGCTACTTTTGAACTCAGGTTTTCCTGATGCCAGTCCCTGTATTCTATCTGCTTTGTCTCCTAGCTGGCCCCCTGGCACCTAATCTACAATAGGTGTTATATCAATGTTAGTTATTATTATTACTATAACTACTACTACTTCTCCTACTATTTTGGGGGTAGCCTCAATAAAGAACAGTTGATCCCACTAGTACGACAATAGACAGCAAGTTCCTGAGGACATGCACTGCAAGGGATGGACTTGGAATATTACTCCCAAGCACATAACCTTGTGGGAGGCCTACGATTTGCTGAGTATGTTCATTCATTTCTGAGCTTCAGGGAACAGTTAGATGCTGGGATGGACTATGAGAACCTTACCCCTTGTCTTTGGATGAAAGAAATGGAATCTGGTTGGGGAAAGCCATTGGTCCTCTTACTTGAAAAAAAAAAAGATTTAATGACACTGGTTTATTAAGACAAAAGAAAATAATACATACTTCTGGCCACTGAGAGCCTATACCATGGTGTGACCTATACACTTAAGGAAAAAAGGACTCTAATCAAGAGGGACAATCTCAAAAAGAACCACTTATTTTGGAAGATCAATATAAAAACAATCTTTTTGCTTTAAAAGGTTTTGTTGAATAGCTTGGATCTCATTCAGCTATTGCAACAGCTTCTTAAATGGGCCCTCTTCCTCTAGTCTCATTCCTGTATAATAATTTCTCCAAACAGTTGTCAAAATGTTTTGTCTAAAATCTAAATCTGACTTTGACACTCCACCCCGCCTCATAGATCAATAAGCTCCTATGGCTCACTATTAGCTCTAGGATCAACTGTTTTGGCATTTAAAGACCTTCATAATATTCCCTAATCTACTTTTCCAGACTTATTAAACATTACTCCTCTTTCCCCACTCTATGGTCCAGCCAAATTGGTCATCTAATTAATCCTCATGCATAAAACTACACTTGTTATTTCTGTGTATTTGCATTGGTGTTCTCCATTCTGAAATGCTCTCTCCTCCTTTACCCTCCTTCACTTTGCTTCTTAGCATGTCCAGGTTCCTTCATGGCTCGTATATATATGTATGTGTGTGTGTGTGTGTGTGTGCATATATATATGTATGTGTGTGTATGTATGTATATATGTATGTGTGTGTATGTAGTGGTATACATATACATTCATACATACATATGTGTGTGTTTATGTATGCATGTGCATGCATCAGGTGTTAGGACTGTGCTGTTTTCTTTTGACTCATGTAGGTTATGTATGTCCACAGGCATCGCTATAGATATGGCTCATAAGCAGTCAAGAATAAATATTTCTTTCATCTCTTCCCCTCATCCTTCTCTAAGGAAGATTTGATTCCTGCCAATAGGAAAGGCAGGAGTTTGGGGCCCAATGGTGGCCACTCTGCTTTCCTCAGAGAGAGGGAAGTTGGAGTAGAACTAAATCTATCTTCTCCCTTAAATATGGTTAATCAAGGGAAAAAATGAGGTTAAAGCTGTGTTCCTGATCACTATTACTTAATGGGAAAGGAGGGCCCCATGTTACATATCAAAACTTGACTTCCTCCCTACCAAATGTTCACAATGAATGTACAAATAAAATAGCAAATAAACCCATTTATCCAAGTTGATAGAAAAATAGAAATAAGAGGAAGTATATGAAAAAATATACCAGACAATATACAATGAAACACCTTTATCACTGAAAGACTTTAATTTAGAATGGTCAAGGTAACTCCCTGCAACCTAGGTTATCACTAGATACCCTGACCATTTGTTTTTGACACTGGACACTGATGACTCTGGAAGACAGAGTGAGTGATAACTTTGTGCAATTTTGCTTCATTCAAATACAATTCAAGTGCAATTCAAGACATCATGCTCTTTGTATCACTGATCCTCTTCAAGAATGAAGAATTGGCTACTATCTTTCCTGTTAGAAAACAAGATTTAGTGTGTGTGTGTATGTGTGTGTGTGTGTGTGAGAGAGAGACAGACAGACAGACACAGAGAAGTGAGAGAGAAAAAGAGAGAGAGATACATATTTTATCCAATTAGAAATAGAATAGCATGCTGATGATAATGAATTTGTTGGTGACTGCCAGATCCTCTCTATACAACCTCTTAGCACAGTCTTTCTCTCCTTTCCATGACAGAAGAGAGGTCAGAATGGATGATTTCTCCCTTAAAGATAGATAGAAGTCAGAAGAGTCCATAGCACCTCTTGCCTCTTTTTCTCACCAACTACACTTACCTCTCAAATGGGTGTGTGGCATTAAGTAATCAATTCTATAAATGAGGAAATAGTCACAAAAAATTAGCCCTTTGAGGCAAGGGTTGTATATATTTTGCATATATATCTGTCAAGATCTGTGTTATTCCCAACCCACATGTAATGTAGTCTCTTTGATGGTATTGTTTAGAGATATTCATTTAGTGTAATAAATTAAACAGGTCTCTAGAACCTCAAATAAATGGACCTGGTGGTAATGAGGATGGATCAAATTATGACCACTAGAGAGATCAAAGGTTATGGACACATTCCAAAGGACAGAATTTATGCCAGTAGAGAATAGTGTTATTCATTGGCAAAAGAGGTCAAGTGTAAAAAAAAATGATAGTTGACATTGATATAGAGATTTATAGATTTTTTTTTTGCTTTATTTTTGGAGGGGGGGAAAGTAGGACAATGAGGGTTAAGTGACTTGCCAAAGGTCACATGGCTAGTAAGTGTTAAGTGTCTGAAGCTGGATTAGAACTCAGGTCCTCCCGACTCTGGGCCAGTGCTCTATTCACTGCATCATCTAGTCACTCCTACAGATTATAAATTTATTAAATATATTATCTCTTTTGATATTTACAACTGACCTGTAATAGACACTTTACAGGTGAGGAAACCTAAGCTCAGTGCTTTTACATGGCCAGGGAGGACCTTGAAGGCCATGTAACTCAACTCACACTTTGTTTTAAGATGAGCACAGTGAATCTCCTTCTTGCCTCAAAAAATAAAATAATATGTAGAACTTGAAAAACCTTTAAAGGTAATCTACTCCCATTTCCTCATTTTATTAATGAGTAATTGAGGCCCAGAAATGACTACTCAAGTGCACAGAGGCAGTAAGTGACAGAGTTGGGTTTTGAAACCAGGGTCTTTGGACCTTAAGTCTATTATTCTTTTTATCATATCTTACAAACAAGATTGCAGCCAAAAAGGCAGCGTGGTGCTCAACAATTATCTTAGAGCTGGAAAGAAATAAAAGGACTTACACTGAAGGATGGAGTGATATTGAACTATGGAGATTTGCCTGTTTTCACTGTTTAAATTAAAATGAAATTAAATATAATTATATCATTTCCACATTATATGGAGTAAAAACAAAAAGCATTTCCACATATACAAAGAAAATAACACACAGCCTTCTTGCAAGTGAGGGAGCTGATGTACTGATGTTCTATTGAGTTTGGAGTAGTTTTTCCTAAATCTATTCTGGAGAAGTGGCAGGAATGTTGGCTTGAGTCACAAAAATATGACCCTCCTTAGAGGTAACACATCCGTTTTGTAACAAAAGTTTCTCTGATTGAAAGGATAAAATCAGAATAGTAATATTCAAAGAATATAATGTTACATATAAGGCAAGATGAAAGATTTGAAAAAAAATATATTTAAAAGAATGCACCCTAGCTGCATGGATGAGATAGGTCATTGATTCATAAGGGATCTGATATTGCAACTAACTGGGGATTCTTTAATTCCAGAGGAGATTCAAAAATATTGTCATGCCTTATTAAAGGGCAAAGTAAAAATCTTTGAGAAATGTTCTCCCCAATTTGCTGTTTTCAGTTGGAGATCTGCCAATGAACTCACCATTTCTCTGAGCAGCTGAGAATACTGAGTAGCCATCAATCTTCAGAAAACAGAGCTACTTAAGCTATCCAGGAAGCTGATGCCAGCTTTAGAACAAAATGGGGTTTCCACAAATGTCTGGCCCACTGTCTCTTACTCTTCCTTTCATCTTTCTTTCACCCTCTTCAGTTCCTGCCATACTTTTAGTTTATCAGAAAGCCTTTGTGCGTTGTATAAACTATGTATTTTCAGAATGTGGTTTCTTGATCTCAAAGGCTTTTTAAAATCTATCCTTATAATAGATTCTAGGTGCCTGATTTCTTCAAAAAATAAAAGCATAGAATGCAACCTATCAAGAATGTTCAAGCATAGTTTAGTAACTAATTCAAAACAAGTATTTAAAAGAAAAAACAAAATTTCACAGTACTTTATGTGTGTAATGGTAAGCACAGAAGTAGTTCACACCTTGTTTCAGCTATTGAATTAACACCTTGTTTTAATTCAAGTTTCTTTTGAGCCTTGTATCAAGTCTGTTAAGAAACAGAGTATGTGAACCCCACAACTTGTTAACCCTAGAACTTGTGAACTCCTGGGGAGGAGCTAATGACCATACATAAATTGATCCCCAGACTGGAGGCAGCAGAACTGAGATGAGGACTCTTGTGGTAGCAGAGTCAAGAAGGAGAAAATTTGTGGTATCCTGGTACTCTGTTTTTCTGCTCTGTCTGTGTTGATATTTGTTTGTGATACTTTGTACCAAAGCCCTGGGACCTTACTGGAAGCCCTGAAAGAGGACTTTCCGGTGGTATGTTTACAGAAGTCCTGGAGGAGGGTTTTGGAGGTCCTGGGACTTTACTGATGATTTGTGCTGACCTCTTGGACCTTGTTTGTGGGTCTGTGTTGAGTTGATTATTTGTGTTGAGTTCTCAGACCTTGTTGGTGGGTCTGAGTTAATTTCACAGGTGCAAGTGAATTGATGATGGTGCCAGCAAGGTGTATGAATATTATTGTGGTTCTGTCAAGCTTTGTCTTCTTAGAAACAGGAAGTGTGAAGGACTTGAGGTAGACTGGACGCTGTGAGCTTCAATATTGAATGAGAACTGGAGAAGGATCTGGACAAGGAATTGAGAGCTGCCTGCCTTTGAACCCAGGTGACAATTGCAGCTGGGACCGTGGAAGAGGAAGCATGGAAGCTGAGAGCCAGCCTCGAGTCAAGCTGAAAGAAGACTTTACTTGGACACTGTGTACTGACTGAGAAGATTATCATTTACTGTGACCTAGGGGTGGAGAACTTTGACTTTTGTACTTTGTGATTGCATTAGAGATTTTGTGATTGACTAAACAAATGTACTTTGTTTAAAATTATGTGACCACTTTGGTGAAAACTATATGGCCATTTTAGTGAGAAGTTGTTGAGTTGTGACAGAGTGAATGTTTTATTTTGATTTTTTGTGATAAGTTGTAACATTGTGAATTCTATATTTTGATTTTCTACGAATGTTTTGCTCTGATTTGTTATTGAATAAAGAGCTCACTATACTATGTAATCAGAACTTTGAAAGTTGTTAATAGTAGCAGTTCTCTGGAAAGCTGGTCGTGCGTGGCTTTACAATGTGTTCAAGCAAAATTAAATTTCTAAATACTTTGGAGCATCACAGAATTTTAGAATTAGGAAATCATTTCAGATGATATATAGTTCTATTAATAGGACCCATCCCTCTAAAGAAAAAAAAAAATTTGTCTGCAATATACCTGATAAATGGTTATCTGTACTTCACTTTAAAAGTACATGGGAGGAGTCACATTCTCCTGAGGAAACTGATTCCATTTTTAAGTTTACTTTATATATTAGGATCTTTTCATCCTCTTTGATCAAGTCCATATTTTGATTTTTCTTTTCAACTTCCTTATATTACTCCTACTTTTGCATTCTAGGATCAAATGGAGCAGATTTAATCTCTCTCCTATATGACTACCCTTAAAAATCGACAGATAACTTTTGTGTTCCCCTTTAAGTGTTCTCTTTTCCCAGATAGATAATCTCCCAGGCACTTAGGCTAATCTTCACTGGTATACTTATATGGCATAAAAGTAAGATTCCTCATCCTGACTGACCCCTGGACATTCTCTCCATCTTATAGATATCCTTCCCAATATGTGGTGCTGGAAATTAAAACTTTTATTCCAAAAGTGATAGAATAGAGAGACAGTTTACTCCGTATTCTGAGACACGATAGCTCTCAATGGATTCTATATTTTAATAAGTACTGTTTACTTCCATATCATATTGCTGACTTATAGATGGTACAATTTACCAAAATGCCAGAATCATTTTCAGACAAACTTCTCCGTAGCAATGCCAAATGTAATGTGCTAAGCACAGTGTTTCACACAGTCACACTTAATAAATGCTTATTTTGTTCCATTTTATTCATCCATCTTGTATTTTGGGGAATGATTTTTTCAACCCAAGGTATACAGCGTTTCATTTATCCTTATAACATTTCATCTTATTTGGGCTGTCCTCATGCGTCAGCCTAGGATCTTTTTGAATTCTAATCTTCTCATATAGTAGTTAGCTTTGTGTCAGATCTAAGTTTTGACTAAAAACTGTGCCATTATTTAAGTATTGTGTAATTTTTAAAAAATTTTTCTTAATTTTAAAGTTGAGCACGGATTCCCAAGGCACTCTACTGGAGATCTCTTTTCAAGTTGACATCAAAATATTAATGACCATTCTTTGGTTCAAGTCATTCATTCAAGTATCAACCCATCTAATCTTTTCCACAAAAACAGTATGCAAAATTTTACAATACACTTCAATGAAATCTAGGTAAATTACATATTTATCATTTTTCTGATCTATCAAATTAGGCAACAGATTAATCTGGCATTATCTTTCTTGATGAAAATAATGTTGGCTATTTGTAATTACTGTTTCTGTATAATTATTTTGTCACTTTCATCCCTTCCCAGTGCACTCTCTTTACCCTAAGAGTTGATTCAACCTCTGGGCCTTCACACATTGGAAGGAAGCTACCATCCCTGTGACCTATCTGTCAATTTGACTGGTTCTTCTCAGAACCTCCATTTGAGGGAGATTCCCAGGCCAACCATGTCTTCATTCCTCTCCATATTACACTTGTAACTCTCCAAACTTTCTCTACAACGTCCCACATTGAGTACTTTCAGCCCTTCCTTGTTCTTCCCTGAAGCTTTTTAGCACCCTTTTCTGTACTATTTTCTCCCATCAGGATTCAAGTCCTAGACAGCAGAGAGTCTCTTTTTGCTTTGTTTATAATCCCATTTTTTAGCACTGTGTGTGGCACACAATAATAACTTAATAAATACTTATCAAGTTGCCTTGATGTTTTTTTCAAGTTGAATTAAACATTTCTTTGTTAATATTAGCTAGAAATTTTTGCAGGTAATTGAGGTCAGGCACACAGTATCAAAGTTTCAATAAAGTTGGATTGTGAATGGTTTTGATCACATCAAAAAGAAAATCTAATTGTGTGGAGCAAAGATGGTGGGGTGAAGATAGGGATTTACCTCAGATCTCTCATAAAATCCTTTAAATACCTCTAAAAAGTGAATCTGAACAAATTCTAAAGAGGCCAAATCCCCAAGGAGACAGAGTGTGGCAAATTTCTAGCCTAAGACAACCTGCGGGGTTGACAGGAAGGATTTATTGCACCAGGTTGGGAGAGGGTCCCCATCTAGCACACAGACTGTACCAGCACAGACATGACCGTGGAAAGGCCATAGCAGACTGCATTGCTTGTAGCAGTAATGGTTCCCATACCTCTCAGCACAGGAAAGGGGTCTGTCAGAACTGGGTGAAAGAGAGACACAGTCCTGTGCAGGGCCTGTGGCAGTAGCAACAGCTACTTCAAGGACTATCAACCCACAGACTGAATGTTGAAAGTCACCTCTTTAAACTTGAGGAGCCAAGATGGCAGAGTAAGCAGTAAATCACTCTCAACCCTCCTTGTTGACCTTGAAAAACCCAGAGAATATTGCCCCAGGAAAAATCCTGGATTAGTGGAGCCAGCAGAGAAAAGGATATAGCAGGCTTTTAGCTTGGGAGGCTAGAGAGATTAAGGGGAAATGTCCCTCTTGCTGTGGTTAAAGGGGAGGTGTGCAAGCAGGCCAGCAGCAAGCTATACCTCAGGGGACTAGTGGGAGATCTGGAACTCTAGGGTGGTGGAGTCCACAAGTGCCAACACCAGGATCCCTGGCATGCCTTCACACAGCCAGGAGAATTGCCAGACAGCAGTGCAGATGGGAATCCATCAGCAGCTGAGCCTACCTATGCTTTTGCACAGCACTGAGGGAGGAGATGTCCAGCGACCAGACCAGCGACCTCTCCCACACCCCATTCTGTGAGCTTCAGGGTAACCCTGGGGAAATGCAGAAAGACCTCACCTAGCCTCAGAACACACCAGCCAACTCCAGCTCAGCTCCAGGTAAGTTACAATATTATGTAGCTTCCACCTGCCTGAACCAGAGGCCCACTGCACAAAAAGACAATAACCAGACCTCTAACCTGCAGCACAAGGAGCATGGGAGAGAGCCCCCCATGCCCCAGGGGCAGAGATACATTTTAAAAACCAGGATGAAAACAATCACAAAGACAAAAAAGCATGCTATAAAAGGAAAACTCATAGATTCTTACTATGGGCTTAGGGAAGATCAAAATACAAACTCAGAAGATGTCAGGATTGACACTATACCTGAATCTGAAACCTCAAAAGAAAATATAAACAGGTCTCAAGTTCAAAAGAATTATTGTAAAAGCTCAAGAAAGATTTCAAAAGTCAAATTAGAGAAGTAGAAGAAAAAATGATCAATTCCTTTAAAAATACAATTGACAAAATGGAAAAAAACATCACTGAAGAAAATAACTCCTTAAAAAGTAAAATTGGGGGGTAGGTAGGTGGCACAGTGAATAGAACACTGGCCCTGGAGTCAGGAGGACCTGAGTTCAAATTCAGCCTCAGACACTTAACACTTACTAGCTGTGTGACCTTAGTCAAGTCACTTAACCCCAATTGTCCAGCCTTCCCTCCTTCAAAAAGCAAAAAAAAAAAAGTAAAATTGGTCCATTGAAAAAGGAGGTAGAAAACATAACTGGAGAAAACAAGTCCTTGAAAAGTAAAATTGGCCAAATGGAAAAGTAAGTACAAAAAGTAACTGAAGAAATTAAATTGTTAAAAATTAGAATTGAATATCAGGAAACCATTGACTTTATGAGGCATCAAGAATCAGTCAAACAAAATCAAAATAATGAAAAGTAGAAGAAAACATAAAATATCTCACTGGAAAAACAACTGACCTAGAAAATAGATCCAGGAGAGATAACTTAAGAATTATTAGTCTTCCTGAGAACCATGATGAAAAACAGAACCTGGTCAGTATCTTCCAAGAAATCATCAAAGAAAAGTACCCTGAGGTCCTAGAACCAGAGGGTAAAAACAGTCATTGAAAGAATGCACCAATCACCTCCTGAAAGAGATCTCAAATTGAAAACACCAATGAATATTGTACCAAAATTTCAGAAAAATCAGGTCAAGGAGAAAATACTGCAAGCAGTCAGAAAAAAAAATTGAAATATTGTGGAACTACAGTCAAGATCACACAAGACTTAGAAGCTTCTACACTAAAAGACTGGAAGGCTCAGAATGTGATAGCCCATAAAGCAAAGGAGTTCAGATTACAACCAAGGATCAACTAATCAGCAAAACTGAGCATAATCTTTCAGACAAGAAGATAGACATTCAAAGACATTCAAAGACTTCCAGACCTTGATAAAAAAAGGCCAGAGCTCAATGAAAAAATCGATCTTCAAATACAGGACTCAAGAGAGGCAAAAAAGGTAAATAGAAAAAAAATTAAGTTATTCAAAAAGGTCAAACTGTTTATATCCCTACACGGGAAGATGATACTTGTCTTTGTTAGGACATTTAAAAAGGATATACATAGAAAGAGTGTGGTAAAAATTAAATGATGTGATGATTTAAAAAGAGGTATCTAAGGGGAGCAAAGGAATGGTAATGGGAGAAGAGGAAAGGAGGAGGCAGAAAATAGCAAATTATATCACATGAAGGGGTACAAAAACATTATAGTAGAGGGAAAGAAGGGAGGGAGATAAGCATTGTTTGAACTTTATTCTGATTGGAGTTGGTTCAAGGAGGGAATAACATACTCAGTTAAGTTTAGAAATCTAACTTGCCCTACAGGCAGTAGGAGGGGAAAGAAGAAAAAAAGGCAGAGAGTGACTAGAAGGGAGGGAAAAAATAGTACAGGAAAAAGGAAAGAAAAGAAAGAGGGGCTGATAGGAGGGAAGATGAAGGGAGGTGGCAGTTGAAATAAAGACTTTTGAGTAGGGAAAGGGAGAAAGGGGAAATAAAAGTGTAAACCGGGGTGGGAGGGAACAGGATGGAGAGAAAGACATAGATAGTAATCTTAATTGTGAGTGTGAATGGGATATACTCTCCCATTAAAGGCAAGTGGATGGCATAACGGATTAAAAACCATAATCCTACAATATGTTGTTTAGAAGAGACATGTGAAATAGGAGGATACAGAGGGAATAAAGGTAAAAGGTTAGAGTAAAATATATTATCCTTCAGCTGAAGGAAAAAAAAAAAGAAAATTGCAGGAGTAGCAATCCAAACCTCAGACAAAGCAAAAGCAAAAATAGATCTAATCAAAAGAGATTAGGAAGGAAACTACATCATGCTAAAAGGTACCACAGACAATGAAATAATACTGTTACTAAATCAAGTAGCATAGCATCCAAATTCTTAGAGAAATCAAGGAAGTTACAGTAAGAAATAGACAGCAAAACTATACTAGTTGGAGATCTCAACCTCCCACTCTCTGAACTTGATAAATCTAAGTTCAAAATAAATAAGAAAAAAGTTAAGAACATGAATAGAGATTTAGAGAATGTAGATATAATAGACCTCTGGAGAAAACTGAATGGGGATAGAAAGGAAGCTACCTTTTTCTCAGCAGTACATGGCACATACTCAAAAACTTCCCATGTACTAGGACATAAACACCTCACCATCCAGGGCAGAAAGGAAGAAATATTAAATGCATCCTTTTCAGATCATGATGCAATAAAAGTCATGCATAATAATGAGCCATGGAATGAGAGACTAAAAATCAATTGAAAACTAAATCTAATCCAAAAGAATGAGTAGATAAAACAACAAATCATGGAAACAATCAATGACTTCATTCAAGAGAATGACAATAATGAGACAACATACAAAAATTTATGGGATGCTATGAAAGCAATTCTTAGGGAGTTTTATATCTCTGAATGTTTACATGAACAAAACAGAGAAAGAGGAGATCAATGAATTGGGAATGCAACTGAAAAAGCTAGAAAAAGGGATAAATTAAAAATCCTCAAATACCAAATTAGAAAAACTGAAAACTAAAGGAGAGATTAATAAAATCAAAATTAAGAAAACTATTGAATTAATAAATAAAACAAAGAGCTGCATTTATGGGAGGAAAAAAACCAAATAAAACTGGTAAACCTTTGGTTAATTTGATTTAAAAAAAAAAAGAAAGATGAAAATCAAATTACCAGTATCAAAAATGAAAAGGGTGAATTCACCACCACTTAACGGAAAATTTTTAAAAAATAGTGAGGAATTATTTTGACCAACTGCATGCCCATAAATTTGACAATCTTATTGAAATGAATGAAAATTTACAAAAAAATATAAATTGCCCAGATTCAAAGCAAAGGAAGTAAAATACTTAAGTAATCCCATTTCATAAAAAGAATTTGACCAAGCCATCAATGAACTCCCCAGGAAATAAGCTCCAGGGTCAGATGGATTTGTAAGTGAGTTCTAGCAAACATTTAAAGAACAATTAATTGCAGTACTATCCAGACTATTGGGGAAAATTGGTGAAGAAGGAGTCCTACCAAACTCTTTTTATGATATAAATATGGTACTGATACCTAAATTGAGAAGAGTCAAAACAGAGAAAGAAAATTACAGCTCAATTTCCCCAATGAATATAGATGCAAAATTTTAAAGAAAATATTAGCAAAAAGATTACAACAACTTATCATGAAAGTAATACATTTTGATCAGGTAGGATTTATACCAGGAATGCAGGGCTGGTTCAATATTAGGAAAACTATCAGCATAATTGATCTTATAAACAACAAAACAAACCGTATGATTACCTCAATGGGTGCAGGAAAAGCTTTTGAGAAAATAACATACTCATTCCTATTAGAAACACTAAAGAATATAGGAATAAATGGAGCCTTCCTTAAAACGATAAGCAGCATCTACCTAAAACCATCTACAAACATATGAAATGAGGATGTTAGAGTCTTTTTCAATAAGATCATAGTCAAACAAGAATATCTATGATCACCACTGTTATTCAATATGTTACTAGAAATGTTAACTTTAGCAATAAGAGAAGAAAAAGAAATTGAAGTAATTAGAATCAACAAAGAAACTAAGTTGTAACTCTTTGCAGATGATATGATGATATACTTAGAGAATCCTAGAGAATTAAGTAAAAAACTACTTGAAATAATAAACAACTTTAGCAAAGTTGTAGGATATAAAATAAACCTACATAAATCATCAGCGTTTCTATATATTACTAAAAAAGCTCAACAGCAAGAGATAGAAAGAGGAATTCCATTTAAAGTTACTGTAGACACTATAAAATATTTGGAAGTATGCTTGCCAAAAGAGACCCAGGAACTATATGTACATAATTATAAAATATTTTTACACAAATAAAGTCAGATCTAAATAACTGGGAACACATCAGTTGCTCATGGGTAGGCTGAGCTAATAAAAAGAAAATGGTAATTCTACCTAAATTAATTTACTTATTTAGTGCCATCAAAATCAAAGTACCAAAAATTATTTTATACAGCTAGTAAAAAATAATATCAAAATCCATCTGGAAGAACAAAAGTTTCATGATGTCAAGCTAATTAATGAAAAGAATTGCTACTGAATGTGACCTTGCCATACCAGATCTTAAATTGTATGATAAAACAGCAATCATCAAAACTACTTGTTACTGGTTAAGAAATGGAGTGGTAGATCGGTGGAATAGGTTAAGTACACAAGACACAGTTGTCAATGACTATAGCAATAACTGTTTGATAAATACAAAGACACCAGCTTCTTGGATAAGGATTTACCATGAGAGAAAAATTGCTATGAAAACTGGAAAATAGTATGACAGAAACTGGGCATAAACCAACCTCTGTATACTAAACCAAACAACTGTATACTAAAATAAAATTCAAATGGGTACACAATTTAAATATAAAGGCTGATACTATAAACAAATAAGGGAAGCAAGGAATAGTTTATAAGTCAGATTTATGGAAAATGTAGGAATCTATGACCAAACAAGAATTAGAGAACATTATGAAATGCAAAATGGATAACTTTGATTGCATTAAATTGAAAAGGTTTAGTACAAACAAAGCATATGCAACCAAGATTAGGAGGGAAGCAGAAAACTGGGAAAGAATTTTTAAAACTAGTTTCTCTGATAAAGACCTCATTTCTAAAATATACAAGAAACTGAATCAAATATATTAGAATAGAAGTCATTCCACAATTGATGGTCAAAGGATATGAACATGCAGTTCAAAGAGAAAGAAATTAAAGCTATCTACAGTCATATAAAAATGCTCTAAATCACTATTGATTAGAGAGATGCAAGTCAAAATGTCTATGATGTACCACATTACACCTGTCAGATTGGCTAACATGACAAAACAGGAAAATGATAAATGTTGGAGATATGCGAAGGTTGGAACACTAATTCATTGTTGGTGGAGCTGTGATGTGATCCAACCATTTTGGAGAACAATTTGGAACCATGCCGAAAGGGCTATAAAAATATGCATACCCTTTGACTTAGTAATACCAATTCTAGGGCTGTATCCCAAAGAAATAAAAATGGGAAAAGGACTCACATGTAAAAAAAAATATTTATAGCAGTCAAGAACTGGAAATTGAGGGGATGCCCATCAATTGCGGAATGGCTGATCAAGATGTGGTATATGAATATAACGGAATACTATTGTGCTATAAGAAATGATGAACAGGAGGACTTCAGAAAAACCTGGAAAGACTTATATGAACTGATGCTGAATGAAGTGAGCAGAACCAGGAGAACATTGTAAATAGTAACAGCCACAGTCTATGTTGAGTGATTTTTATAGACTTAGCCCTTCTCACAAATGCAAGGACCTACAATAATTCCAAAGGACTCATGATAGAAAATACCATTCACATCCTGAAAGAACTATGGAGTCTGAATGAAGAAGCTTCTTTTCTTTTTTTGTTGTTGTTGTTTTTTTCTTTCTCATGATTTCTCCCACTCATTTTAATTCTTCTATACAACATGATTAATGTGAAAACAGTAATGTTTAATAGGACTGTATATTTAGAGCCTTTATCAGATTGCATGCCATCCTGAGGAGGGAGGAAGGGAGAGAGTGGGGAAAAATTAAAACTTATGGAAGTCTACTTGATTGCATGCCAGCATGGATGGGGGAGGGGAAGAGGGAGGCGAGAAAATTTGAAACTCAAGGGATTCTGCAACTGAATCTTGTAAACTAAAAGTAAATAAATCAATTTTTCAAAAAACAAATGTTGCAGAGAGGTCAAGAAAAATGAGGACTGAGAATAGACTACCTGATTAAGCAATTAAAGGTTTATTGATAACTTTGGAGAGAACAGTTTTGAGGTGATAAGACCAGAAGACAGACTGCAAAGGGTTGAGAAAAGGAAGAGAAGGGTTGGTAAGAAGTGACTGAGAAAGTGGCAACTATAAAAAAGATAGCGCTTGGGTGGATGGTAAAGTAAAGTGAGAATTTCTGAAGGATGGGTGAGGATATTTGTATGAAGTAGGTAAAAACCAGTATGTAAGAAGAGAATAAAGATTAGAGAGAAAGAATAATTATGGGAGAAATCTTCCAGAAAAGATGGGAGGGGAGTATGGGTATGTGTAGTGGGGTCATCTTTGGCAAGGTAAAGGGGCCATCTTCTGACCAAACTGGAATAAAGGATGAGAGAACAGAAAAAAACAAAAACAAACAAAAAAAAACGTATGGAAGTGAATGTTGAAAATGAAAAATAAATAATTAACTTTTAAAAAAGAAAATCTAATGAGACTTCTAGGCACTGTCAGAGAATAGAATAGCCTTAAAGAAACAAGACCTGGTAGAGGTTTCCATAGGTTCCTAGTAGGCCCTATGCTTAAAATTCAAGGAATTGCCACAAAGTGGCAATCTTAGAGATCTCTTATTTTAACATTGTCCCTTTATAGAAAATGTGACTAAAATGAACAGAGATCACAGTGGCAGCAAAATTTAGAAATGCAAGCTGCTATGAACTCATATCTCTGGTGGAACATGCCTCTCCCAGAAGACTAGATTGATTTCATAAAGGGGAGATGAGACAGAAGGTAAAGTTCAGAGAACTATTCGTCAATAGAGTATTATATAGCTGTGACTATAAAAGCAACACAGAATTCTGAAGTGTAACTTCTTAAATATGTGAATAACTGAAACATAAGACAAAAACCATACCAGTCCAACCATATTCTTTGGGAGTTTTTTCTAATAAAATTGTCTATTAAGCTAGAAATGCAGGTATTTAATAATAACTGATTTTATATGGTCCTTCACAAGGAGTATCTCATTGGTGCTTCACAACAACCCTCTAATATAAGGGCTAGATATTTTTTGCCCATTTTAAGCTTAAAGGGGTTACATAATTTTTCTGGGCTCAAATGCATGTTTGAGGAAGGATCTGAATCCACATCTTCTAAATGAAAGTTCAGCACCATAGTGCTGAATGTAGGTAGGTAGGTAGGACATACATTATGATGTAGGTTTTACATATTGAAGAAGCTGGTTTTATTTACCTATTGGATTTTGATAATGTAAAAATACTCTTAATTATGAAAATTTGTAGAGAACAGATAAGGAAACATACTTATTTTTTTCTCAGTTGATTCAAAGGCAGAATATTTTAAACAAGATGAAGTGGTAGTTATTTTAGATGGTTTGAACTACTCTTGCTCATGTCTTCAAAAAATTTATAATTTTCACATATAAAAAACATTTATTTTTAAATAAATTATTTTCTTTTAAGTTAATCACCAAATCCTGAACCTGTTTTCTTAACTACTTGATGATTTCATTGGCCAAAGTGGGAAAATTCGCAGTTGCCATCCCATTACAATGGGTTCTAATGAGACTGGGAGGTACTAATGTGTGAGGTTCAGAAAATGTGTGCAAGATTGCAAGCAGTTATACCATGCCACAGGGAAGTGTTTGAGGGAATTAGTTGGGTCACTTGGAGATCAGAGCATATTGCACTGTCCCCAGCCAGGGGATAATGCATTGCTCAAAATTCTCTTGCATGGGGTTACCTGCTGTTCCTGATTGGCATCTCCACACTCTGGGGCCTTGATACCCTTGTAATTGCACTCCCTCTCTCACAATTCTGTTCAGCTGGGCTCTGTCATTTGTGGTAGGTGGATCTGGGGGTTATATAAGATCTAAGCTTTGGAGATATCTTTGAAGCCTGCCTTAGGATATGGCTTTAAGGCTTCCCCATAGAAAGACCTTAATAAACTTTTCTGTTTGTACCTCACAGCTGTGACTCTTCTGTCCTAAAAGGTACACTAGCATCAATTGGTTGGGTGTGTAACCAGTTGCCCCTGCTGGTAAATTAGGGTACTCTAAAAGAGAACCCTGACACTAATGTGTGGTTTGGTAATCCAAAACTAGAAGTTCTCTTTATAGTCAGGTCATAAAATCCCCTCTCTATTCAATCCTCATATGACAACCACTTGTCAAGGAAGTTAAAAATTAGAAGATGCTACAAGTGTTAATAACAAAAATGAGAATAATAACATGTCATATTTATATATTGCTATTAATTTTATAAGCTACAATATAAAGGTATCTCATTTTATCTTAATAATATCCCTATGAGACAGATATTATTATGACCATTTTACATATGAGGAAACCTAGGTTCAGAGAGTGACTTACCTAGCATTACACATATATTAAGCACCTAGGGTAGGATTTAAACTCATGTTTACCAAATCCTAATACCCAATCTCTTGGCTTTCTTCTAGCTTTTGTATTCTGTGATTCTCAATCTGATGTAATAAGTTATATTTCTTCCTTCTAGGATTAGCTTCTCTTCTGTTAAAGCTTCACTTGTTCCACATTGTCCCTTCACCTGTCCTTATTAGCTCTTAACTCATCTCCATCTGCTCTCTTATCAGCAAGTACAGATATTCATGGTAAATTCTATTTCCTCACCTCTGCTGCTTGTTCACTTTATAAGTTGATCTCATTGGCCAGAAGTCTTTCAAGAGACCTTCAAAGAGCAATTTTTTCCCCCTTTCTGAACATTTTGGCCATTTCATACAATACAGTTTCAAATTCAATTCAGTTTCAAATATTTTGACATTGTGATTTCTTCATCATTTTTTTCTGGTCTAACTTTGAACACAAGGTCCCAAGTATTCAAATAACATCCTTTGTGTTCCTGTAGTCATATCATAAAATGAAAGAATTTTAAGACTGGGGAAATCTTAAAGATCTCTTAGTTTAATGTTGTCCCTTTATAGATATTGTGACTAAAATGAACAGAGATCATAGTGGCAGCAAAATTTAGAAACGTAAGCTGTTACGAACTCATGTTTGTGGTGGTACATGCCTCTCCCAGAAGAGATTGATTTTATGAAGGGGAGATGAGACAGAAGGAAAAGTCCAGAGAACAATTAGTCAATACACTACTGTGTATATACTATGGTAAGCACTGGGATACAAAAAGAGGCAAACGACAGTTGTCCTAGAGGAGCTAACATTCTAAGGTGGGAGAAAAAAATCAAGCAAACAGTAAATAATTAAAAGACGGAAGGTGTTGGAATTCATATGGTTTGTGAAAGGTGTAGGGCCAACGAAATATTAACAGTACTGAGGGCAATTGTAAATATGCTGACGTAGTTCTCAATAGTAAAATATAGAAAGCGGACTTCAGGAGAGTGAATCACCAGCAGCTGTGGCAGTTTCTAGACTTATCAACCCATTAACATCAAAGACAAAGTAAAAGGTCAGTGTGGAACTCTGTTGGAACTGGAGGTGACACAAGAGCATGGTCCAGCTCCTACCCCCAGGGCAAGAAGCAGCAAAGTTGTGGCAGCTGTGCAGCCACCATGTGGCTGCTTCCAGAGCTCCTCGCCTGTAGATCATAGGGGGACCAAGCAACCATTTAGAGGGTAATTGCTCTTGCTTTAACCTGCTTGGATCTGTATCACTGTCTTGGGTGGAGCTCCTGGGATGTGTGGCCAGTGGATCAGGGCTTGTGGAGGCTTCAGAGAGGGCACTCAACTAATAGCTCCAGCAGCTTCAAAAACCCCAGCAATTTGGGACATAGCTCTCCTCTCTGAAAGCAGAGTTCTGCTGTGACAAAGAGTTCAAAAGTCAAGTATTTGAGTGGCAACATGAGCAAGCAAAGGAAGCAGAGCAAGCACAGCAATCAAACCTTAGATTTCTTTTCAGGGGACAAAAAGTATCAAAGCATGGAATGGGAGGAAGACAACACAGTCAGATTTCCTGCATCAAAAGCTTCCAAGAAAAATATAAAGTGGTTTCAGGCCATGGAGGAGTTCAAGAAGGATTT
>CM053587.1:128577089-128588016 GCA_028646515.1 Pseudochirops corinnae
ATATAAACTATAAGGACTATAGAAAATGTGTTCTTTTTGTGCTTAAAATGCCAAAATATTACCTTCTATTGTCTGTATTTTTCATGAGACTTGATGCCCTAAACATTTGGATAGTTGAAACTTGAAATTTTCCCAGGACCTGAAAAGCTACTATTTAGAGTCTTTTTGGCGAAAATTTGATTATGACTCTCCTATGCTTTGACACACATTCATGGACACACAGTCAATCAAGTATTTGTTAGGGACTTTCTTTCTTAGGTCATCCTCCTTCTTAAATGATAACCTTTTCCCAATGCAAACAAGATAACTTTTCATACTCTGGGATATTGGAGAAAGTAATATTTCTTATATTTGTGTCTAAGTAGAAAATATACCCTATATATAAAAACTGAGAAGTTCAAATTTTGTTCTCTAGAAAAAAGGTTGTGAAACTGAATTTCAAATGCGTCTCTTAAATTCCATTTAATGTGTGGCCAATGGTACATTACTTTTTAATCCTATAAACACATAAATATTTTATAGGCCCTATTCATCTAAAATATATTAACATTAGCTATTAGTTAAAATACATAAAGTAAAATATAAAATATGCAAAACAGTAGTATATTAGCCAAAACCAAGGTGAGGAATGAAACAGCTTAATAGGAATTTCACAAAAAAAAAAAATTGATCATTACAAAAAATTCTTTCTACCAGGCCCCATTGTCCTTTCTTTCAGCACCTGCCCTTACTTCTTCCATGCCCAGAGCTTCTTTTCAAAGTTAATGGGAACCTTCTGTACAGAAGGCATAAATGGGGGTTCAGAACAGAATAAGAATGGCTTTTGATGATGAGCAATCAAAAATACTGCATAATTAAATGGTGCTTAGCTAGCTTCAGCTGAGAGCATTTAAAATTATTTTAATGGACATTAGAGGTCCTTGATGAGATCTTACTTGGCCGTGACATTATCCTTAAAGGAAATCTTCTGCAATGTTTCGAGAAATTGCATTTCAGAGTTCTGTTATGAGTTACAATTATTATTGATGTTGGCAGTCATCTTAATTCTCCTCCTTTGTGTAGGGCAATGGGGGTGTTAGTCTACATTCAGATTCTGTTTTGCCCTTTCCTAATTTTCTTCCATTTGCATAGTTCTATGCCAAGGATAAAAAGAAAATATTGTCAGCAGCTTCTAAGAGCATTTTCTTAACTTAAAGATATAGTTGAGAGAATGGCACATCCCTACTCACAGGCAAAGTGCAATGGAATATGTTTCCTCTGGGTGTCATGGATTCAGTGCACTGATCACAAAGATTTATCTGTACAATGCAATGCAATCCAATCTATCAAGCATTTATTAAGCATCTACTATGTGCAAGGTATAATGTTAGACCCTGTAATATGAATAGAAACTTTAAATAGCCCCTGACCTCAATATATTTTCATTCTAATTAGAGGAAGGGGAGAAATACACACACACACACACACACACACACACACACAAATTAAGTATATACTTGCCATTTTGAGTAAATAAGGAGAAAAAATTAACACAAAGGAAACTAAGAAAGGCTTCCATAGCAGATGGCATATGAACTGAACTCTGAAGGAAGCTAGGGATTCTGTGATGGAGAGGTAAAAAGAGTTCATTCCATGCATGTGCAAAGGCATAGAGACTACAGATGAGGTACCAAGTTTGCAATAGTAAATAGGCCCATTTGGCTGACACACTGAGTAACAGAAAAAAATGCAATTAGCCTCCAAAGTAGCGGTTCTCAACCTGTGGGTCATGACCCTTTTGAGGGTCAAATGACCCTTTCACAGGGGTCGCCCAAGACCATCAGAAAACACATATTTCCGATGGTCTTAGGAACCGAGATACTGCTTCTCTATCTGTCTCCAGGCGGGTCTGCCCACATGCAGATATGCCCACATAGGAGTATTAAAGGGTCATGGCATTAGGAAAGTTGAGAACCACTGCTCTAATGCTAAGTGGAACCAAATTGTAAAAGATTTTTGATGAGAAGTTTGAGGAGGTGGTACTTTGTCCCAGAAATAAAAGGACACTGAAGTGTTTCATATAGGAAAGCAAAATAGTCAGATTTATGCTCTAGGAAGATAACAGTAGCAGCTTTGTAGAGGAGGAATTGGAGCAGGGAGAGACTGAAAGTTACAGATTCAATACTAATACCCCTGGGGCTGTGGGGAAGAGATCTACTGAAGCAGTAGGATTCAATTAATGAACATATACACATAAATTGTAAGGGCTATTGTTGTATATTTTTGTTATTGTTGTATATTAGATCAGAGATGTCAAACACATGTCAAACAGCATGAGGCTCACAACATTCCTCAGTGCAACTTGAACCAGATTAAAGTGCAGGAGTTATTATGTTAGCTGCAGAAATCCTTAAGTATGGCCTAGTTGAGTCCATTTCTATTTGAGTTTGACATCATTGGTTTAGAGTAGTAATGATTACATTCTGAAGCAGAATGGTACCACACGAGTGAAAGATGAGGATGAATTGGAGAGATGTTGGGAAGGTAAAATCTACATGACTTGGTAACTGGTTTGATATAGGAGGTGAAGCAGAGGAAAGAATCAAGAATGATTCTGAGGTTGTGGGTGTGATTGAATAGAAGAATGGTGATTACCTCAGTAGAAACAGGAAATTTAGGAAGAAAGATATATTTTAGGTAAATGACAATAGTTTTGTTAAATTACATCCAATGGGAAGTTTCCTGTGGCTAGTGAATGGTGTGGAACGGGAGCTCAGCAGAGACTAATATTATATTGCAAAGGCACTAAGAAGCATAAACTATTATTAATAAGTATTACTAATAAACATATTAGGTATGATGACTCATTTGTTTGACAGCTGTGGCATAAAAGATAAGGAGATGCTTAAAGAGAAAAGGAGGTAGGCAGGTCGTCTAGAAAAAGCAAGGTATAATAACCAGACAGCTTCTATGTGACCCTTGTATGTTGAGGCTGTGAAAAAAAACTAAAGAAAAGACTCTAATCTTATTGGATAGGTTCTCTATAGAAGATGTATAGTTAGACATGGATAAGAATCACAGGATGAGAAAGTATAGATGGATTGTAATTTGCACATCAGGAAGGAGTACCCACACTGGTCAAAAATGGCAGGTTCATTCAAGCATTGAAATCTGGCATCAGCAACTTAGCTCTTGTGCCTGTTGATGGTCCTGCACACATGTGGGCAATGCATATACAAAGGAGCACTGATAAAATGTGTATCTAAGGGAATTACATTTTTTTTCATCTCCTCAGTCAATTTGTGCAGGCTATGTTAATGTATAGTTATGAGAACCTGTTTTCTCCTTATGACTGAGGATGTATCCCAGGAGTAACTGAATACATGTGGGAGAAAAAAAGATGCTGACATATTACCTTCTCTAATTCCAGACATCTTCCCTAAAAGAAGCAAAGCATAAGCAGAGAGATTATATTCATAATTCAAATGAAAGTTGGTAACTTGATATTACCAAAAAAAAAAAAAAATGCCTATCACCTTGCCAGCAAAGATCTATGTAACCAAAGCCATGTTTTTTGTTTGTTTTCCCCCAGTAACAATGTATAGCTGTGAGGGTTGTACTACAAGGAAAGCTGAGTGCCACAGAATTAGTGCTTTTGAATTGTGATGCTGAAGTAGACTTTTGAGAGTTTCTTGGACAGTAAGAAGATCAAATCAGTCAATACTTAAAGAAATTCATCCTAACTATTCACTGGAAGGTCAAATGTGGAAGATGAAGTTTAATTACCTTGACAACATAATGATGAGACTCATTGGAAAAGACCCTGATGTTGGGAAATATTGAAGGCAAAAGGAAAAGAGGATAACAGGGGATGAGATGGATAGATTATGTCATGGGAACAATGAACACGAACTTGGACAGACTTCAAAGAATAGTGGAGAATAGAGAAGGGTTTTTGTGTGCTATGGTCCATGGAGTCACAGAGAGTCGATACAACAAAAGTATGCAAAGCTCAGGTAACTGCTTTAAATAGCTACCTTATACGGCATTACCTTGACTTAACAAGTTTAATTCATTCCATTACTGATCTCATAACTCGATTTGCTCATATATCAAATCAATTTTCCCCATTAAAATTAATTGAAATGCCATTAATCTGTTCCAGCCCCCAAAATGCCACCCCAGTATTTTTATGTTTTTAAATAAGAAATTGTATTTATAAATAACAAATATTATATAAAAACATAATAAAAGAAAATGTAAAGAAATAAACTGCTTTTATAAAGTGTATATTTACCTTGGATATCAGATGACTCAAACTAACAAGATACTGGCAGAAGTGGAGGGTGGAGGAGATAGATGGAAGAGGTTAGAGGAGTTTTGTTTTGCTCTCTTTCAATCACTTTCATTCACTTACTCGCTACACTCTTAATGCTACAGTTTATCCCTGAACTTAATTGCTACAGTATCTTTTTTACTTTCTCTTAACTTAATTTTTTCATTGGTGAGATGGGATGCTGGATGGGTGTTTGCTTGTGGCGTTTGCTGCGCCAAGTAGCAGCAGCTTGTACCCCAAATTTTGGCTCACAATTCAAAGCAAAAAATCTACCAAGTGACAACTCGTATCTCGGAAATCTCATAAGTTGGTGCACTCGTATGTCAAGGTACCACTGTAAATATATTTTAAGAAATAGTAAAATATTTTACCAATAATATTTAAATTGAATTTAATAACAAGTTTTGTCCATATATATCTATATCTATATTTTTATCTATCTATATCAATATCCATCTATATACATAAGTGTGTGTATATGTGCATGAGTGTGTGTGTGTGTGTGTGTGTGTGTGTGTGTGTGCATTCCTGCTTTGACAAGTAAAGACATGGAAATCTGTGAAATAAAAGAGACCTTTGAAAATGTTTTGCTATGTTAAGACAAATATTGTGTCTAAGATAAGGGTGGTAATAGTCCAAAGTCCCATGTTCAAGTCTGGATGCCACATATTTAGAAGAACATTGTTAAATTGGAGAGTATTGAGAAGAACCAAGACCTTGAAGGACCCTGGGTTTGTGCCACATGATGACTATGAAATGAGATAGATATTTTTAGTGTGGAGAAGAGAAGTTGTAGGGGGCTCAGATATCTGTTTTTATTTGAAGGCGTGTAGTGCAAATACAGTATTTACAGTGCCCACAATCACAATAAAGTCCATGACTATAAGTATCACATGATGCCACATGATGTTCAATTACAAAATATACCAAACTTTCCAGATAGAGGATAGAACTGAAGCATTTATTTAAACACCAGAATCCTGAATCTCACTAACAAGCTGATTCCATCATAGTACCAAAGATATTCAGAAGCCATAATAACGAGAGCCACAGCATCCTTCAGTCTTCCCACAAACTAATACAAGATCAAAATTTACTCACAAACCTCTCTGTCTCCTTAATGAGCATCCTCTTCCCCACTGTCTCCCTAGCTCTGAGCAGCTTCCTGTGGGCTCTGCTTCCCTTCAGCAAACTCCTCCCACCACAGGCTCCATATGACTACATTCAGCCTATTGGAGGGAAGAGTTTATCTTCACAGCAGGGAAGCTTCCTGTGGGCTCTGCTGTACCCTTCAGCAAATTCCCTCCATTGCAGGCTCCATGTGATTACATTCAGTCTATTAGGGGGCAGAGTTTACTTTCAAAGCAGGGAAGGGCTTCAAACTCCCTCCTACATATTAAGGGGCAAAGAAGATCTTCAAATTCCCATTCGCATTAGAAAGGGTATAATAAGAAAGTGAGTTCAGATATTTTCTGATAGTAACAAGAGGACAGAACCAGAAGAAACTGGTTTCAGAGAAGCCAAATTCAGTTCAACATGAGGAAAAACTCCCTAACATTTAGAGCTACCTAAAACTGCTATGTGATGCTTGAGGAGGTACCAAATTCGTCCTTCCCTGAAAGTGCTCCAGTAAAGATAGAGTGGACACTTGTTTGGAATATTATAGGTTAGAATACATGATTTCTGAGGTCCTTTGCATGTCTAAAATTCTATAATGTTGAAAAAATGGATTTTTGAATAAGAAGAAATAAAGCTATTTTGAAGTACAGTAAAATGACTTCTCTGGAACATTTAGAGATTTTAAGTGTTAATCTCTCCAAACACCTGTGATGGAGATAGGGAGAATTGTTGTACCATAGTAGAGAAAAATCTGAGTATCAAAAAGGTCAAGTGATTTGTTCAAGGACATAACAAATGAGTGGTGACTGAGAAGATAGAAATTACATGACTTATAATTTGCAGCAGTAGACAACAGATCTTTCTTATTCTCTTTAGATGTTATGTTCATATCTAAAATCCTGAGTCCAAACTACCCAGTCTAATAGTACATTTCCTGTGATGTAGCAATATGCAGATGGTGAACATAAAGGGAAGGTTACATGTCAAATAGTGTACCTCAAATAGACAGTCCATAAAATTGAGAAATAGCTCTTTGAATTATTTTGGTTTTATTCAAGGTCTCCTCTTTTCTCTTCACTCACATACAAATGCCATTTATTTCCTTTTGAAAGAAAGCACACTGTAGTTTGATATCTTTATTTTTCAATTGACAGAAAAAAATTTCAACTTGATTAAATGAAAAAAAAAAAAGATCTCCATGGTAGCTTCACAAACAATAAAGTAGTCTATTATAAAAGGTAAACTTTTATAGTAGCAGCAATTTATAATAAAACATTTGATCCATATTTACTGCATGAAAAAATAAAATGTGCCACAATGTTTACTCAGTGCTTTATAGCAAACCATACTTTCTTATAGAACTACAAAAAGACAGGCATATTTAATAGAGGTGATATGATGATAAAGGTTGAGGAAAACTTCTTTTCATAAAATGACATATTAATATTTCACAGTTTATATCTTAAAGTGGCATGAGGGCAGGGTAAGAATAGTTCTCAAATAATAATCCACTTGCTATTTTTAATATTAAAACAAACCATTTTATATATATATATATATGTCTATGGTTTTATATATATATATGTCTATGGTTTCTTTGAACAAAGCCAAGTCTATACATAGAAAGAATAATGATACTATTAAGCCACACCTACTCAGAAACTCATAAATTGTATGCTATCCACCCACCCCTCCTTAAGAATTCTTGCTGGGCAAGGTGGTAGGTAGAAGTAAAGTAGAAGAGACAGGAAGGATAGGAAACAAGAGATATGCACATACATAAAAACGAAGATCAGGAGAAAAATAGGTTTGGGAAAGTCTATGTTTATATATGTATGTCTATATGTATCTGTGCATGTATATATCTATAGCTATAGAGAAATATATCTAAACTTTATGGTACTCTTCTATGGGGTAGAGGAGGGTATGTATCTGTATCTATATCTATATCTATCTATCTATCTATTTATCTATGTATAAACTTTATCTTGGCCTTCTGGGGGGGGGGGGACTGGGGGAGGTGAAAAAGTACAAAATAAAAAAATGCACAGCAGAGAACAAAAGAAAACTCACAGGGAAGCAAAGAAAAGATGGACAACTCAGAACACAATGTGTATTATTTATGTTACAGGCTTTCTTGGAATGAAAATTTATTGTTACATATTTTGAATGCTCTCAGTTCTGCTATGCACACAACATGCTTTTCTTCTTTTTAACTTTTTATTTAAGTTCCGATATTTAAGTTTGACATATTTTTATTTCTTTTCTCCATTATGTTTAAAAAAAAAAAGTTCTTCCTTCCCTGATGTCCCCAGACACCATCTTATATTTGAGGAATTATCAAGAGTTCCCAGGGAGGTAAATCTTTTCTCACAATGGAATGTTCTCTCTTCTCACCTCCCCCTCTTAGTTTTCTGGCTTCCTTCTAGATTCGGCTTAAATCTAATCTACTGCAGGGAACCTTTACTGTCCTTTTAGATGATACCACTTTCCCCTTCAGATTACTTTCATATACTCTTTGTATATCTTTGTGCTTGTTTGTTTTTGCCTTTCTTTGTGGTCCTAGCACTTAACAAAGATACCTAGAACAAAGTAAGTACTTAATAAATGCTTGCTAACAGATTGATGTACTACCTGCATCAATCAAATAATCAAGGTAGTAGGAGGGCCAGGTCCAAGTTTGCTTCTCTGCACTATAGGAGGCATTGCCCAATAACTCCTCCTTCTCTTTATAAAAGCTCTGCAGATGTTCTTTCTTATCACGTTAGAAGGGTTAAGTCTAGGAACTCCAATGCCTCGTTTAGAATGCTAGACCTTAGTAACTCCTGCCATTTCAGCAATGACCTCTGGCTACATTCACTACCAGGCTTAGTGGTCCCTCCTCTCTTCCGACATCCAGTTGTTCCTTTGGGAACTCCTACAAGCTTCTGCCATTGCATCTCTAAAACTCCATTTCTGCAACTGAGGGGGTTTCTCTGAGGATTCCAGTCCAGTCTTTGCTCCTCTAATTTTTTATCATTGTTTATGCTCCACTTTTGCTAGACCTCCATCTCTGATCTGTCTGCTCTCTTTTATAAGACTAGTCCAGGAATGTGCTCAGTTCAAAACCAAAATAATTAATCATTTCAGGGGTTATGACTGAGGCACTCATCGTTGTAGGTATCAGTAGTTTAACAGTGACCATTATCAATAGCATTCTGTACCCTGATCACCTTTTTAGTTATCACCCAAATCAATCATGATGTTAATGGTCATGACCATGCCTCCCATAGATTGTCTTGAAAGTATAACAAAACCTTATACTTTAATTAAATTGACCACCCTCTACTGGCCATAATCTCTACAAATGTATCAGATCAAAACTTATCCCTTAACTCTGACAGAATAGAATAAAGGGAGCATTGGCGTCATGAGTCAAAAAAGAGCTTAAGCAGACAATCTCTAACATAGGCAAGGCACAAGTAATGCCTCATATTAGAGATAAGAATAGATTGAGGCAGCATATTTAAAAATAAAAATAGTTTGTATGTTACACTTTAATATTTAAGGATCTCTCAATATCAACTTATTTAAACATCATAATAAGTCTGTGGGATAGAGAAAAAAACATTGTATTTTGAATTGGAGGCTTTAAATTTGTTGCTCTCTACCTATATGACTTTAATCAAGTTACTTCACCACTCTCTTTTCTCAATTCCTTTACTTAATAATAATAATAATAATAATAAAAAACCAAGACGGTAAGTCTCAATGATCCACAAGCATTATAGAATCTATGAATAGTGCAAGTATTATTCTTGAAGATTAAGAAACTGAAAAATAGAGAGATTAAGTGATCTGTTCAACCCACAAGTGCTTGCTATGTGTCAGAGTACTGTGTTAAAGACTAAGGATTCAAAGAAAAACAAAAACACTGTCCCTGGTCTGAAGTAGCTGATATTCTAATGGAGAGATAATCTGTAAATAACTTGGTATGTATAGAAGCTAATCTCAGAGGGAGAGTATCAGCAGCTGGGTAGACTGAGTACTTTCTTATGCAGAAGGTGAAATTTAAGTTGATCTGTAAAGGAAGCCAGGGAAATTAACAGATGGATATAAGGAGATACAAAATTTGGGGCACATGGGATAGCCAGTTGTCATGACTGAAATTTAACAAAAAAGGTAAATTGAGCCAAGCCAAATATCATTTTTAAATAGGGGTGCTGCCTGTCAATAAAAAGGTCAAAGTCTTATATCCATGCATGCCAAAGACCTCAAGCAAAAAGGAAGCTCTGTTAGAACACGGTAAGTGATATCATGGGGTTGAGGTCAACATGACTGGTCACATTGCTGGTGATTGGAAATTATGTGACATATTGGAAGTTGGGAAGGGGAGCTAGCACCAATCCCCTCCTTCCCTCTTGTTACTAAGGATTATTAATTGTTTGAGTCTACCTGCAAGATCAGAATCCTTTGAATGGCAAATCAGACATGGTTGAAGTATAGCTTGGTGCTATAAAAAGTATAACATCTGACTCCCTCATGTTTATTTACGTTCCTCAAGGAAAGCAGAATTCCTTCAGGAAAGAATAGAATAGTTATTAGCAAGAGAACTGGATTTCTAAACAATCTATCGCAAGCCAGCAGAATTCTGAAGTAAGTTCAGAAACAAAGAATTGTTCTTAAGACTTTACAGGACAAAATCAATTAATTGTAAATAGGCTTAATTTTTAATAAAATACAGATTCAATCTCAGTCTCCTCACAGTGTAATGACAGTATCAGGAGAGGAAAATATTAAGTAATTAAAACAACAAATACAACAAAACCCTAGAATACAAAAGTAAATCTTTGAACAACAATTCTACTCTTCTTTCTCCTACATGGGAATGAAGGTTCATGATTCACAAAGGAATTTATAATTTCTACTTTCATAAAAATAATTTTAGGGACCTCAGAAACTTCAGCATGAGTTAAGAAGACATCCTTCATCTACTTCAGAATTTTCCATAGGTCCAGTCCAACTTTCTCACTACAGTCCTAGAAACTGTTAAAAGTTCCCTGTCCTCCATCTCAGCAATCCACAATCATCATTTGAAGAAGACCTTGTTGATTTTGAGTCTTGCCAATTTCTGGCTTCATTTCTTCCCATGCCCACTGGAAGACACTTACTATGCTTGGTTCATAAATTTTTAATTTTCTTATCCTTCCCAAAGGATCATCTTCATTTTGTTGTAGTTGATTGTTTGAGAACTGAATAAGAACTGATGGTCCAGGGGTAAAAAATCAGATACAGAAAATATGATGGACTCTTGTGTGGCATTATTTTTGTTAAAAATTCTTATTGGATTATGCAGACACACAACATATAGACATGACTGCGGGAATATAAGTTTCACTGATTAAGAAAGAATACAGATGCCACCACTGCCCCTAGGCCAGGGTTGTTTGGTCTAAATGATATAAGGAAGGAGACTCATGGAGATGAAATATATATATATATATATATATATAT
>CM053587.1:128605360-128615740 GCA_028646515.1 Pseudochirops corinnae
CTACTATTAAGTAGTAGGGTTTTTTTTGCAGTTTTGAAATGAGGAGTAAAATGTGCCAATCTCTATACAAGACCAATCTTCAAGCAGAGTGAAGGGATTTGGAAAGCAGAGCAGATGAGTGAAGAATTGTTTAGAGGTTACTAAAAGTTCAAGTGGATTGTAATGAGGAGTATTAAGTGACAGAAAGAGAATAAAAGAGGAGAAGACAGAGTGTAGAAGGACGTTTGTGAGGACTTAGCAACTGGTTATAGATAAGAGGAGAAGAGACAGGCAGTGATGTAACCAAAATTTCAATATGAGAGATTAAATAAAGAGATGCTGCTCTCGGGTATAATGAAAGAAGACAAAAGAGTAAATTTGAGAAAAGAAGACCATAAGCTTGGTTTGGGAAATGTTGCTCTTCAGTGCCAAAGAGAAGACAAATTATTAATTTGCTCTAAGAATTGGTGAATTCTGATGTGGTGCTCTGAATTGGAGTCACCCTTTGATAATTTAATGGATCTGTGATCTCCTAAATGTGGAAAATGAGGTCAGAAGTGAATAATGGGAGAATAGGTTTTGGAGGTTGTAATGAAGGCCCAAATGAGGAGATGTACCAGAAAATTTTAGGAGGAAAAATCAATTTTGTGACTAACTAAATGAATATGTCTGCAGATACTTTCTTAAAATATCTCTTTTCAGATAAACATCTTTTTTTTTTCTCCACTGTGAGTGGCACTGTGACAATCACTGTTGTGTCCATATTACCTCATCCCTCTTTTAGATCCTTTAAAAATATAACGTGGGCATTTAAACATCTAAGCAGTAAGTAGCATTTTTAACAGTCCCATTACTAGATTTAACATTCACATGACACTTCGTGTTAACTGGATGATCCTTATGTAAATGTACAGCAGCTTCACTGAATGGTTCTTTCATGCTCCATCAGCTGGCCATCCCACATAATTTTTCATAGAAATATAATTTGATCTGAGACATCTGCAATAGTCTGGAACATATTTTCCCTAGTACTTAACTTATTTAAACTTGCTGTAGATGTCAGATGTTCCCTCATAGATTCTTGTGACACATCTTGGCATTACTGAACAGCCATCAATTCTGTATGTGGCTTCAAGACAATTGATCAGAGTTGAAAATTAGTTACCTGAGATACCATGCTCCCTAACAGACTTCTTACATCAGTGGTTAATGTTGTCAGTCATACAAATTGCCAGAGTTTAAAAATCAGAGGGGCAAACATATCCCTCTATTTAAAAAATTTCTTTAGGTAGTATCAATAGCAATAGCTTAATCTCCAGTGCCATAAATTCCCCATCAGTTCCAAGCCTACTGAATGATGGTCTGGTTGCTGGGTGAAATATTTGCAGTGACTGTGTGAGAAATGCTGATATGCACTATTTTGTTTCTTGGTGCAACAACTTGGATTCACTTTCTTAAATCCTCAGTCTTGTTCTTGATCTGCTTTATATCCCCATGCATGTTTGTTGTAAAATACACACTTTAATAAAGTTAACGTCTGATCACAATAGGAAAAACACCAATTTCAAATATGAACTGATTGATAATAGAAGCTATGACTTAAGTTATTAAATGTATGAAATGCTTCCATTCCTATGAACATTTGTATTTTCTTCCATTCAAGTTTGGATGCGTTTATGAAATTTCATTGTTATATTTCTAGGTCAAGGCTAAAGAAGGAGAGGAGGTCTTGAAATAGATAAATTTATCTTCAGTGGACCCTGTTACCACATCGCCATCTAGCATCAAGAATATGAGGATCATCATTTTTAATCCTATTCAAAGTATATCATTATAGTTTCTGGCCAAGGTCTGACCTCCCCAATAGCTGCCTAGGCTGTAGACCTAGCCCTTGACCTCCTTTATTCCAATAAAACTGGTCATTCCTATGTCCCATTTGTCTGTGGTTCAGCTCTCACATAGCTGTCAAAATAGGATGTAATAGGGCACATTAATTCTCATGAGCTAACAGCAGCTGATAATGTTGCAATGTTGTGCCTTTCAGAAATATTTATAGTGAAGTAATGATCACATGGAAATACTACCTTATTACTTAATAGATCTCTCTCTATAATTGTAGTATGATATACCAAGAAGGAGACACTGAGGTTCAAGAAAATTTCTATTCCCTCTCAAATCAACACAGATAATTATCTTCTTACCTCACCTGATCTCATCCCATTTATTGTTCTCCAAACAATGTTTACAATTGGCATTTAGGGACTAGCTTAATCACTTGCTATCTAACTAAATATTTTCCATTGTCTTTATTTCAAAAAAGATCAGCAACTCAAGCCCTAGTTTTTTGGTGACATTTCAGCAGCATGGCCTTTTAGTGGACCCACCACCTGCCAATCTGTGACTTCATAATTTCATAAAGTCTCCAGTTTGGAAGGGGCCTTAGAGGTAAATGACACTACAACATCTCCCACAGTTGGATATTCAGTTATTCATGGATTTAATACAATGATGAGAAATCCCCTACAACCTGAGCCAGCCTTATTCCATGTTTAGGTGTTGAGTGTTGAGAAATGTTTTTATATGTCAAACTACAATCCCCTTTGCACCTTTATCCCATTGTTCCAAATTATACATCCTGGGACCAGTAAGAAGTTAAATCTCTTTTTCAAAGGACAACCTTTTATGTATGTAAAGCAAGATTTCATAGCTTGCTTCTCTTATCCTGGCTAAATATCCTTATTTTCTTCATATGTTCCTCATAACACCTAACTTCTAGTCCTCTAACTGTGCTGGGTTACCTTCTAAATGTGTGAGATGAAAGAGTTTGGAGTCTGAATCTAAGGTCAGAAAAGGTCTTTATTCTTTCTCATGAGAAAGGACTCTACCCCCTGTTGCCCAACATGGCATCTGCAGGGAGAGAGCAAGAGGTAGAAGGAAGCCCATGGTTATATAATCTTCCAATGCAGAACCCCAACCCCCCAACTGGCCTTAACTCTTATTGGTAGCAGGGCTGTCCCACAACTTAAGCACGGGAATCTCTCTGAGACAAAGGACCCAGAAGCATGTGGGTGTCCAATGAAAACATTCTTAACCTCATTTGGCATATCTTCTGCTGTGTTGGCTCTGGGAGAGAATCTCCATTGCTCTAATGCTTGAAGGTCAGGTGACTTGACCTTAGGCCTAGTGAATACTGAAGCCATTCTAGATTTGATTTTTCAGAATGGGGAAACTTCACTATGAATTATCCCTCCCATAAAGAAAGGCTTAAATTTCACAGCATCTTTCTTCAAACATGGCCCCCAGGAATTAACAGCATACACTAATCATGTTATGGTTAAGGTAGCTGTTAGCTATGTTTTATTATATTCTCCCGAAAGAAAAAAAAAAAGTGATGGCCTTTAAATCAGTGAATTAACAAGCATTTCCCTAGACTTAACTACATTATGAAACAGGTATTATGTTAAGTGCTGAAAAAGCTAGGATTCCTAAGAAATCATGTTTCCTACTTTTCCAACATTTTTGTTTCATGTTGTTTTAATTAATTGCTGATATTTATTGTCTTTGACTTCTTCCAATGCTTCAGTGAAGTACTTGAAATCTGGCCATGTTTTTTTGATTAAAGATTATGAAGACTGAAAAGTAGAAAGGAGAAAGATTGTGAAGGGTTTTAAAAGCCAAACAAAGGATGTTACATTTGATCCTGGAGATAATATTATAATAAACACTGGGGTTTGTTGTGTAAGAGGTTGGGGGGATTGACATAGACAGACCTATGTTTTAGGAAGAAAAACTTGACAGCTGACTGGAGGATGGACTGAAGTGAGAGATACTTATCAGGTGACCAATGAGAAGGCAATTGCAATAGCACAGCTATTAGATAATATGGACCTGCTCCAGAATATCTACCACATAGAAACAATACGTGGGGCGTGATGAAATTACCAAATATTTGCAATTCATTGAGAATGTCATAAAGGACAAGATCTTTGGTTGTAAAATTTGTGAACAAATATTGTCATGTTTTTATCTGCTCCAATACTACTCCCTTGAATAGGCTAAATTTTAATTCTTGATAATCCCATTAATTTAATATCTATGTCTATCCTTATAAGGAGGATGGGGTGGAGAAACATGTGGAAAATCTTCAATTAATATTTTAAACATGGACATCTGAAACTTAATTATTTTTAAGTGGTCAGTGTTATTTCTGTACAGTACCAAATTAAGCCCTTTCATACATTGGGAAGGTCAGGGGGTTATATTCCATCTTTCAGCAGCATCCCTTGCACCAGCTGGGCAAGATTATTGTTTTGGAGTTAGTTGATTACATAATGCAGAAGATTCCCTTATCATAAGGACAAAGGAAAGAATACTGGAATGATAGTGAAGAGACCTGAATTTTTTTGGTGACTTTACCATTAAGTAGTTCTTTGACCCTAGGTCATTCCTTTAACTTTTCTGACTATTCTTCATCTATAAAGTGAGGATTCAACCATTCTGATGCTCTGTTATATGATCTGCCTCAGGTCAGGACTATTGTAGCAGTTTCATAATTTGTTACCCTACCTGCAGACTTCCCCATTCAAACCAACCTGCCAACCTGTGGCACATTAACATTTCTACAATACTACTCTGATGTCCATTGCCTGTTCTGAAACCTTTAACTGTTCTTTGTTGCTGAAAGGATAGAGTCCATGCTCTTTCACCTGATGTTCAGAGCCCTTTGTGTACTCTTTCCAACCTACCCTTGGAGCCTTTTCAGCAGATATAAGTTTGCCTTCTATTTCTGAAATGTAATGCTTGATCATATTTTTAGAGTACTATAGTTCTGTATAGCAAAATAATTGCTTTACTTATAAAAGCATACTGCCTACCACCCCCAACAACAATTAAATACAACAGCCTTGAAGCTGAAAATTCTTATAGTCAACATAATTCACCCTCCATCAGAATAGATTGTTGTTTTAGTAGTTCTCCATTCAACACTTTACAAAGAGAGCCAGTTCAGTTTCTAGGAAGCCCTTCAAACCCAGTTAAATGGGTCCAAACTTCCCTGAGGAAACAATTGATTACTTTTACAAACACTTGACTAAAGGATAGCCAACTATTCTATTCCACCTGGGATTTAATTTTGCATGTATTTAAAATGATATATATGGCATAGCACATAGCCCTTCTCCTGGAGCTCCTAATCAACCTTAAGCACATGATAATTGTGATAAATAGGAAGAAAGAGTTCCAGTTCTTTAGGTCATAGAAATTTTGTATTTTCTTCTGTGTGGCCTGACTTGTCCTTCTAGATATGATACTTTTGCCATAGATACTTGGAGTGGTCTGGTCAGAGACTGGGAGGGGAGGGAGGGTAGGCTTAGCAGGTCCAGGACCAAAATATTCTATCTACAATTAATGGCAAAATCACATTTATAACAGCTTTGGAAATAACTACTGAGGCATAATGATTAGACTCTCATCACTGCTAATCTTGTATTAATCTTTTGGCACTAGTCTCTAATACATTCTTGGAAGCATTTACTTGGACTCTTGGACTGAAGATGGTACCACTTCATCCTTATTCTAGTATTAATGTGACCAATTCAATAGTCAAATACTCCTGCTCTGCCTATGGTACAGCAGAAAATACACTGAATTTGGAAGAAAAGAAAATGGCAGGGGTGGGGTGGAGGTGCACACAGTGAATAGAGCACCGTCCCTGGAGTCGGGGGAACCTGAGTTCAAATCTAGCCTCAGACACTTAACACAAAACTAGCCATGTGACCTTGGGCAGTCACTTAACCCCAATTGTCCTGCCTTTCCCCCTCCAAAAATCAAAAAAAAAAAAAAAAAAGAAAAAATGAAAAGAAACTGGATTCATATCCTGGCTCCACCATTTGGTACCTGGGTAATCTTGGGGTAAATAATTTAACCTTTCTGGTTCTCAGCTTCCCCATAAAATACGCAGGTTGGATTAGGTGCCTTCTAAGATCCTTTTCAGCTCAAATTCTGCTTGATTTCTTTTTTTTTTTTTGGAGGGGGAAAGGTAGAGCAGTTGGGGTTAAGTGAGTTGCCCAAGGTCACATGGCTAGTTCTGTGTTAAGTGTCTGAAGCCAGATTTGAATTCAGGTCTTCATGACTCCAGGGCCAGTGCTCTATTCGCTGTGCCACCTAGCCACCACCTAGCCATCCCCTACTTAATTTCTTATAATCCTCAACCCATATCTCTATTTCTTGAGTCCAGCCTCCCTCTTCCTCCCCCAGCTTTCCTTGAGTAAGAGGATTATGTCAGATATCTTTGAACCTGAAACATGCTTTACCAATTACTCTGATATTTCTTATAGTTTCAATTTTTCTTATATTTTTGCATATACTCTCACATTTTTTTAGTCTTTTTTTTTTCTCTTTTCCCCAGCATTTGTTTTGGCTTCCTTTCTTCCACATTATAGGTTTTCCTTCACCCCTCTTCTACATTGAGCTTCCTGCCAAACCAGCTACCATGTAAAATATTTCTTCAAGAAATTTTTTCCTGAAATACCACTCAAAGTAGATGAAAAGCAGCTGTTTCCATGATATTTTCAAGGGAATAAATTTCTCTGTATTAATGTGGGTAAAAGAGTTGACGATTTTTCATTAAAAGGGGGAAATAAATTAGCCTACTGTAGACAAAAGTTGAAAGCCATAGATTTCTTGTATCTACTTTCATTTTAGCACAAGAATGAGGAGCAGAATGGAAAGGAAAAGTGATTATGTGTAAAAAATCATCATTGGGAAAACAACTTTTCACATGCCTTGCACATACATGTAGTTAATTGTGCCAATAGACTGATAACTCATCTTTTTTGTTTGTTTCTGAGTAAAAATAAGACAGTGAATTCCAGTAAGACTTTTGTTTTTTTTTACCCACCTACCAGTGGATAGATGAGTACCTAACTGTGCCTGGAGTCAGGAAGATCTGAGTTCAAATCTAGCCTCAGACATTTACTAACCTCATAATTTAGACAATTGACTTCGCCTCTATTTGCCTTGGTTTCATCATCTGGAAAACAAGCATAATAAGAGCACCTACTTCTTTACTTGTTGCAAAGATGAAATAAACAACAAAAAAAAAGTAAAGTACTCAGCACAGTGTCCTGTACTTAGTAAGAGATAAATAACAGCACCAACAGCAAAGGTGATGATGATGATGATGATGATGATGATGATGATGGTGTCTGTCTTAGTTTCTTCAGCTGTAAAATGGGAATAATAGCACCTACCTCACAGGGTTGCCAGGGAAGAAATGAGAGAATATTTGTAAAACAGCACAATGCTTGGCACACAGTAGGGACTTAATACACTCTTGCTCCTGTCCGGATTCATGCATCTAAAATTGCTGTTAGCTCTTAGAAAATGTGAGACAGAAGACATCAATCCTGCTTCTTTAAATCTTGAACCATAAGTACTGTTAGAAATCATAGGAGCGGGGCTGAATACCCATATTTGTTTAGTCCATTATTACAGGTTTCTTCTTTTACTTTCCCTCCCCCCAAACTGCAGGAAGCAGGATTTGGAAGAATTCAGTGGCTGTCAGGGATGGAGCAGAATAACTCAGTGTCAAGCATGCAATTAGTCTAAGAATATAGCATTAGGGACTCAAGGAGACAGCAAGGGACACCCAAGAGCTATGAAGCAGTGAGTACATGCTCTCATTTCATTATTTCCAGGAAAATACACATTTCCTTTGAGAAAATATGTAAGACTCATATGTATGCTTCATTTTAAAACCTGACATCATATTATGATACTGAAGATATTGACAAATATGTTTAGGAAATGAATTCCTATTTTTTTTTTCATTATGACCCTCACCTATTTTCTGTTATAAAATGTACTTTAAGTTTAGATAGAAGGGGCACAAATGAACACATTGCTTTTTAGAAACTGGAATGTTGTCATACATTGCAAGTTACTATAGAGTTTACGTGTATATCATGTAATAGTAAAGGAGTTCCTTTGCCCAAAGGGCTATAAAACTGTACATACCCTTTGATCCAGCAATACCACTCCATGGTCTGTATCCCAAAGAGATAATGAAAAATGGAAAAGGACCCACATGTACAAAAATATTTGTAGCAGTTCTTTTTGTGGTGGCAAAGAATTGGAATTTGAGGGGATGCCCATCAGTAGGGGAATGGTTAAACAAATTGTGATATACGAATGTAATGGAATACTATCATACTATAAGAAATTATGAGCAGGCAGATTCCAGTAAAACCTGGAAATACTTACATGAACTGATGTGAAGTGAGCAGAACCACGAGAATGCTATGCACAGTAACAGATCATTTGGATAGACTTAGCTCTTCTCAGTGATACAAGGATCCAAGACATTTCCAAACGTCTCATAATAGATGGAAATGCTATCCATATCCAGAGAAAAAATTATAGAGTCTGAATACAGATCAAAGCATACTATTTTCTCTTTTTTTCTTTCTTGTGGTTTTTCCTTTTTGTTCTGATTCTTCTTTCACATGACAAATGTGGAAATATATTTAATATGATTGTACATATGTAGTCTATATCACATTGCTTGCCATCTTGGGGAGGGAGAAAGGGAGTGAGGGAGAACAAATTTGGAAAACAAAAACCTTATAAAAGTAAATGTTGAAAACTATCTTTATATATAAATGAAAAAATACTATAGGAAAAAAAGTGCTATGAGATATTTTAAAAAATAGTAAAGATGTTCCCTTCTGATTTATCATTAATTGTTGTCTTTGCTACATCACACAATGGACATCTGTAGACAGCATGAATGCTACCAGTGGTCCAGCATTCATCTGAACCAGGACTGATTAAAACATGACTTGTCCCATACTGCTTTCAGATTTTGATATGTGACTCATCTGGGTGACCTGACATTACATTGATCCCAAGATGCTGGGCAGTCAATTATGCTGAATAATTATAGGGCTTAAGAGCACAATAAATGATCTCTATTTGAAGAAAAACACTACTCCCTTATGTCAAAGCCAGAGAAATAATAAGAGGATGAGAGGGAGGAGGCTATTCTGGGCTCCTGAGACAATGGTAAACACCATTAAAGTAGTCCTTATTTTGCAAGATTGTCCCTAATTTACAGTTTTTCATTTATCGTTTCCTGAAATACGGTGTCCAGATATTTACTTGTCTGATCACAATTTTCAGAACTTCTGAAATTTCTTACATTGTCTTTTCTTGTTTTCCAGATCATTTTGGTTTTTGGCATTATGCCTCTTAGATTTTCTCTTATATATTTTGTTTTTGTTTTGATATTTCTTTTTAGCATTGTTAAATCATTGTTTTCTCTCTGTTCTATTCTAATTTTCAGTTCCTGAAAAAGGTTTTCTACCTGTATGCTCTGAGTCATTTTTGCTACACATTCTTTTCTTTCTAACTTTTCCATTCCCTATCTATTGTTCCATTTCTCCCAGGTGCCCTTGCTGGTCCTCTGTCCAGAGCACAGTTTTCTTTAATATTTTTGCATGTATTGTGGTAGTGTTATTTTCTTCAAGATTTTCCCCTTGGGCATCTCTCAATCCAAGGTATATGCCCTCATTGTTACAAAGAATTTTCCTTGTTTTGTTCATAGTAGGTTTTCATTTAGGTCCAGATCTGTAATTGAATGATGTGAGTGGTTGGGATCTACCTGGTCAAAAATTTTGTGGGCCAGACTGAGTCCTTCCTTAAAGAGACTCCTGGTCTCTGCCTGAGGTCTTTCTCAACTTTGGGCTCCCGGACCACTCTCTGCTATAGACTTTGTTTGTCATCCTTACTCCCTGGTAAACCTTGTTGGGGTCTCACCAAAGATTTTAGGGACTAATACAGATGTATAGCATCCTTCTCTTATAGCTTGGCTGAAGACACAGGTACCCCACTGGATCCTACCTGAAATTCTTTGAGGCTGCTCTGTTAGATGAGCTAGGGATCGTTTGGCACTTTTTTTGGTACTAGATAGGGCTCATGCTCTGTTTCTAGGAGCACTATGCTGGATCCACCCATAATACTTTGAGACTGCTGCCTCCAGATTTGAGCTTCGATAGGCAAACCCAAACCTGGAGAAGGCTAGGACCTCACTCTGGAATTAGAAAGTAGCTTGCTAGATTCCCCTCTCCCCTGGACCCTCCCACTGCTGGAATACTCCATAGTCACTTACTAGCATCCACTAGCTAAGACGATCATGAAGGAACTCAGTTTTGTTGAATCCTGGGACCATACAAAGATTCCAGACAGTTGCTACTTCGACTTGTGCTCTAAATCTGCTCTGGCATCTTTTCCATCCCAGGGTCTCAAAAGGCAGCCTCAGTCTCTTTGTGGATTCCTAGGTTGTGACAATGGGGCATTGATAAAGTTGTAAAGATAATTCTCTCTATGGCCAAGTAGAGTAGT
>CM053587.1:128622309-128640412 GCA_028646515.1 Pseudochirops corinnae
AAATTCTTGGGGAGCTTGGAGAAGCTACTGTTTACTTCCCGCCATCTTAGCTCTGCCTCTCTGAGGCCTTTTCTTCATCTTGACTCAGGGTGGTCTCTCTGATTCCCTGGATCCCCTTCCATGGTCCCAGCTCCTTCCTGAATCCACCAAACAGTCACCTGGATTCAGGGGCAGACAGCTCCCAGGTTCCCTTCCAGTCCTCAGAGGTAGACAGCTCCCAGGTCCTTGTCCAGTCCTCCAGGCAGTCGCTAGTACACACTGAAGTTCACAGGGTCCAGCACATCTCAGACCCTTCACCACTTCTGTTGCCAGGAACTCAAAGATCAGCCAGGCCAGGAACAAAGTCTTATCCTGGTCATGCTTCTTCAATCCTCCAGCAGTTCAGCTGGCCCTAGGACCCAGTAGAAAACTCAGCCTTCCAGGCAGCAGCAACAGCCACTACGGCCTTCACCAGATTCTGGTCTCAAGAAAAACTCCAAATCAGTTCTCAGTCAGCTTCCAGATGCTGGGAGAGAAACTCTCTCTCTCTCAAGACAACTCCAACTCACTTTTTCAGTCCAGCAACCCAGCTCCCAGATGCTGGGACAATCCTGCTTCCTCCAACAGGAGTCACCAGGAGGAACATTCTGATTCTGTCTCTCTGTCTCTAGAACTCTTCTTATATGCACACACTGGTCTCCTGTCTCAGCCAACTCCCTCCTGCCAGGTCAGGACAGGAGAAGAACTCACACCTTCTGTACTTAGCCCTAAGTTAGTAAGTTCTAAGTATCTGCTAAACTGATTGCTGTTACAAAAGCAGAAAGATATGATTTAAAATCCTACCTCCTACACTTCCTAATGGTGGGATCCTTGAGAAGGTCACTTAATCTTTCTGGGCCTCGGTTTCCTCACTTGCAGAATGGGAATAATAATAACATCTGCCATCCAGGATTGTTGTGTGGATCAAATGAGATAACATTTGTACATATTTTCAAAGCATTTTGTACGTTGCCTGACATGTAGTAGGTTCTATGTAAATGCTAGTGATTATATTTATTATTGTTGTTATAAATCATAGGAAATGAATAGAGTAGTTTAGAATAGAATAAATAGTTTAGCTATAGCAGAGGAACACATTCAAAGGTGTAATGAAATAAGGCTGGTGATACAAAACTATAAAGCACTTTAATAAAGGACCTTCAAATTTACTCAGGAAGCAATGAGAAACCATTAAACAATTTTGAACATAGGAGTGATGTCACCAGATCTATTCATAAAGAAGAAAAGTCTGATAGAAGTGTGACAAAACATTTGAAGGGCAAGGGTATGTGTATTATAAGTGGGAAGACCTGTTAGGAAACTATTAAAATACTTCTAGAAAGTGGCAATGAGTGCCTTAACTAAGATGAAAATAATAGAATTGGAAAAGAGAAGGCGGATATGGAAGTCTCACAATTTTGGAATCTCAGAGATAGAAAGGACCTATTCCAACCCATGCCTAAGAAGAGTCCTTTCTACAATATTCTTGAGAAGTAGCTCTCACTTGGGTACCTTCAGTGAGGAAGAATCCCTTGACTTGAAGGTAGACAATTTCCCTTTCAAAAAAAAGTGGTGAGTTGTGAAGTTTTCCTCACTTCAAGCTTGAAATCACATGTTGGAAACTAATGCTACTAGATCTGCCCTCTAAAGCAAAAGAACAAATCTATCACATCTCCCATCTGAAAATCGTTCAAATACTTGAAGACAGCTAGTACATCTCCAACTTCCAAAATCTTTTCTTATCAGGAAACATTTCCACTGTTCCTTCAACTAGGTATTGTTTAGAATGGCAACAAAGCCCTTTATCATACTGGTCCTCCACCTTGTGAGTTCTGCAGCTTGTCAAAGTTCTTCTTAAAATGAGGCCTTAAAACTTTAGGCAATATTGGCCATCAAAGAGTTTAGTAAGACTGTCAGTTCCCATATTCTGGACTATACACTTCTTAATGAAACCTCATATTGTGTTGGCTTTTTTAGCTGGTATATCACACCACTGACTCCCACTAACATTGGAGAAATAGAATTGGCATATATAATTAAAACTAACTGCATGCCTGTCATATAGAATTTTCATTTGGAAAGTACTAAGTTCTTCACTTTACAAGTAAGGAATGGGAGGCTTAGAAAACATAAATGATTTTCCAAATCAATGAGTTAGTCCCTTTCATAGATGTAATATTGACTTCACTTCAATTTGGCCAAAGCCAGTAAATTGATTAAAATATGAAGTGAATTTTGTTCCACCAAAGATGAGCTTCATTTGAATTGTGAAGATTTAAAACTTGGCAACTGATTGGATCTAAAATCTTCCCAAGCTGCTGACAGAAAGAGAGAGAGGAGGAGCTAGCAGTAGAGGTCTCTGCTAAGGGATGTAGGAGGCTGAGATTGGAACAGGAAAATGAGGCCAAAAGGCTGAATCTTCTCAATTTACTGTTAAATACAGCCTCAGCTGTTAGAGGTGATCCAGTGGCCAACCACTGCCATTAATTCCCTACCTGGTCTCTCTCCTTACCATCAAACCCTGCCAAGCACATTGTTTCCTGAATTTTATTTTATTTTTATAATCATAAGAGTTAGTTAAATTTAGCCTCAGAATCCTGTAATTAAAAACACATGGTGATGGCACATCTTTAAAACATCTTTATCTTCTAAATGAGGTAGCAATAGCGGTATTATTCATATACTGCACAATGTATCTACAAACTTTCTGTTTAATAGATATTTAAAAATCAATCCTCAACCAATCATAAATGAACCCCTAAAAAAAAAATCTAGGACCAGATGAATTTACAAGTGAATTCTATGAAACATCTAAGGAATAATTAATCCCAATACAATATAAAATATTTTTTAAAAAAACAGGTAAATAAGGAGTCCTACTACAGTCCTTTTATTATACAAATATGGTTTTGATACCTAAACAAGGTGGAATTTATACCAGGAATCCAAAGCTGGTTCAATATTAGGAAAACTTTATTAGTACAATTGACCATATTAAGAACAAAAATTAAATGATTGTATCAATAAATTAAGAAAAAGCTTTTGAAAAATACTTTGAAAAATGCTAAATTTCTTTAATAAAGGTAATTCATCTATCTGAAACCAAGAACAAATATTACTTGTGATGGAGAAGAGCTAGAAGCCTTCACAATCAGGAGGTTGGATGCCCATGATCACCATTATTACTCAATATTGTATTAGAAGTGCTAGGTATAACAGTCAAGAAAAGAAAAAGGAATTGAAGTAATAAAAACAAGCAATGAGAAAAGTAAACTATTACTCTTTGAAGATTCTACAATGAACTAGAGAATTAACTAAAATAATTGAAATAATCAACAACTTTACTAAAGTTGAAGGATATAAAATTAACCCACATAAGTCATCAGCATTTCTATATATTACCAATACAACCCAACAGGAAGAGATAGAAAGAAATTCTATTTAAAATAACTGCAAACATTATAAAATCCTTGGGAGTTTAACTGACAACACAAAATCAGAGACTAAATGAACACAATTACAAAATACTTTTCACACAAATAAGGACAAATCCAAACAATTACAGAAATATTCATTGCTTATGGGTAGGCTGAGCCAATATAATAAAAATGACATTTCTACCTAAATTAACTTATTTATTCAATGTCATACAAATCAAACTGCCAAAGAATCATTTTAGAGAGCTAGAAAAAATAAAAACAAAATTTATTTGCAAGACAAAAAGATCATATATATGAAAGCAACCTAGAAGTATCAGATTTTAAACTATATTACAAAGCAGTCATCATCAAAAGAATATGTACTGGCTAAGAAAAAGAGTAGAAGAGATTAGGTAAACAATACACAGTAGAAAGAAAGCTTAGTAATCTGAAGTTTAATAAACACAAAGATCCAAACTTTGGGGGCAAGAACTCAATATTTAACAAAAATTCCTGGGAAAACTGGAGAGCAATTTGGCAAAAACTAGGCATAGAAGAAACATTTCACACTATATACGAAGATGAAGTCAAAATGAATGCACGACTTAGACATGAAGGGTGATATCATAAATAAATTAGGAGACCAGGGAAACATTTCAATTTCATAAAATTAAAATGGTTTTGCATAAATAAAACCATATAGCATGAAACTGGGGAATTTTTACAGCAAATTTCTCTGATAAAGGTCTAATTTCCCTACATAGAGCTTCCTCAAATTTACAAAAAAATAAAAGTCATTCTCCAGTTGATAAATATTTAAAGGATGTAAACAGGCAGTTTTCAGAAGAAGAAATCAAAACTATCTTTAGTCAAATCTTTAAAAAGATTCTAAATCACTATTGATTAGATAGTTACAAATTAAAACAACTCTAAGGACCACCACATACCTATTAGATTGGCTAACATGACAGAAAAGGACTGAATGCTGGAGGGGATGTGGAAAAGTAGTACACTGATGCACTGTTGGTGAAGTTGTAAACTGTTCCAACCATTTTGGAGAACAATTTGGAGCTATGCCCAAAGGGCTGTAAAATTAATGCATACCATTTGACTCAGCATGACCACTATTTGGGCCTTATTCAGAAAGAAATCAAAGAAAAAGGGAAAGAATCTACATGTACAAAAATATTTATAGCAGTTTTAATGGTGGTAATGAATTAAAAATTGAAGGGAAGTCTATCAGTTGGTGAATGGCTGGACAAATTGTGGTATATGATTGTCATGGAATACTATTGTGCTATAAGAAACAACAAGCAATGTAATTTCAGAAAAACTTGAGAATACTTATATAAACTCATGCAAAATGAAGTGATCAGAAGGATAAGAACACTGTACACAGTAATAGCAAAATTGTTGTGATGACCAACTGTGGCTTAGTTAATTTGATCAATGCCATTATTTATGACAATTCCAAAGGATTCATTCTGAAAAATGCTAGCTACCTCCAGACAGAGAACTAATGGACTTTAAGTGCAAATTGAAGCATACTTTTTTTACTTCCTTTATGTTTCTTGCTCTCTTTCTTTTTTTTGCAACAATGCTAATATGGAAATGTGTTTTGCATGACATCACATATATAATTGACATCACACTCTGAATTCTCAGTGGATGGGAGGAAATGGGAGGGAGAGAGAGAATTCAGAAGAAATGTTTAAATGAATATATAAAAATTAAGAAATAAAAAAATTAAAAAATCAATCTTGAGGTACAGTTTAACTTGAATCAGATATTGGACAGCTCAACAAAATGCCACATCTCTTAGTTGAATGCATCTATGCATTTTAGCAGCTCAGGATACTTGAGGATTTGACATTCAAAGATCTACAACACTATAAAATGTGATATATTATACTTTATTCACAATTATTGTAAAATAAACCACAATGAAGTGCCTGTCAAAAAATGAAGAGCAATATTTTAATTACAGAAATGTAATTAGGCTGTTTACCATATGAAAGTTTGGGGAATTTAAGTTAGAAATGCTGACTTTGGTTCTAATTTAGTATAAATGCTCAAGTCTTTTAATAGAAACAAATTCAGAACTTAAATTTCATACACTAAGGTCAATTATTTTATTAAACACACTATATGTTATATTTATACCAGTCTTTTGGTAGGCTTTTCTTATTATTTAATTGATTTTGCTAGAATATATGTTTTTTAAAAATCGTCTATGATCTTGAGATACCTTTGTTAAAAAAAAAGTTGAACTTAACCAATCAAATGCCAAGTCTAGTCAAATATTTTTTTAAAAAAAGAGAGAAGTATAATAACTTGGTTATAACTAAAATTATGACTAAAGCACAGAAAACATAATTATATTAATTTAATCTATGTAGCTACTTTACATAATTACTTTATTAGGATGGCTGAAACAGAATTTTTAAATAGTCATTCATGATCAAAGTTCTCTGGCTAATGAAATAAATTTAAATAGGGTAGAGTTATGGTACATGTGAAAAAATGAAAAACAAAAGAAAATTCTATCACAAGACATCTTTTTGCAATAAATATGGCATCAAAAATGTTCATTGGTAGCTTTTTTGAGATATGTAGTCAAGGTTGCCTTTTCTCCCTTTTTCTTGATGCCAGTGAAGATCATTTGTGTTCTAAGGATATACTTCCTGTGTTTTCCAAATATTCCACAGTGGATCTTCTCCCCAGGTAATGCCTTTGTTTTTCTTCACATCTGTGTACAAGTAATCTCTGGAGCATAACCATTCTTATATTCAAATGTACAGTCTTATACCTGCCTCCCTTTTCAACTGTGTTTCACTGTGCTCACTTAGAAACAAAAATTATATTGCCCTTCTCAACATCACTCTAATCATGAATTCTGATCTTTCCCATATGCACTTGTTGGCTAATCTCCTATCTAAATCTGTATCTGTTTCATTTTACTCCCATAATTTTAGTGAAGATGTGATGAAGAAGAAAAAAAGGTGGAGAGGAAGGAAATTATTTTGAGTAAATCCTATATCAAATAAGAAATTTACTACTAGCTAATATCCAATATTAAAGAAATACAGCTTGGCAACAGTACGACCTTTAAAAGTAGGGCAGTAAGGAAGAATTAGTGCATTTGTCAGGCAGACAGATTTTCCTATCTTTGGAGAACCACTGGATCAGTCTTTCTATCTTATAAATGACTGTGGAAGCCTCCAGACTGTTAGTGCTTTTACTTTCTTAATCTCCAGATGTTTTCTTTTTTTTCCACCTCTAAATTTTCCATCATTGATAAATACCCTGGATGCCTGGCGTGTCTTTTTTTTTTTTTTGAGGAAGGAAGGCAAGGCAGTCAGGGTTACCACACAGCTAGCAAATATGTCAAGTGTCTGTGGCCACATTTGAACTCAGGTCCTCCTGACTCCAGGGCCAGTGCTCTATTCACTATGCCACCTAGCTGCCCCTCTGACATGTCTTTTTACGCACCTTGATAAGATATCTATTTTCTCTAATAACATAGATATATATTATAGGAAGTTTGTTCTCTGTGGTCTAAACTACATTCCATGTCTGCACTTAAAAAAATAAAATCAGTTACACAAAAATAAATATGTTAATTCAGGCAAACACCTTCATAACTCACAATAAGCAGTAAACATGACAGATATTAGCGTTTCTCCTTTCGCCCAGTTCAGTCTGCTAAGTTCTAAAGCCGACAGAAGACTAAAGTCAGCTGTTTTTATTTTTCAGGAGTGGAAAAACTGTAAGGATTTTCTCTTGTATAATCCCAACTGTCAAGAAAACTGCTTGGGGGCAACATGACCTTCTTTGAGAAGTGAAGCTCAATTATTTTTAACTGTGAACATGATGTTTTCTGATCCCTTCTCCATATGGAATTGTCAGTATATACTGGGCATCCCACTAGGCAGTGGCTATAACATTCTATTTCATACACATACACATACTTCCTATCCCTTACCTTCTTCAGACCTTCACTGGGAACTATAAAACAGGCTGGCATTCCTCTTGTTAGAGAATGCCACAAAGATGAATCATTGTTAACATTGTAGCAAATACCTGAAGGCCACACTGGGTTTATGGGGACAATAAAAACCCTTCGCTAAGGTGGGCTTTTAGTACTTCTGAGCATCTCTCTAATAGTAAAGTGATAATTGCACCATTGCACAGTTTTATGAGGCATTAGTTCAGTTCCCAAGTGGCTAAACCGGAAGGTTGAAGGCTGAATCGTTTATCTTGACAAGGAAACTGGACTGTTGGGGATTGAAATAAGTAGCTCTACGACAAACACATATCTGTTCTTTGTCGGATTTCATTGTGAATGATATTAAACTGAAAAGCTATATTGAAAGGACTGCAAAGAAACTTAAAAAAAAAAAAAAACAGTAACAAAGGGAGCAAATATATCCAGGCCAAAACTTGTAAATATTAAATGTTTACTGTGTGAAATGTAGTAGATACATTACTACAGAACCAAATGGACACTAGGGACAGAAAGACAAAACAAACAGCCCCTGCCTTTAAGGGTCCCTCTCCTGGGGAGACATGGCATACAGGTAAATATCTTTATATACAGTATATTTGTGATAATTTGCGGAGGGAGACAGGAGATGGCTGATACTTAAAGGGATTAGGAAAACTTTCCATAAGAGAAAGTATACAGGCAATGCTTAAAGGAAATTAGGGCTTCCCACGACATGGAGGTGAGGAGAGAGTGCATTCTTGGCACGGGGAACAGAATGCTGAATTTAGAGAAAGGCAAACAGGTCATCAGTACATCTGAATCATAGAATATGAGAAGTATAGTATTGTGCAATTATCTTGGGAAGGTAGCCTGGAACCAGAAGGCTTTATGCTCCAAGCTAAGGAACCCATATTTTCTACCAGAGGTAATAACCAATGAAATCCCTTCAATGGGAGAGTGAAATTGTCACATTAATGATTTAGGAAGATCATTTTGGCAACAGTGGGATAGATATATTGGAGAAGGAAGAGACTGGAAGCACAACATACATTTAAGAGGCTATTGCCATAGTTTGGGGAAGAAGTGATGAGAATCTGGACCAGTGTGGTAACTGAATGAGTAGAAAGAGGGGGATAGATATAAGAGATGTTTTGAAGGTAGAAGACAGATGATAGATAGATAGAAACATAATATGAATCATAAAGGAGAGTAAAGAATAGATAATGATTCTGAGCTAATACTGAAACCTTGAAAAGTCTGCCAAGGAAAACACAAAGAGACCATTATAGATAACAAATGATATTGACTGTCTGGGAGGCAAGTTTATTGCTGTTAGCCTCGGAATAATTTGAATCATTACCATGGCTTTAATAAGAAATTGAGCAAGTGGGCATATGCAAACTCAGTGTGACATTCAGCATCTTAGATCTTAGCCATCCTAGATCCAGTTAGTTTTCAACTTCTGGCAATCTCACTATCTCACAATTTCTATTCCCATCACCATAAAACAGACCCATACCAATATTTCTAAATTAGAGTCACATACTTTTAATTTCTTCTCTCCCCCTCCCATTTTTGATCCATTCTTTATGATGTTCCCAAAGTCAACTTGCATTTATATCAATTTGTTCATGTCACTTTTCTGCTCAAAAATTCTCTATGGCTTTCTGGTATCTAACTAATAAAGCTTGCCATTCTTTGCCTGGTAGTCAATGTCCTCCAAAACCATGTCTTTGAAGCCTTATCTCAAATTACTGCCCTTAAAATTTGTAAACCAATCTATAAAATTTACCCATACTGCTATAATATTTCCTAGAATGTTTTCAAACAAATCCATAATTGAGTCAGTAAAAGAAACAGTTTGATGAACAACTTTGGGTGATTCCTCGAATGTCAACCTATTACTATGAAGAATTTAGTTAAGAGGTTATAATTTGTTCTCTTTGATATACTTTCCCTAGGATCTTGTTCCCAGTTCATCCACATGTGATCCAGCAAAATTGTACTATTCTGGGGTGGTTAGGTACCACAGTGAATAGAGCACCAGCCGTGGAGTCAGGAGGACCTGAGTTCAAATCCTGCCTCAGGCACTTGAAATGTACTAGCTGTGTGACCTTGGGCAAGTCACTTAACCCCAGTTGCCCACTTCCCCCTCCAAAAAGCAAAAACAAACAAAAATACTACACTATTCTGTACTCTCAAGTTTACATTATGTTCTTCTGGGCCTGGAGTCAAGATCACCTAAGTTCAAATTTGCTTCAAATACTTAGATCTGTGTGATCCTGGGCAAGTCATTTAATATCTATTTGGCTCAGTTTCTTCATCTGTAAAATGAAGATAATAATAGTACTTATCTTGAATGCTTATTGTGAGAATCAAATGTGAGGTAATTTTAAAATGTTTAGCCCATAATGGGCTCATAGTATATGCTATATAAATTTTGCAGTGGCTATTATTAATTATTATTATTCCTTATAATGCTTATGCTTGTTGTCTTTTTCTCTTTTCTATCTCCCTGTTGTTTTTACTTGGAGAATTACTACCTATTTTCTAAATTGCTTATATTCTGCAAGTCAGAAAGGACATCACAGGCCTTTCCTCCACACATGAAATCCCAGTCAACAGTATCCCTGTGCATTTTATTCTTAACTGTGTTCATTGCTGATGCTTCTACTAGGCTGTAGTTCCATATGGATAGGGGTTATATCTCATCTAAACTTTGTTTCTCCGCCAAAACTCTGAGACAGGGATAGCTTTGTAAAAATATTTTTGACTTGCTGAAGGAAGTCATTAATGGACAAAACACAAAAATTCAGAGTTTTATCTGGAAAGGCACAATTAAATATTTTCCAAGCATTTTTGCGACCCCTTCCTTACAGGAAGTTGATAGTTTTAAATATCATGTGAATTATTTTTCCCTAAAATTTTAATTTGTTTCTTCTGATTAAATCATGAGTAGACACAGGGAAGAGGGGCATAAAGTTTGGAGCCATGGAATAACTATAATAACAGCTAACATTTATTTAGCACCTACTTTGTGTAGAACATAGCGCTAAGCACGTTATAAATATCATCTCATTTAATCCGTACAACAGCCCTGGGAGGTAGATGTTATTATTATCAATTTACAGATAGGAAAACTAAGGCAATAGTAGTTAAGTGACTTGCCCAGGGTCACATAGTCAGTAAGTGTCTGAGGCCTGATTTTAGCTCAGGTCTTCCTGACTCCAACACTATCACTCTGGCCGCTGTGCCACCCACCTACCCCTTGTAAGAATATCAGATTTAGAATTAAAAGATATAGTGTGAGCTTTGCTATTCACAAGTCATTGACATTAGGCAAGTGATCTGTCTTCTCTAAACTTGTCTCTTCATCTGTAAAATGAAGATGGTGATATTTATGTTACTCTTACCTCTCCAATGCAAGGATCAAAGGACAAGATGTATGTGCAAGTTCTTTGAGGGCCTGAAACCACAATAGAAATGTCAGAGTATTTTATTATAATAAAATATATACACAGTAGCTTTAATGTGATGCTTCATTGGAGTCTGAAGGTGATTCTGGGTTATTGAAGGTTACTTGAGCGGTGCATAAACTCTAGCAAGACCAAAAAACTAGAAAGGCTTCAAATGCCTAACAGTGTATCACATGCCTTGCTTCCAAAAGCTAGCCTGGCTAAATTAAAAATTTTGATCACCAAGTGATGATGATTTTGGTCTTAGAAGCTCATTTTTAAAAAATTTACAGAAGTATTGATAGTTTATAGTATCTGTTGAAAGAAAGAATGGACAATTGGTTAAATATCAGACTCAAAAGCATTGCCTCATCTCTTTGCATAATATGTTGTTGTTATTTGTTGTTCAGCTGTTTCAGTCATGTCTGATTCTTCATGACTCCATTTGGATTTCCTTGGCAAAGACACTGGAGTGGTCTGCCATGTCCTTCACCAAGTTATTTTGCAGATGAGGAAATTGATGCAAACAGTATTAGTGACTTGCCAAGGGATACACAGCTAGCAAGTGTTATGTGGCCAAATTTGAACTCAGAAAGGTGAGTCTTCCTGACTCCAGGCCCAGTACTCTATCCACTGTACCCTGAAGGTCCCCTGCAAAATATACCCCAAATAAAATATAGAAATTCAATTATATTCATTGCTAGAAATTGATGTAAGAGGAAAATAGCATAAAATAGTGATAACAACCACAAAAATAATAAGAAATAATACTAATCGTGGTAGTGGTGGTAGTAAAAAGAGGGGGAGGAGAAGGAGGAGAGAAGAAAAGAGAAGAGGAGCAGGAAGGAGAAAGATAAAGCAAAGAGGAAAAGAAGGAGGAAGGAAAAGGAAGAGAGAGGAGGAGAAAAGTAGAGGGAGAAGAAAAGACCTGACTACAGAACTCGGATGCCCTTGACTCGAGAGCATCACCACTATGAATGTGTTTAATTATAGGCCAACATTGCTTCTCTAGTACTCAGTTCCTTTATCTGCAAAATGAGGGGAGTAGGTAAGATGATTGTTAAGGTTCTTTCTAGCTCTAACATTCCATCATTCTATATTATTGTAAGTTTTGTCTTTCCTTTGAAAAGTTAATTATTTTAATTTTGTAATTTATAAGCCAGAGCAAGGCCTCATATGAACTCTCACGGAGGAAAAATATTTTAAATTATTGTTTATTTTAGGCCAGATTTATTATCTCATGGTGGTAGGGCTTTGCATGTGAGGAAACGATTTACCAGTATGATTCAGCAGGTGCCTTGTAATTAATAATGGAGCACTAAGGTAGTTTTTACTTGTCTGGGGTCACCTAGTCAGTATGCACCAAAGGCATGACTTGAGCACAGGTATTCCTGACCCTGAAGCTGGCTCTCTATCTACTATAGCACACTACCTTTCATATAAGTCATACAGATTTGCGAAGGAAGTCCTCTTTAAATGATAGCACAAGGAACAACCATCACTTTGAGTTTGTGCTCAAGGCTACTCCTCATATCACTATCTTTAAAAAAAATAAATCTCTTGGCCTCTTCAGTTATGATATAGTGAACTTGGAGTAGCACTCCATAGTGCTTATTGACCTATTGCATCCCTTCTGACTTTTAGAGTAGAGAAAAATAAATAAATAAAACTAAGAGCCAGAGATTGTACAGGCCAACGATACCAAGAGAATAATTCTTTCCTCAAATAAAGACAAATTTACTTCTACAGCAATCCACAGCAGGTAGGGCATAGAGGAAGCTCATCTCCTTTTTGTTGTGAGCCTGTGGGTCTTTTTCATAAAGAGGGAAATCAAGGTCACTTTTAATAGTTCTAAGAAATGACTAGATAGAAAATAATAATCATTTGTGGTTTATGGCCATTCAAATGGTGGTCTGGAAATATGGGAGAATTTGCTTAAATTCAGACAAAGAACAAAGAATAAAAACCTAAAATGGGGGAAAAAAAAACCGTTTATAAACTGTAATCAAACGTGTTTCATTTCAGTCCAATTTGGGGATATGGTTTCAGTTTTATTTAAGCATACAATCTTTTTACCTGTGCAGGCTTCCTTTTGAGAGTACTATTTACATAGCATCTATAACTTCTCACTTAAACTTAAACGTCTGGGCTTAATAAAATACCAGATGGGTGAGTGAGGATTAAAGGTTTTATAAAATAAAATAAGAGCAGCACCTAAAAATATCAGCCTCTTTTCTGAACCTGAATAGCATGGGAGGAGGAAAAGACATCCCTTCTCTCACTGTAGGGTTTTTCTCCTTAGGCATGATGGATAAAAATAAAACGAGGCCATTACAATGCCAAACATCAATTTCTGAGCAGCCTATACCATAGGAGAGTAATGGTCTGCCTGCAGAAATAAAAGAGAGTCATGGAGGAATAGGCCTGCCTGTCCTTAAAAGGAACGATCATGTGCGCTTCACATTATCATTCTCTTTAAACTGTTCCTTGTACTGTCAAGTGGCATACAACATCCCTCACCTCCTTCCCTTCCACTTAGGATGAGGAAAAATGGTGATGTGTCGGAAGAAATTCTTATGTTACATGCAAAGCGGGAGGGAGGTAAGTATGTAGGCCATGAAGCTAAGGGAAACAGGGTTATCTCTGGGCTGGACTGGGCTCAGATTAGTCCCCCTGGTCATTTAGGTTTGATATCGGGAGAAAGCATGATCCTAAAAGGTTATTCAACAGTTAACAAAAGGATCATTATTTAGCCATAGAAGAAGGATATTTTACAAAGACAGACAAAGAGAACAACTCAAGTTGATTTAACTGAATGAAATTCCCATCAATATTCATATAATTTACACTCATTCACACACACACACACACACACACACATACACACACACACCTATCTATTATGAATACACAGAAACATATGCATATGTATACAAATGTATGTATATAAATATATCCATCTATACATATATATATACACACTTATACATACATACATACCATACATAAATATGATACACCATAAATATGTGTGAGTGTGTGTGTGTGTGTGTGTGTGTGTGAATTACTTCAATACCTGCTTACTCAGTAGGGTTTTTGAGAACTCTATGTATTCACTGGGATAACTGGATTATAGAATTTATGACTTCAAGATGATCTTAGAGGCCATGTCCCCTAAGATAAGGAAACTGAGGATAAGATAGACTAAGTAACAGTAAAAACCAGAAACCACTTTTTAAGACATCTCTTAACTCCAAATCCATTGCATTTTGGCATTTCGCATTGTACCACACTACTTCCCAATAGGTCAGCATTTTAACAATCATACATCCAAGTGAACTGCATTAAGGGCAAAGGTTTAGAATTTTTGTTGAGACTTAGGTAGACGTTAAATGGTTGATCTGCAGTTAGAACTTGCATTCTTTGACTGATTTCCCCCTTTAGACTCAAAGGGTTTTTTCCGAGCACAGGTTCCGAGCACAGCCTGGTCATTTGTAAAACCTCAAAATTTCTGGAAATTATATATGAATTAGACTGTCTCTTTAAATTCAGAAGAGGAGGTATTTCTAATTCTTTATTTGTGAAAACCTATTAAATAAAGAAAAATACTAAATGGTCCCTAGACTTAAAAAGCTAATTTCCATTTCTGCAGAGATATTGTTAGAGTGATGAATACAGAGTGGTATCCGATAAGGAGGGTACTACACCCAATTTTAAGTCATATAGAAGCATTAAATCTTTAAATAATGAAAAAAGAATTATGTTAATATTGACAATCTTGACTTATGTAAAACCAGAATATTAAAAAAAAAAAAAGTTCCATCTAAATGATAGGATGGTTTACAAGTTTTGCTTGGAAAGACAAGTAAAGGAGTTGCCTGATTTGGTTTCATCATGCACTAAAGGCAGTAGGAAACATCAATTTCATGGGACATTGGCCATCTCATTTTGCCATGCTCATGATTAGAAGAAGTCAAAAGAACACCATGAAAATAATTGCAGTTTATGAGCCAACATCTGTTAGAGAGAATGTAGAAATAGAAAAATTCTGTGAAGAACTTGACAAGATTTTCTTCATGAAGTGAATATAGACTTTAATATACTGCAAATTCAATGTGAAGGTGGGAACAGGGGAGAACAATGAAATTTATGTTGGGAAATCTGGTTAGAGATTGATTTAAAAAAATGTATGAAGGACAGCAGTTGAATTACTAGCTTGTAAATTGGTTCGATAGATCAAAATCATGTACTAACTTCATGACCATTTATATGATAGTCATGTGCTTGCATGTTGGATTTTTGCTATTCCTACTTAAATTTTGACCTCCAGCAAGCACCACCCAGACAGGGTCATTTTGTTCAAGGTCATTCAAGAAGGATTTCATCTTGAAACTGGGATAAAGTCCAGAATCATAAAATCAAAAACTGTTAAAAGTGATATCAGAGACCATTAGAGACCCAGCAAAGAACACTCCCTCCTCCCCACCTGGCCTCCAACTCCGCAACATACCCAATAGTAGAAGACCTTTTCAAAGACCAGACTGAGGCAAAGTATTTCATTTTGCTACAAAGTTGTTCCTTACAAGGGGAAAATATAGTAGGATTATTCCCTTCCTAATACTAAACACTATGCCTCTCTTAATAGAATCTGAAATCTCATTACCATTTTTGTTTTTGGTTTTTTTTTGGCTTCTTATCACACTACTGACATATTGATTTTGCTGTATACTAACACCCCAATAACTTTTCCAGATTTACTGGCCTCTATCCATACCTATACAATCTTAAACTTACAAGGGTCATTCTCTGAATGCAAATATAATAATTTAGATTTATCCCTACTAAAATTCACCTTATTGGATTCAGCCTGTCAAGATATTTCTGAACTCTGACTGGCATCCAACATGATAGTTACCTTTTCCAGTTTGGGGTCATCTACAAATTTGATAAGATGAGCACACTGATCATGTTTTTAGCCAATTCACTGATAAAAATGTTAAACAATACAAGCACCAACACACCACTGGAGACCATCAATATCAGTCAATGAAAGGAATACTATTTATTGTCAGAAGTCATAAGTTCAAAACTTGGTTCCATCACTTACTGTGGGTAAGTCATTTAATCTCTCTGACCTTCAGTTTCATCTGTACAAATCCAGGGTTGGCTATATACTTCTAAGTCCCTAAATGTGAACCTATCTATGATACTGTGAGCTTCTAATATGATATCAACCAGACAATAAGAATTTATTTATGAAATGCACTCTATTAATTGTTGGAGGAGAAATGACACACACCAAAAAAAAAATAGTCCTTAGCCTCAAAGATAAGACAAAATATAAAAAAAAAAAAGTGTATATAAAATACAAGTTGTTCTAAAAGCTTTAGCTTATTAAAGCTTAAAACTGCACTAAGACTTTGGGGACACTTATGAAAGAAATACAAGGTAATTTTTTGGGCACTGGGAGAGAGACATAATCATGTGGGAGTGGATCAGGAAAACACCAGATATGGGGCAAAATATTAGGGTTTTAAGGGAAACAAAGAATTTTAAGGAGCAGAGATGAAGAGGGAGGATATTCCAGGCCTAAAAAGGGAGCCAGTGCAAAGTAACTAAGGCAGGAGACAGAGTATTGTACAAGGATGGGGAGGTTAGGTGGTACAGTGAATAGAGCACCAGCTCTGGAGTCATGAGGACCTGAGTTCAAATGTGGCCTCAGAGACTTAATACTTACTAGCCATAAGACCTTGTCACTTAACCTCAATTGCTCTGCTTTTCCCCCTGCAAAAAAAAAATAATAATAATAAGAGTAATAGTAAGGATAGTTTGTATGTAACATGGAGTACAAAAAGTGACTAAGGTATATAAAGGGTAGAAATGTAGACTCAGCATGAGAGTGTAAAGTGTAGTAAAAGAGGTTCTTCTAAGATCTTCTAAGTATCATCTAGACAATAGGGAGCCATTGAAGTTTATTGAGTAAGGGATACCTGTACTTTAGGAAAATTACATTGGTAGCTGTTTATAGGATACACTGGAGAAGGGAGAGATCTGAATCAAGGAAAGAAATCAAGATGTAATTATAATAATCCAGCCTAAACTAGGGTGGCAGCTAGGTGAGTAAAGAGAAGGGAATAGATATGATAGGTATTGTTGGGGTAGATGTTGTAAAGGCAAAAAATTAGCAATTGATTATATCCAAAGGTATTCTAGAGCCTGCTCTAATGGATTGGAAAAAGCCAATTGTAAAATTTTCAGTGAGAGTATTTATGCATCAGATATTAGCAAATGTTAGAAATCAGGGCTTGATTTCTTGTTTTGTTGATTGTCTAGAGTAGACTTAAGAAGGTGATGGAGAAAATGTTAATAGTTCAGATTAAACTTAAAGCATGTTGTGTATTTTTGAAGTACCAGTTGTTAAATACTTACTAGAACACCACTGGTTGGTTATGTGGGTTGAGGGGTATTGAGGAATTAAAAATAATGTAAAGATTTTTTAACACTTTAAAAAAACCAAGAAATCCAAGTAACCATGCAATTACCTAGAATACAACTTCCCATTATCCTAGCAAGAATAGCATAGGATCCTTTATCAAGTATCTTGCTATAATTTAGGTAATCAACATCTACAACAATATCCATGCTCTTGGATTGTTTCTAATTATTGTTTGTCTTTATGATGGCAAAGTGACTATTGAGGGGGCCATTCCTTAGAGTCTGCTTAATATGCTCTGCCTGGTTTGGATGACTGGTGAGCTCACTTTCAGAAATGAATGATAGAGGGCTCCTTCATTTCCCCACTTCAGAGCATCAGTTGGTGCCTGCTAATTGTTCCTGTTGGCCCACTGTATGGTGATAAAAGGACTAAAGGACTATGGAAGAGCTGCATTGGAAATGGTCAAAGAAATGAAATCTTCATTTGTTGTCTGATAGTTTTTGAGTGCAGAAGAATTTCTATGGGGAAGAGGGAAGGAAGGAAAGAAGTAAAGATATTAACAGCTAATGGAGCAATGGCTTGCCTTATCTTCCCACTCAGTCACCTTGTGGCTGTGAACTCATGGCATTGCCTTTGTTTCTTCTGTGTGTGTGTGTAACAGTAAGCACCCTAGCATGCCTAGGGCGGCTACTAGCACAGGTTCTTAGATCTGCTTTTCTAAAGGAAAGCAACTCAAAATGGGTTAACAATCTTACTTTAATCAAACATATCATTTACCTAGTTCAGG
>CM053587.1:128640912-128668745 GCA_028646515.1 Pseudochirops corinnae
AGACAGATAGATAGACAGATAGACAGATAGATATCTCTATATGTCTATATAGATCTATATGTAGACAGAGACCAATGATATAGATATAGACAGATGACAAATGAGGTTTTTTTTTTCCATTTTTCCTCAATTTCTCTCTTTGAATTTTTAAGTCTTTTTAAAGATCTTCTATGAATTCTTTTAAGGGCAAGTAACCATTTGATATTACTCTTTGGGGTAGAAGAGAGTTATTTTTTTTTTTTTTTGCTTCAATATCCTTCTCTGAAGATGAACCCTGGTCTTCTCTATTCTCATAATAACTTTCTATGGTTGGATTTTTTTCTCCTTTGCCTGTGCATTATTTTGTAGTAATAACTTAATTTTTGTAGTTTTCTCTAGTCCTGGGGCATAGGGATGCCTCTTGCCCCAAATCTTCAGTTCTCCCCGCTACCCTGCAATCAGAGTCCATTCTCAACCTCCTGTAAGTGCCCACAGCCAGGAGCATTCCATTTCACTGCTTCTGCACTCACATGAGAGTGTACTGTTTCCTTCTTATCCCCAGTGCTCTCCTGAGCACAGCTGGGTCTGGCATCCTTTGTCAGCAGTGGTTCCCTCCATCTTTCCTGGCTCAGATGATCAACTTCCCTTATTATCCTGGAGGTAAAAGTTTAGGTGGTTGGGCCTAAGGCAACCTCCCACTCTAGCTAAACCTAGGGTTTGCAGCTTGCTGTTTAAGCAACTTGTGTCCTATTGTAAACCAGGACCCTAGCCTGGAGGTCTTACTCTTCACTGGGACCAAACTTCATCCTGGAATTTTTCTTCTGCTCTTCTTGAGGACCCCTGCTGTGCCCCTATTCTTCTTTATTTTTACCCACACTTCATTTGCTCTAAGGCACTATTTTTTTTCTCTTTTGTGGGGGAAAATCTTGAGAGCTTGGAATTTTCTGACCTACTTAGTCATCTTCCCAGAATCCTCTCCCCTGTCTCTTCTTTCTATTCAGTTTCTCATTTTTGCTTTTGTTACATAATGTTCTCTGCCTCTTTTGATGATAGTTGTTCCCTTGCTTTCCACTTTTATTTTATTATGATAATCTGACTAACAAATAAGGAAACTGAGGGACAGAAGATAAAATGGCAGGCCAAATGTAAGAAAAATAGTACATATTTGGAGCTAGAAAAATCTGTTCCCTTAATAATTCCTTTGAGGGTAATGATGGGATCTTTATGGACTTTATGGAGAATAAAATGGGGGATATCTCAGAAATTATCTAATCCAACCATAACTGAAGAGAAATCCTCTCTGTAAAATCACTGACATATAGACTGCTCCTGAATAATTCAATAATTGTGAACTCATTACCTAATGAGTTCACTATGAAATGAACTCTGAAAACTGCTAACTCTTAAAAATTCTTTCCTTATTTTAACAAAAAATAACAATAATTCACATTTATAGAGCATTTGAGTATTTGCAAAAAAAAAATCCTCACAAAAGCCTATCACATTCATGACATGTGCAAACATCATAGGCATGCCCATCTATTATTCCATTCATGTCACAGAAAAAAGTTTCAAACAGTATAGAATCAAGGACAAAAATTAGGACAGTTCAATAATACTTATTTTCTTCATGAATTAAATATTTTCTTGCTGTTTCATCAGAATTTGGTACTGGACGATTCCAACCCTCTTGAGAAGATTTCTCCTATAAGAACTTCTGACTAGTGAACACATTTCATTTTATTTTCTGAAATCATTGGTATCTGCTTCAATTCAACTCAACAGACATTTAAGTATCTTCATGTATATTGTGGTCTCATCACAAAAGTGACTCTAGTTTTGAGGAACTCTATGCATTATTACCCACTTAAAATCATAGCTCATGGGCACTTACTAGAAATACAGAGGCTCAAAAAATATGAACCAGTAGTACACAAATAAGGAAATGCCAACTCTACAAGATATTTCAGTCATACTCCAATAATAAAGGAAATGTAGATAAAAATAATTACATTTCTGCCTATCATCCAACAAATTTGTGCAGATATAAAATAATGGGAATATTGAATGTCGAAGACACTAGAAAAATAGGTACGAAAATGTAGGAGGATCTATGAATTGATTCAATTACTTCCCAATATGGAATTATATGAGGAAAGTGATTAAAATATTCATACCCTTTCACCCAGAATTCCCATTGGTAGTTGCATTCCTTAAGGAAGTCAAAGCCAAAAAAGAAAAAAATAACTCATTTTACTAGAATATTAAAAGCAGTCATTTTATGGTTCTAGCAAAGAGTTATGAATAAAATATATGTCTATCACTTGGGAGATAGTTAAACAAATTGTGGTATAATAAAGTAACGGAATATTACTGTGCTTTAGAGGTGATGAATATGAAGAATTCAGAGAAGTAGGGGAAGATTTATATGAACTAATGCAGAGTGTAGAGAAAATAACTGGGAAAATTATATACTCAATGACAACAATATGTAAGAACAATAACAAATAACAAAATGGTACACATTGTTAATATGATATCAAATCTTGGACTCACCTGCCAAAGAGAAGTGGGACCTCCCCCCCTTCTTTGTAGAGTTGATGGACGATAGTGATATAATATTAAATAGACTAAAAATAGGTAAATGTGTTGGTTAATTGGTTATGTGAGATGGCTCTGGGTAAAGGAGAGAGGAGATATACGTTCAGAAATGAAGTCTTTGTTTAGAAAACTTACTATGTAAATAAAATTATAACTTAGTAATAACTAATATTGATATTTTTAATTTAATAGTAATATGTGGTATGATTTTCTTTATTAACATATTCTTCCTTGAAATAAACTTTGCTCATCCATTATTAATTGGTTGGACACCACTTTATTTCCAGGTTTTCATCACCAACAAAAAAGAACTGCTATAAACATTTTTGCATGTATGGGGTCTTTTCCTCTTTGGTGAGAAAGTAAACCATGTTGATGGAATCACAGATTCGTTGATGTGATCATTCATTTCATATTTCTAGTTCCCTCTAATTTTTTAAATATTTTGAACATTTTTTTCTAACTAGACATCCAACAGCTAAGCTGATATTAAAATAACTTTCACGTCATTACTCTATCTATTGAGACAGAAATAATTTCTTCTTTTTTGAATATAATAGTATTTGCTATTTGCCACATTCATTGTCTTCTGAATCTGTTCTTAAACAAAAGTATTGATGGTACAGTGGCAAGAATACCCTGAGTTATCTGGAAACATTTGACCTTTTATATTTTTAATCTTCAACTATATTTTTAATATATTTTTAAATACTCCTTCCTTGACAAACTTTTATGATGAAGTAATAAAATACCAGCATCTATGTTGACGTAACTGGGAAGAACTTACTAAAATTTGTAAAGGAATTTTCCTGACAGAAATGAAATTGTATCTTTCTCTGACTGTTTCTATTCTAAACTGTATAAAGGAATGAATGTATATATATATAATATAATATATTCACATACATTATATATGATATTTTATATATACTACATTGTATATATATTCATATATATGTATATATATATATATATATATGAAATACACACATGAGATGTTCATAATTAAAATCCGGTTTTACTAAAATAGTAAAAATATGTAAATAGTAAAAAGAAAGAGAAATTTTAATATCTCTGGTGGTCCATCTTTAGACTCCCTTCTAAGTGGTACATAGTTATTGTGAAAATAATCATTACGGTTGTCTGATTCCTATGTATGTATGCACACATGTATATATATATATATATCTATACATAGACACATTGACATGCATATGTGTCTAAACATGCATTAGAAAGGACAAATTTCATGAAATTGAAAGACTACTGGAATGGAAATTTGGATAAGATTTTGGTTCTCTCATTTACCACCTGTATTATCTTGGCCAAATAATTTTGCTTTTCTTGATTTCAGGTTCCTCATTTATAAAATTAGAACCTTGTATCAAATGGATTCCAATTCTACAACATGTGATTCTAGTTTAACTCTTTCCAAGTTTAATCATTCAATGGATTTTAAACACTTTGAGGGATATTTTATTTTTCCCTTTATATCTCCCAAAAATTATTGCCTGGCATAGTTGAGGAGCTTGATGAATACTTATTTATTGGTACAAAGAGTGAGTCAGTGTCCATGTCATGTGGTTAAAATGGTCATGGAGTTAGAGTCAGAGGAACTGACGGGTATCCTGGATCTGTCACTAAATGTATCTCCTTGGAAAGGTCATGTTACGTTTTGGGTTTAGTTTCCTCAAGTATAACATGAGAGCTTGGATTAAATGACCCTGCAAATTTATTCCTAGTCTAAGCCTTTGTTTATATGCCATGTTACAGTAGGGAAAATATTAGAACTTAGAGGCAAATGGCCTAGATTTGACTCAACAGCATCTACCAGTTCCTAATTCTAGCTTTGGGCAAGTCACATACTACCTCTACATCTTAGTTTTGCCATCTGTAAGATGGGGATTAAAAATACTTATAGCTCTGAAGAGCTCTTGTGAGGCTCAAAGAATATCATAAATATGAAAATGCCATATAAAAATTCCTACTCATTAAAATACTATTCCTCTTGGAAAAGCTTTTAAGACCAGCCTATACTAGACCCGTCATTTATTCGTTCACATTCTTTTAAAAACTCCTACAGTATTGAAGGAAAAAAAAAAACCAGGGCCCTGAGTAAACAATGAATATTTCTTGCTTTGCCTGCGATTTCACTCTTGTGTAAAGAATTAATGAGGCACAGCTCACAGATTGATGTTCATATTTATTAGTTTTTGTTCTTTTGCTAAACACATACTGTGTAATCTTTGATAATCGCCCAAGTTATTGAAAAAGAGTTTGCACAGCTTTAATATTATTTGCCTATTAATCTGTGACAAACCATAAAATTTGCTATTTTCGCTGTGACTGGCCCATGAAATGTGCTTGCTTTGTCTCTGCTTTAAGCAGTACTGTATTCATGGCTGTAAGTGGTTTGTAGAAATGCTGTTTGGGGCATGTACACCTGGGGTTCTTTTAATGTGCTAGTCCATAGGGGATATGAATACTTTGTATTCTAGCCTGTCCACATGCCCCAGCCCTAACCTTGAGGAACAGTCTCTATCTGCCTGTCTAATTCTGGCCTTTTCATATGAAATGCTGACCATTACAACATGTAGTTCCAATGGGCTTTTTCCTAAGATAATTCTATTGGGGCAATGAGGACAAAACACCGTCCTTGATTCATAGTAAAAGATTCTCTTTGCTCACCAAAGCACCATCGTCTCTAATGACTTCAAAACACTGGGAGGGAGATCAGCTGGGTACCTAGAGATGAAAAGACCTATAAGCAAGGAGCAAGGTGAATCCAGAAAGGTGGTCTACTAGGGATCAAAGATCTGTTTGGGGATTAGAAATGTGATTTGAAACCTAGTTCTTACCCATAATACCTCTGTGACCTTGAGCAAGTCACTTAACCTTTTCAAGTCTCACTTAGCTCATGTCTAAAATTTGAGGTTAGGGCTAAATAACATTTGAAGCTATTTCCAGCTCTCAATCCATAACCCTGTGAAAACTGCTGAGAACCAGTTAAATGAAGAATAGTGTTTTCCTCTAAAGCTAAACACATATATCAGTGACAACCTTCCCATTCCCCATTTTTTATTCTATAGTCTCATCTCTTTCATGAAGCCTTCAACAATAACACCAATTCACAGGAATCCCTTCTCTAAATTTGCAGAACACTTGTTGCCTTTTTTTAAAAAGACTGCTATTTCAATCCTGACCATCTGGAATTATCCCTTATTTTTTCAGATGAGAAAACTGAAGACTAGAAAGTCAAAAAGATTTGCCCAAGATGACATATCCAGTTTGAAGGAGACACTAGAACACTAGCTTCTTGACTCCCTCTGCACTGTTCATTTGCATTGCTAATTCATCAGGTTTATGGGCACACTAGTAGTCACCATATATAGATATAGTTATATAGATATATAATTGCATTGATTGGAGAAGTCTCAGAGATAGAGATATAGAGAAAGGGAGACAAAGAGAGACAGGGACAGAGACAAAGACAGAGAGACAAAGACAGAGAGAGACAGACAAAGAGAAAGAGAGACAGGGAGAGAGAGAGAGAGGTACAAATTGTTTCCAATGTCTAAAGGCTGGCAAATTTATGCTCTTTTATGACAGGGCAAATCATTTATAAAATAATTAGTAAGTACCTATTATGTGAAGACCACTTTGTTCCTGGAGATGAGAAACTAGTGACTTTCACTATTCCCACAATGACTAAAATATCCCAGAAGTGATTTGGGCCAATGGAGTAATCTACATTGAGAAGTAGGATTTGATATATACACAGTATATTCTGATTCAAACCAGACTAATTTGTGACTAAGGGAGTACAGTGTGAAGCCCAAGGAAGAAATAGTCAAGGTAGACTTCTTTGGGGAAGTGTCATGTGACCTGGGGCTTTAAGGTTGGAGCAGATTTCAGAAATGAGTAATAGATGGTAAGGCAGAGTACTCCTGATGTAGGAATTTTCTTGAAGGAATGTAAAAAGTCAGGAGAATCAGTGACATGGAAGGGTTGGAGCAGAGATTAGTTTCCTTTGACTTGGGCCTAAGATAGTAATATGAGACAAGGGCACAAGGCCATGGTAATGTCAGATTGAAGAGGACCTTGATGAATCCCACAGGAAGAAATTTAGACTTTCTCTGAAAGACATTAGAAAGGTTTAGGCAAGGGATTGATATGATTCAAATTGTGAATAAGAAAAAATTACTTTGAATATGAGTATGAAGGCTGGATTGGTATGGGGAAAGAATGGAAGTGGGGAAATAGTTTAGCAAATTATTGCTATAGTTCGAACAGGTAATGGTGATGATGACAATCTTAATGGCTTTTACTAAGCAGAAGTGATGGTGGTAGGGAGAATAGAGAGGATGGGATTAGTGTGTGGATGATCATGGAAGTAGAAATGACAGGACATGTTAAGAGGTTGTGCTAGACCAACTGTGCCTAACAGACTGGACAAATTCCCAGCAGATCATATGGTGGAACTGGTGAGAATAACACTTTCTGGAATAGGTGATATTACTGAGGGACCACAATCACAATGCTGCAACCACAGAGCCTAAGTGAGCTCAAGAAAAATATAAATCTTCAGGCCTAAATTATAAACTTCAGGCCTAAATTCCTTCTGTGCTAGTTCAGTTCTTGAGGAAAGAGGAAAAGTGAAAAAGGGTTTCTTATTCCTTATTTTGCCTTTCATCATTATTATCCTAACAGAGCAAAATGCAAATGTCACAGCTCAGAGAGCTGGATAACTCATCTGAGTTTACCTTAAGCAAATAGTAAGAAATGTATGTCTTTCACAAAGGTGGTATATTATTCTGAAGCAGTATACAATAGATCAGTTTTTTAAAGCAGTATAGCCCTTTCAACTAATAGCCAGTGGAGAACCAAACGTAGAGAAGCAAAATGCAAGAGGTTAGATGGCAATCCATGGGGAAATTATGAATTTTCATCCAACCCATATCCATACATCTGTGGAGAAACAGATGATAAGTTCTCTGAAATAAAGGCAATTATGTTGTTCCAAAGGAGATAAAGGTATACATGATGGATTACCTCGACACAGGAAATCCTCCTCCCTAGCAGTGTTTATTGGGAAAGTCATGTGTCTTCTAAATATTCTGGCCAAGTAATGTAATAGCTTCCCATTGTGACCAGGCAGTTCCAAGGCCTGTTCCTAAATTGCCCCCAAAAGAGACAGCAACTATGATGAGTCTCCCATCTGGAAGTAGATGCCTCTACTAAAGGGAACCATGTATTCTTAGTCCCTCTTCAGTATTTGTACCATCTACAAAGCACGTTTCAAAATTATCCTAGTGTACTCTCATGGGATCACAAAATTATAGATAAAAACCTGTAAGGGAACTCAGAGACCACCTTGCTTTTACAGATAAGAAGACTAAACCAGAGAGAGGTGAGGAGAGTTTCTTAGATCATAGAGCTCCTAAATGTCCCAGGCAGGATTCGAACTTAGATATTTCTGTTTCTAATTCAGTGTCCTGTGACTTATGTTTCCTTTTGCCTAAAATCAGTTTTCTTTCTATGGACTCTTGGAACCATGCTAGTATTAAAGATTGTACCTTGTACAAAGGCATGGTATCTTACCACCAATATAGTGTGATTTCAAGCCAGCCGGGGAGACAAAGCCTAATGTTTTAACTCTGGATAGCTTTCTTGCCTCCTGGATGAAGCCTGAAGTTCTAAAATCAAACCTTTACTTTAGGCATTTGGCACCCAATAAAATACAATTTCTTTGAGGATTTTTTAAAATTATCAATCAACTAAAATTTCTTTCATGGCATAGATGGATAGATAGATAGATAGATGGATAGACAGATATATGTATACACACATATACATACACACACACACACACACATATATATATATATACACATAAACACAAATAGGTCTATGCAGGTATGTGTATACATATATGTAAGTATATATGTAAAAATATATACATATAAACATGGTTGCATTTTTTTACTCATCTATAAAATGAGGAAATAAGATTAGATCAACTCTCAGGGCTCTTCTAGCTCTAAATCCACATATAAATGAAAATAGTCTGATAGAAGAATAGATACAAACATAGATATAATTATAATATACAATATTACATGATAAGGGGATTAGAAAATAACGAAACAAAACTTCAAGATTGATGGTCAAGAAATTAAAGAAATCTTCTTGGAGGTGGTGGTATTTATCATGCTTCAAATACTTGCTCTATCAATCCAAGAGGTAGTATGGAGTAGGGAATGGATCACTGGTCAAGAAGATCTGAGTTCAAATCATACCTTAGACATTTAATAGCATGTTACCTTGCATATATCACTTTGTGTCCCTGTTTCCTTGTAAAATGAAGATTTTAGACTCATTTGCCTCTATGTTATAAATCTATGGTCCCATGATCACATGAAATCACAAATTATGTGTGATTTAGGAAATTACTTAATTTTTTGCACCTCAGTCTCCTGATTTATAAAATGTAGTTGAATAAGATTATCTCCATGATTTCATTGGGTCACCATCATAGAATTGCAGAATTGGAAAGGGTCTCATAGGGCAACTATTCCAATTCTACCAGAAGAAGAAACCACTCTGAATCATACCTTTACAAGGAGTCATATAACCTTGGCTCCATAGCATAACCAGGGACCTAGCTGACCATATGTACCTAGGCAATTTTGGTTTGACAAACTGCATGCAAGTTTCTAGCCAGCCATGGTGATTCAGTGACAATGGCAATAACAAAGCCATCCCCTTATCAGCCACTATGCCAGAAGAGTCAATGACTTTAGAATGTGAATTTCTCCTTCCCAGGCTCTCTCTCTTAAACCCTTCAGGCAAAAATTGTATAACTCTGGGATGCCTCATGAGCAGTAGGAGAGGGCTGAACCTTCTTTGGAAACAAGTCAATTATTCCCATGTAGCAGCTAGAGAAAGAGGACTCATAAAGACAAGCTTGAAAAAGCTGGGCCTTCAAAGACACAGTAGTCAATGATTATAGCAATCTATTGTTTAATAAACCAAAAGACCCCAGCTTCTTTGACAAGAACTCACTATTTGAAAAAAAAAATTATTGGGAAAAATGAAAACAGTATGGAAAAAACTGGGCATAGACCAATGTCTGACACTGTATACCAAAATAAAGTCCAAATGGGTACGTGATTTAGATAAAAAGGCTGATACTATAAACAAATTAGGAGAACAAGGAATAGTTTATTTTTCAGATTTATGGAGAGTGGAAGATTTTATGGCCAAACAAGAGATATAGAACATTATTAAATACAAAATAGATAATTTTGACTATATTAAATTGAAAAGTTTTTGCACAAACACAGCCAACATAACCAAGATTAGGAGGGAAGAAGAAAACTGGGAAAGAATTTTCACCACCAGTGTCTCTCATAAAGGCTTCATTTCTAAAATATATAAAGAACCAAGTCACATTTACAAGAATACAAGTCATTCCCCAGTTGATAAATGGTCAAAGGACATGAACAGGCAGTTTTCAGAGGAAGAAATTAAAGCAATCTATAGTCATATGAAAAAATGTTCTAAATCACTATTAATTAGAGATACAAATCAAAACAACTCTGAGGTACAATATCACATTTATCAGACTGGTTAACATGACAAAATAGGAAAATGATAAATGTTGGAGAGGATGTGGGAAAGTTAGAACACTAATTCATTGTTGGTGGAGCTATGAGCTGATCCAACCATTCTGGAGAGCAATTTGCTACTATGCCCAAAGGGCTATAAAATGTGCATACCCTTTGACTCAGCAATACCACTTCTAGGGTTATATCTCAAAGAGATCATACAAATGTGAAAAGGACTCACATGTACAAAAATATTTATAACAACTCTTTTTATGATGGCCAAGAATTAGAAATTGGGGGATGCTCATCAGTTGGGGAATGGTTAAGCAAGTTGTGGTATATGAATGTAATGGAATACTATTGTGCTATAAGAAATGATGAACAGGCAGACTTTAGAGAAACCTGGAAAGACTTATATGAACTGATGTTGAGTGAAGTGAGCAGAACCAAAAGAACATTGTACACAGGAACAACCACAGTGTACAATGACTGGCTTTGATAAACTTAGCTATTCTCAGAAATGCAAGTCCCAAAATAATTCCAAAGGACTCATGATGGAAAATGCTAGTCACATCCAGAGAAAGAACCATGGAGTCTGAATGCAGAATGAAGCAGACCATTTTCTTTTTTTCTTTTTTTTTTTTTTGGTTATTCTTTTGTTTTGTTTTTTATTCTCATGGTTCCTCCCATTCATTATAATTCTTCTATACAACAGGACTAATGTGAAAATATGTTTAATACATATGTATATGTAGAGCCTATATCAGATTGCATAATGTCGTGGGAAGGGGAGAGGAGTGAGGGAGAAAATCTATAACTTATGGAAGTGAATGTTGAAAACTAAAAATAAATAAATTAGCTTTAAAAAAAGTAAAAGCTGGACTTCTGGAGTCCTCTTCTGCTATATATTTCTTTGCCTGATTCTCAGTGACCTATATAGAAATGGATGTAACCAGACTTTGAGGTGACCTTGAGAGTTCATGAGATCTGGAGGTCCTGGTTCATTGGGTGGAATTGATTGGAGGCAGGTGGGAATTTCTGTCACACAAGAAGAGTCAACGTCTTCTGGTCTCTAAGGGGTAGAACCAAGTTGAAATGGAACTGCCTTGTAAGCTATGCTGCAAATTGCTTTATGTTCTAGTGAGAATTAAGCTTCAAACTCCTAGAAGAATAAGGTAATAATTAAAAGTAAAGTCAATGAATCCTGTCTCAAGAGTTTCTATCAATCCATGTCTATGAGTGGTTTGCATGCAGCACAAATTGCTTTATGCTTTCATTTCCCACCTGATTGCTCACTAAGACCTCATCATAATTTCCAGAAACTCATTTTTGCCTGCAAGATCATGTCAGTTCTGAAACCCACACCTTCTTAGTTCCCTTCCCCCCTTTAGTTTTTCCTTCCTTCTGATTGAGGGGGGAAGATAAATGTTGAAGGGCTATTCTCAGATCCTCTCTTTAAGGAGGGGGCCCAGGTAAGATAGCTCACCATTTCCTTTATGGATACAGGAATTCATCATGCTCCCACACAAATTTGAGTACACTCCTTCTCTTCATCATCTTGGTTTTAATTTCTATTTATGCGTCATTTTCACCATCACATTGTAATCTCCTTTAGAACAAGGAGGTTTTTTTAAATTTGCATTTTTTTCATTGCTAATGCTTAGCACATATTAGGAGCTTAATAAATGCTTACTGACTGATAGCATAGGAAACAAATGCCTGTCCTATAACAGAGTCATACTATACCCTCTACTCTAACCTTTGGAAACACCTTAATGGTAAAATCAAATGTGTTTAAACTTAAAAATCCTGAAACATTTTTTTTTCCCCATATGTGTTTGTGGCAAATGGGTAGTGAAGGAGAAAAACAAGCTAAAATACATGAGAAAACTTGTCTGAATCTTCTTCTCAATGGTTGAACTCACCCAAAATTGAATAAAGTCTGGGTTCCTTGCATGGTTCAAAAGAAGATGGGATGCTTAGCACTAAGGAAGTCGGCCCAGTGTCACCAGACCTTAGGGTCCAACACTAGTTCCTATTGTGAAAAAATTGGACCTTGTCCCATATCTGAAAAGCTGGAAAAATAACTGAGTACTTAATCCCTTCTTAGGAGATCCATACATGTTTTGAGTTCACATGTGTTTGTTTACTTGCTTTTTGAACAAAGCAGACAAGGCTGGATCTGCATTTGGATTGCTGGATTAGAAGGGATCCTTTGGAGAAAAGAGGGGTACCCTATTTTTGTTGGGAACTTTGGAGAGATTTTCATCTGAACCTCCATATGTATGGCAAGCTATCCCTTTGGAAAAACGATTGTTGCTATGTGCAGAAGAAGTTTGAAGGCCTGGAATCCAGGAAAATTGGTTCTTTCCTTGAGGGTGAGGGCTAAGTTCCAGTTTACCCCAGATACCTAGTCCCTGTAGAGAGTGAGCCATGTGTTCTGGGACTGATTTAGGACTCAAGTTTCCTTTTGAGAGGAGTTCATGTTTTCATTTTCGTTCTCATTTTCTTCATTTTCACTTTGCTACTTTGTTTTATTCTAATTTTATTTGAAAATAAAATTGCCTCCACACTTTGGGGAGAATTTAAAAATGATCCAAACCTAAACTTCCAGTATTTCTTCCCAGGAGCACTGAAGTTGGTGAGTCATCAGATGAAGAGTAGGGGGGAGGGGAAAGTTTAACTCTTTTTATTAGAAGTTAGGCTTTCCCAGATGTGTACACAGTTTGAACAACATATGTAAAGCCAGAGCAGAGAGGCCTCTTAGTGAAGACAGTGAGGGTTGATACATTTTCAATATCTCCATGGATGAAGAAGACACTATCTCCTGGAGGAGTCCGTTCTACTTCTGAATATCTCTGACTGGTAAGAGATTATTATTATTATTTTTAATATATATCAAGCCTAAATTGGCCTTTTCAGTTTCAATCATTGTCAACCGATTCTACCCTATAGGGTCAAGCAGGAAAACAAAAAACATTATTCCTTTCACATTACTTTTCTTCAGATATTCAGACTATAAGTTTTCTAGTCTACTTTTCTCCAGAATAAATCTCAATGGTTCCTTCCACCAACTCTGCTATTCAGATCCTTCCTCCACCATCCTGGTTGCACTACTCATCATTGTCTCTAGATAATCAATGTTCTTCCTAAAATTAGGTGACCAGAAGTGAACGACACAAAACTCCAGGTGTCATCTGATCAGAATGGGCAGCAGCAGGACTATCTCCTCCCTCATTTTGAACCCTATGGTTCTCAACATAATTGGTGGTCTCATTAGCTTTTTTTTTTTGGTTCCTATTATTGATACATATTGAGTTTGCATTCCATTAAATCTCCCAGATGTGTACTTTTAAAGGATTGCTGTCTAGCCATATGCTCCCCATTTTATATTTGTGAACTTGTACTTTTAACCAAAGTATAAGATTTCTTTTATTTCTTCCTGTAGAATTTAATCCTATCAGATTCAGTCCAATGTTTCTATCTTGTCAAGATCTTTCCATATCTTGTCTCTGTCATACAAGTAGATTACCTTCTAGTGGAATGTAAACTCCTTGAAATCAGTGACTATCTAACTTTTTATATGTATCCTCAATTGTTAACCTCTATTATGTGCCCATTTCTGGCACATGGTAGAGATTAATAAGTGCTTATTTATGAGCTGATTGATCCCATATGGTCCTTCATAGCTTCATATGACCTGCATATTTAACATTCATATTTTTTATGTGAGCCATTGATAAAAAGATAAATAGCACTAAACCAAGCCTAGATCCTAAAAAATGGGCCTTGTGGCTAGGACTCAATGTAGCTGGAAGGAATAGTGTGCAGACCCATTCATAATAGGGGTCAGAAAAATGACTACAAATGAAGGGGTCTCTCACTGGTCTCATACTTCTTATGAGCATATTCCTAGAAAACATAATACCAAACAATTTCTAGACAATATATACCTGGTTTGTGGGGGTATACATAGGAAAGCCAAAAGGAAGGAATGCCTTTGTTGTTATCTGAAAATCTGCCCTTGACTTGGCTTATTATTTTTTTCCCTTGTGGGCAAGTGAGTACAATGGTGTTAGACTTGAAATAAGGGAACCTGGGAATGTTATCCTAGGTTTTACTCGATGGCATAACTCACTGTTTTGCTCTTCATCACACAGAGCACAGCCTCCCAACACTAAATTTTGTATTGGCTGTCTCCCATGACTGAAGGTCTTCTCTCCTCTATTATTCTTATGTTCTCAAAGTTACTCTTTATAGTATCAATGTTGATAAATATGCATAGCTCCTTTGCCCATCTTTCCCTTTCAGTAATGTACCTTCACCTAGATTTCGTAGTTCCAGGCAAGTATTTGGATAGACACATATACATATATCCATATATAGATTTATCCATATGTGGGCATATACATACTTATTTTTTACTAGCTATTGTTAAGGTACTCTCCATACTTAGCTGGAAGCCTACAATTTTTTAATTTTTAATTTATTTTTCATTTTATTTTTTCTCAATTACATGTAACATGATATTCTGGACATGTCACTTGGCATCTTGGAATCTGGCTAATGTTATAATAATAATAATTAGCACTTACATTGTACCTACTTTATGCCAGACACTATGCTAAGTATTTTACGTATGTATTTGTATGTGTGTATATATGTATGTATGTGTGTGTGTGTGTGTGTATATATATATATATATATATATATATATATATATATACACATATATACATACATAATCTCATTTAATCCTCACAACAACCATGGTAAGTAGATATTTATGATTCTCATTTTGCGATTGATAAAAGTGAGATTAAGTGACTTGCCCAAGGTAACACTGTTGGCAAGTAGCTATATTTTAAATAAGACTATAAGTTTCATAGAAGATGATGTCCATTAATAGAGGAAATTTCCTCACCAGAAAATTCCCTTTATGAATGGACAAAGTGCAGTCCCTTTCCTATTACAGACATCATCACACACACAAAAAAAATCTTCATAGCAACACTTTGGAGTACTAGAGAGATTATTTTCCCCATTTTACACATCAGGACATGGAAATTCAAAAGGGGTATATGTATGGTTAATGTCAGAGGTGAGATTTCCAACCATATTTCCCTTTATCCCAACTCCTACACTCTTTTCCATTCTAACATGGTGCCCCTGTACTTAGAAGTCTTTAAGAAAGTGTGGATGACTATTCAATTGGAAATTTATAGAATAAAATAAATTCAGGTTTTAGGCAAGAAGTTTGACTCTACCATCTTTATGATTCTTTCCAGCTCTGAGAGAATAAAACTCTATAATAAACTCATAAATATGCCAAACTAAAACAATAATTTGTTTCGAAAGGAGTTCAATTTCTTTAGTGCAATTTAAAATTCAAACTACATAAACAAATCACACACTTTTTCAGATAAATAGAATATTATAATTTCCCCCCACAAAAACACATTGTTTTAAAAGCAGAACACCATTAACTTCCCCCAGGTCTAGTGAATAAGCATACTTCTCTGACCTGTGCCTTTGATTTTAACCATAACTTCATCATGGGGTCCTCTGACTTAGGTCTCAGTGAGGATCTGTGCAGTTAACAAAGCCTAAATATGGGAGACATAGCATTATTATATCCAGTTTTCTGTCCAAAGCTTTGTTTAAGCAATTATTTAATTTATTAACAAGACTAACAAGATTGATAAAAAGGAGGAGAATCATACTCTTGATCTGAATAACAGAGAACTGCCTACTGGGGCTCTGCCTTTTTTATCTTTATTAATGCCAATTAGATATTGAGAGGGATGTACTGGATTGAAAAAAGATGCTCTATTTCTCTTCCCATTGCCTATGGGTTAAAGTAAATAATCTTTGATAGAGGACATAAATAAGATTCCTTTTTGGAATACTTGACAGCAAAGACTAACTCTTAGTTTGCTTTCCTAAGTCATGTGGTGTTTCTTTTAGCTGTGCAAAGGAAGATCATTCCTTAAAATATCATTTATTGCCAGTATCTGCAGTGTCCAAAGTACATTCTAAAGGAGAATATGCAGTTATGCAAATTTTTCCAATTCAAATGAAAGTTAAAAAGCAAAAGTTGAGAGTTTAATTTGCTAACACTTTACCCAATAGGAAGCTGCTTTCCTCTGCCCCCCCCCCTCATATTTTCCCACTGGAAACAATATTACTCTGAATAGTGGTTATCATAATATGGGTTAACACATCTGTGCTTCATGGCTTATGGCACCCCAGGGAGTGTTTATCTGTGCTTGGCTTTTATGGCTCAGAGCCCCCTGGGGGGCAGTGCACTCATAATAGCTCCAGAAAGTACCTCCAGTATTTTTTTTTTTTACCGCTTAAGACAGTTACTATCTCTGGTGACGATTACAAGTTGGATAGTATACTGTTCTTTCTCTCCTTGGCTTTCTGCAAATCACTCATCAGTTCGGAGTATATTTTTTAGTGATGTACTGTCTGGCCAGAATGATGGCAGATTTTACACAAGTAAATATATACATATTAACTTTTACTTTCATATCTCCCTCACTATGGGTGTCCAAATCTATTGATGCAATATCATGAAAACAATTTTTAAAAGAATAGATTTGGTTTTCTTTTCCCCCTCTGTGTTGCAGTAGAACAGACAAAAGAACATTATGTCTCTTAGACATAGCATGAATTCTTAAGGTTGGGAAGATACAACTTGCCCAAGGTGAGGTTTTCCAGGGAAAGTAACTAACAACAGAAAATTCTATCCTCTCAAAAGTTTTAAACTATGACTTCAATTTAACCATTTTAATGGGCCATCCCCTGATGCTCTGTATAAAGTCACAACTTCACTAGTATTTAAGTCATTTCCTAATAGCAGGTTAAGTACTTAAGATGGTGTATTACCTTTAATTTTAAGAGCTTTATCTAAGCAGAAATACAGCAACAATACACCAAATGGCGCCCCATAGCACTGAAACAATAAATTGAGAGTCGGCTTATTGTGCACCTACGAGCACAATGATCTCATAAGTTCCCGAACATAGGAGGGATAACTTCAGTAATCTTTGTCTCTTCTCTGTGAACAATGATATAACTTATTTACAATAAAGAGAATCAAAATATTTCTATGTATAAATAAAGCACTGTTTAGAAAGTCTCTGATACCTCAAATCTCCTCACACTAACTCTAATTTTCTCATTTGTTCCTCTCTCAGAAAATAAGGTGGCTAGCCAAAACGAGCTCCAATTTGTGCCATCAATACTAACCCCTGCTTTCTTCACTGGGAACTTAGTCCTTTCATCCTACCTTCTCAGTTTTAGATCTTTAAACTCTCTTCATGCTTGCCTCATTTTTTGCTGTCCACAAACATGCCAAGATTGAGTTCACCATTGAAAAAAAAAAACAACAAAAAACTTTAACTTGACCCCAAAGAGTTCTGGAGTCAGCAAGAATGTACTCCCTAAGAGTATGTTAAATTTTCAATGTGAACATTTTCACCTGAGTTGTCAAATTCTACAAATCAAGACTTGATTTATTACTTTGTCAATTGTCTAGTCTTAGGCTTAAGAATGTGTTAACAAAGCAGATTAAATTTAAAAGTGTGTCCTGCCTCTCCCCTTGTTAAATATTTGCCAGCACATCCCTATATGACCTGTGTCATTGCCTTAAATTACAATCCTATATTTTCCCCACACACACTTTTACTTTCAAATTCCTGGGGAAATCTTTCTTCACTTATTAATTCCAGTTCCATATATCCTACTACTCAATTCCTTGGAATACGGTTTTCAACCCAACCACTAGACTGAAACATTTTCCTTCAAATTTACAAATGGTTCTCTTAACTGATAAATCCATTGACTATCCCTGCCTTCTCCAATATACATTTTCTTCTAAGAGTTTTTATGACATTGCTTTCTCCAAATTCTGCTGCTTTCTTTATTCACTCTTTCGTTGATCTCAATAGCTCCCATGAGTTAAATTATGATCTCTCTGGATGCAAATTCTGAATCTTCTTAGCAAGGCTTCATCTCTGTTTTGACATTCTAGTCCTGCATATCCTAAAGTCTGCTAGATATTAATACCCAACTGTCCAAAAAAGCACCTTACATTCACCATGTCCAAGAGAACTCATTTTCTACCCCCCAACAAACCCATGATTCTCCCAAATTTCCCTATTTCTTTTCTTCTGTTTATTTTGTTTTGAATTTAACAAATAAAACAAGCATTTGCAGGAAAAAAAAAAGATGATTATACATGGAATTGCAAATTTATTATGTACTATATGCTATGTCTTTTAAACATGTGCTTTTATTTTTTTCTTTTATCTTATCTCTCCTGAGATGACTACCATTAGACATAAATATATGATATGCAATCTATACATATAGGTATATAGAGAAAATCATTCTATATCTATTTCTATTGTATCAATTCTTTCTCTAGATGCAGAGTGTCTTTTTTCACTATGAAGTTAATTTGGATATTTATAATCGTCAAAATGACTTAGTCACTTAAAGTTGTTCTTAAAACAATATTGTATACAATGTTTCCTTGTTTCTGCTCATTTAACTCTTCAATATTTCGTTCAAGTTTATGTACACTTTTCTAAGTTTATCGTCATCCTTCCAGTCACACAGATTCACCACCTAGAAAACATCCTCAGTTCTTCACTCTCACTCTCCATCTGCAATCAATCAACAAGTCTATTGAACCTGTTGCCATAATATCCCCTGTACTCAACCGTTTCTCATCACACATTCGGATACCGCTATAATTCAATTCTTTATCATCTCTGATCTGTGCTTTTGTAGTAGGCCCCTAATTGTTTTCCCAGGCTCCAATCTCTCTTCTCACTGATCTATTTTTTTTTGTTTGAAAATTGTTTCATTTTTACTTTTATTATTTTTATTAATTTATTTTTTGTTTTCAATATTAACTTCTACAAGATTGTTCCAAAGTTTCCCCCATCTCTCACCTCCCCCAAACCTAGATGGCATGTATTCTGATTACCCCTTCCTCCAATTTGCCCTCCCTCTAACACCTCGGCCCCTTCTTTTCTCCCCTTCCATGACATTTTCCTATAGGGCAAGACAGATTTCTATATGCCATTGCTTGTATACCTCATTTCCCAGTTGCATGTAAAAACAAATTTTAACATTTCTTTTAAAAATTGAGTTCCACATTCTCTCCCTACCTCCATCCCTACCCACCCTCATTTAGAAGGTAAGCAATTCAATTTAGGTCGTATATGTATAGTTATGCAAAACACTTCCACAATAGTCATGACACGAAAGACTATATGTCCCTCCATTCTATCCCACCCCTCCATTTTTTCTATTCTTTCCTTTGACCCTGTTCCCCCTAAAAAGTGTTTGCTTCTGATTACCCCCTCCCCTTATTTGGTCTTCCTTCCATTATCCCCTCATTTCTTATCCACTTCCTCCCTTATTTCTCGTACTGTAAGATAGATTTCCATACTCAAATGAGTATGTATGTTATATATAAGGTCCACTCATTCCCTCTTACCTCCCCTTACTTTCCCTCTATTGTAAAAGCTTTTTTTTTGCCTCTTTTATGTGAAATAATTTACCCCATTCTATCTCTTGCTTTCTCCTTTTCCTTTCCTCTCTTACCCCTAAATTTTATTTTTTAGATATCATTCCTTCATATTCAACTCACCCTGTGCCATATGTGTGTGTGTATGTATGTATTCCTTCCAACTAGACTAATAGTGAGAAAGGTCTCATGAGTTATAAATATCATCTTGTCATGGAGGAATGTAAAAAGTTCAACTTCAATAAGTCCCTTATAAGTTCTTTTTCCTATTTCCTTTTCATGCTTCTTTTGATTCTTGTAATTAATTGAAAGTCAAATTTTCTATTCAGCTTTCATCTTTTCATCAAGAATACTTGAAAATTCTCTATTTCATTGAATATCCATTTTTTAACCTGAAGGATTATACTCAGTTTTGCTGGGTGGTTGATTCTTGGTTTTAATCCTAGCTCCTTTGACCTCTGGAATATCATATTCTAAGCCTTTCAATCATTTAATGTAAAAGCTGCTAAATTTTGTGTTATCCTGTTGTGTTTCCATAATTCTTGAATTGTTTCTTTCTGACCTTACAAAATTTTCTACTTGACCTGTGAACTCTGGAATTTAGCTACAATATTCCTAGGAGTTTTCTTTTAGGAATCTCTTTCCAGAGGTGATCAGTGAATTATTACAATTTCTATTTTCCCCTCTTGGTCTAGAATATCAGGGCAGTTTTCCTTGATAATTTCTTGAAAGATTATGTCTAGGTTCTTTTTTTTATCATGGCTTTTAGGTAGTTGAATAACTTTTAAATGATCTCTCTTGGTTCTATTTTTCACATCAGTTATTCTTCCAATGACATAGTTCACACCATCTTCTATTTTTCCATTCTTTTGGTTTGTTCTATAATTTCTTGATTTTTTTATAGTATCATTAGCTTTTATTTGCTCTATTCTAATTTTGAAGAAATTATTTTCTTCAGTGAGCTTTTGCACCTCCTTTCCATTTTACCAATTGGCTTTTTGACCTCTTTTGCCATTTTGGTTAGTCTATTTTTTAAGGTGTTACTTTCTTCAATATTTTTTGAAAGTCCTTTAGCAAGTTGTTGACTCGTTTTTCATTAGTTTCTTGCATCACTCTCATTTCTCTTCCCAATTCTTCCTCTACTTCTCTTATTTAATTTTCAAGATCCTTTTTGAGCTCTCTCATGGCCTATGACTAATTCATATTTTTCTTGAAGGTTTTGGATGTAGGAGCTTTGACTTTGTTGTCTTCTTCTTGTTACATGTTTTGATCTTCTTTGTCATCAAATTAAGATTCTACATTGAGTTTTTTTTCCTCTGTTTGCTCATCTCCCCAGCCAAATATTTGACTTTCTAATTCTTTTTCAAAGTAGGACTCTGCTTACAGTAGGGATGGGGGTGGGGATGGGGGCGGGGGTATACTGCCCCAAGCTTCAGGAATTTGGTGCAGTTGTTTTCAGAGATACTTACAGGAATTTGTAAATTTTCAGCTTTTCCAAGATGGTATGATCAAAGGAGAGGTGTTTACTCCCTTCCTGACCTGTGCTTTAGTCTGTGGGTGACTACTAGCACTCCTTTCTACCTTGGAATTGTGAAGAGGTTTCCCCCTCTATCACAGGCACAAGGTATATCAAACCAGTGCTCCTTCTCATCTCAGGACTGCTACCCAGGACTGCCACCCAAACAAGGCAAAGAAAGAGAATACCTCCTTAGCACCAGTAAAGAGATATCTGCAGTCCCTTTCTGATTAGCAGCTTGATCCCCACACCATCTGTGGAAGCAGCAGCTACCACCTCCACTGACCCAGGGCTGGGGCCTGATCAAGCTCCTCTCTCCACCCTGGGGCTGGAGCTAGACTACACTCTTCTATCACCCAGGTCCCACAGGCCTTTCCTACTGATCTTCCAAGTTGTATTTGGCATTTGTGGATTGAGAAGTCTGGAAACCACCACAGCTGTCAGTGATTCTTTCCCTGAGGCTTGCTCCAGTATCACCTGTGCTCTTCTCTGAGACTGGTGTAACAGACTTTTCATGTTGACCTTCCAGGTCATCTTGGGCTGGAAATTTGTTTCACTCTGTCATTTTACAGGTTCTGCTGCTCTAGAATTTGTTTAGAATAATTTTTTACAGGTTTTATAAAGGGGTTTGGGGGAGATCTCGAACAAGTCCCTGATTTCACTCTGCTATCTTGGCTCCATCCCCCTAAATTGATATTTTTAGAGGACAAGTATGATCATGTCATTGCCTTCTCAAGACAATTCAGTAGCTTCCTATCATCCCTAAGTTAAAATGTTAATTCCTCATTTATTATTTTAAAAGCTTCACCATTTTGGTTTCAATTTGGTATATTCCCAGTTTGATTTCACATTACTCACCTTCATGTTCTCTATCTACAACCAAGAAATGTTGGATCAGTTGCTATTTCTTGTACATAATATTCCATCTCCAACCTCTGTGACTTGAAATCGATTTTTTCTTATGCAAAGAATTTTCTTTCTCCTCTTCTCAGTTTAAACTTTCTCACCTTCTACAGGAGGCTTAAAACACCCTAATTATTTGTGCTCTCCACATTCCATTCCCAAATTTACCTTGTATTTATTTATATGGTATTTCCACTCAATAGATTATCTGAAAGGTGGGGGGGGGGGGAATAAACATGTGTTTAGTGCTTCCTATGTGCCAGGCACTGTGCTAAATAATTTACAAATAAAATCTTATTTGATCTTCACAACAACTCTGTGAGGTAGGTGCTATTATTCTCTCTATTTTATATATGAGAAATCTTAGACACAGAAAGGTCATACAACTAGTAGGTAGGGCTGGTTTCATGTTTGTTTTTCTATCTCTGGCACTATGTCTGGCAGAGTCTCAATGCTTAGTTAATTACATATTGAATTGTTACATTTGAAATTTTGAACTAGAAAAGATATGATGATCTAATCTTTTACTGTTATGAGAAAGAACTACATCTAAGCAATTGTTGTCAAATGGCATTTATTTTTTAAGATCTTCATGGACAAATTTCCAGAATTTCATTCCATCTTTTCTTCCAGATACCAACATTTAAATATATATTTTTTTTTCTCTTATCAATTTATATCACCTCTATTGGTGATCTTTGCTACCCATCCACATTTTTTTACCTCAAGGATTGTTGTTTAGGTCCTTCCATAAATTCATGAATGAATCAATGTCATTTATTAAGCATGTACTATGTGTAAAGCAGCATTTAGCATTGGAAATGCAAATATTAATGGTAAGACAGTCCCTACTCTCAAAGAACTCTAATTCTAATGGGAGAGACAACATAGAAGTGTTCAGTTCTAGACAGATGGAAAAGTTTCATGGTGTTTTTCTTAGGGTGCAGAAGCAAAGCAGATGGTAATGCCTCTTCTTAAGAGTAATTTCCACTAATAAAATCATATCTGTTTCTGATGCCACAACATTTGATAGTGTCAAGAACTTTGGCGGCAAAAAATGTTCTTTCCTGGATCTTCAGTAGCTGTAACTGTAGTGTGAATAGTCAGGGTGTATTTCCATAGAAGTACCTTTCCAGGATAACAGCAGAGGATGCTAGACTGGAGGCATGACTATTCCTCTTGGTTCATGAGTTCTGGGCTCTCTCCATCAAAGTCTTAGGAGATATGGTGTTCTCAAACTGGGGGTACCTCAGTTAGGTTGGTTTACCTACCCTATGGATGACATTTGGTGGGATGGATGGTTTCTTCTCCACAGGACCTGTTTCCGTGGATAATGTATCTACATAGTTTAGTGGAAGCCATTGTCCACATGTATCTTTTTAGCATTCAGTGAATAACAAAACAGCCTTCAGGATGCCCCGCATTTTTTTTTTTTCCATTGTTGTTGTTAGAAGATAGGTCATATCTTTTTCTGGTCATATGTGTTCTTAAGGTGTGTTTTAAATCTCATTAATGAAATTCATCATGAGAAATTTTCAGTAGCCAAACACATCTTTGGGAAACCAGTACTTTTAAATTATTAAAAGCTCCCATTATTCATAGCCATATACATATTTATCTGTATACCTATCCAATATATACATACTGATATACTAACTCAATTGGGTACTGAACCAAATGCATCTCTTTAGCTACACAACCAACATTCTTAACCCACTTGGTTTTTCCTTCATGAATTGCTAGAATTACACTTAAGTCACCTTGAATGTCATTAAGGAGGTCATGAATTGTTCTAGGTCATGATGCAATAAGTATGACATTATTTGCAAACAGGAATCTCTGAAAGTCCTCACCATCTCTAAGGAATCACTCTTCCATTTGGATTCTTTGTAAAACAACCTGAAGGATCAGAAGCCAGGAAAAGCAACTTAATTTAACCATGCACACATAAAATAAACATTCACTTCTAATGCAATTTTTGAGGACTTAAGGGATAGATTTTTCAAAGAAGGGAAATTATCGAAATAAATTTTACAATGATGAATTATGTCATCATTTAAGGGGGAAATCAAGAAGAGATCAGTAATTGCAAATCCATATACCTACTTCTTTTCATCTTTAATGCATTTTATGGGAATGTCTTGGCAGTAATCAAAAGTATCCTTGACAAAGATGAGAGAAGAACAAAAGAAGACTTCAGTGGTTGATTTTCATCAGCAAACTGAGTCTTTGCCATTGCACAAATGAACTAAAGATTAAGCTGTACTTATTTGTGTGTGTGGGTATGTGTTTTAATTAAGCCATTACCTCAGGAGAGTAGAACATGTTGAGAACATACAAGGTTTTTGATAGATGCAATCATGAAGACAACACTATCTAAAAACACTGATTCTCTATATCAAACAAGGTATACAACAAGGTGTCATGAGATTGTTAAAATAATTCCTCACTGCCAAGTGTTTCACATAAATATATAGTAAATCTAAAGCTAAAGAAAATGAGACCACACCTCTATTCTCCACTGTGAACAATGCACCAACACCCCTGGTCACTTTCTGACTCCACAATTTACAGATTTAACAAGGTGTAATAAAACAAAGAGTATTTATTTTTATGAATTTTTAAGTAGCTGCATGGAATCTCTTATTTACTAATTCAAATTCAAATATATTGCCACTGATAATGTTATATGAGCAGATCTGCTGAACAATAAGAATGATGATGCTAGACATGCCATTCCCCTTTTTATGGCATATTAATATCAAAATCATTACTCCCTATCATGATATTTGAAGTTCCACTCAGCCATTCATCATTAGGTCAAATCAAATGTTTTATTTGAATAATCCAACTGCTTTTTAGTGTCATTGTCTTATAACCAAAATTCTATCTTTTCATATAATACAAGATCTCAAACATAGCTGACATCCTTCATTCCTGATCTGTGGGGGGAAGGGAAGAAAAATAAGCATTTATATAGTGCCTACAATGCATCAGGCACTGTGCTAAGTGCTTTACAAATATTATTTTATTTGATCCTCACACCATCCTTAAGAAGTAGGTGCTTATATCATCTCCAATTTGCAACTGAGGAAAGTGAGGTAAACAAAAAATCTTGTACTGAAGATCACACAATTAGTAAATGTCTGATGTCAGATTTAAAATCAGGTCTTCAGATTTTCTTGATTTCTGGCCCAATGTTCTACCTACTGTTCTACTTTGCTTCCTTTTCTCATGTCTCTCTTTTTTTTTTTGCTTTTTTTTGGGGGGGGAGGGGTCAGGTAGGGCAACTGGGGTCGAGTGACTTGCCCAAGGTCACAAAGCTGGTGTGTGTGTGTGTGTGTGTGTGTGTGTGTGTGAAGTGTCTGAGGCCACATTTGAACTCAGGTCCTCCTGACTCCAGGGCCAGTGCTCTATTCACTGCACCATCCAGCTGCCCCTGTTATGACTCTTAATGTCACCCCTATAAATACTGTGACTCCTGAATACCTCACAGCACCAGAAAAAAGTGTTGGATCATATTCATACTCAACAAACACTTTGTTGGGCTGATTGACTGTTGGTAGTATTAGAAGAGACATAGTTAGGGAGCATCTTGAGACCTGAGAAATAGGAAATTTAGCAAACTAGGTCAAGCCATTTTATTTGACTCTTTTAGATATACCCTTTGAAATTTTGGTTTAATGATTGTAGAACCTTATATATTGGTGATGATCATATATGACATTTAGATAGCACTGTGAGACTTACAAAACTGTGTATGTAGTGTGTGTGTACACACACATGTACACATATATCTACATATATATATGATATATATGTATACATATATATCACATATACATCTACACACATGCATACATTTCCCTCCAAATAAAGTGTCTCTGAACAATCTTAGTAAAATTTAATATCTCTAGAATTTCACTTAAATAATTTTTCATATTTATGTAGCATTTTAAATAGGAAATGCATTTTTCTCACAATAATTCTATGGGTTAGGAAAGAAAAACACAATTATGCCCATTATATAGATGAAGAAACTGATGATGAGTGGTTAAATGATTCAACCAAAGTCATATAACCTATAGATCTCCTAATCAGGAATTGAAACTCAACCATCTGACTCTGAAAAAAATACTTGTACTATGGTACACTAAAACTTAACAATCAAGTTTAAGGCTTGCTGGATAGAATCAGACATATATCACAAAATACATTTTTAACATACCAATGCAGTTAGTTAAATAACCAAAGTAGTAAGCATTCACACACACACTCACACTCACACACATACACACACACACACACACACACACACACACACACACACACACATACACACACTCCTGAAAAATACTAATGGATTATTTGACTATACTTTCGGATATCACATTCTATTGATTGACTTTGATTTTGTAAATGTTAAATGCCAGATCTATCAAGTATTCACAAGCAGGGGGCAGAGTCAAGATGGCAGCATAGAAGCAGAAGAACTCTATGGTTGCCACCATAAACACCTCAAATACCTATAAAATATGATTGTAAACAAATTTTAGAGCTCTAGAACTCATAAAATGATAGAGAACAGGGCTCCTGCTGAAGGCAGCCCAGCTGACAGATGGAAAGGGCTCATCACAACACACTGGGAGCAGAGAGTAGCCCCATGCAGTTTTAGCCCCAGGTCATCCAGGAGAGTCAGGGCTGGAGCTTTCAAGAGAGTAGATCACTGGTAGCTATGGTGGTTTCCATAATTACCAACCCATAAGAGCCAAGGACAAAGGGAAAAGATCAGTGGAACTTGGGTAAATTTGGGGGAGAGGGTCCTGCCAACTACCTCCAGAGCCAGAAGCAGTCTGAAGTGGTGGCCCTGAAGCCACCTCCACATGGCTGCTTCACAGCTCCTGGCCTGCAGATTGTGGGGGGGGGGGGCAAGCAATCATTTAGAGGCTAAGGGCTCTTGCCTTGAGCTGTCTGGATTGGGATCAAGGTCTTGGGTGGTGGTCCTGAGGTGTGTTTTAAGTGAGCCAAAGCTGGTGGGGGCTTCAGAGACAGAAACCTTCTAATAGCTCCAACAGCTGCAAAAAACTCAACAATTTGGGACAAAGCTCTCCCCTCTGAAAGCAGAGTCCTAGTGAGCCCAAAAGTCAAATAACTGACTGGCAACATGTGCAGGCAAAGGAAGCAAAACAAGAACAGCCATCCAACTTTTGTGAGGACAAAAAGTATCAAAGCATGAATGGAGGAAGACAACAAAGTCAGAACTCCCACCGCAAAAGCTTCCAAGAAAAATGTAGACTGGTTACAAGAAATAGAGGGGCTTAAGAAGGATTTTGAAAACTAAATAAGAGAAGTGGAGGAAAAATTGGGAAGAGAAATGAGAATGATGGAAGAAAATTATGAAAAGAGAGTCAACAACCTGACTGAAGAAAATAACACCTTAAAAAATAGATTAACTCAAATGGCAAAAGAGACCCCAAAAGCCAATGAGGAGAAAAGGCCTTAAAAAATCAGATTTGCTATTTGGAAAAAGATTCTCAAAAGCTTACTGAAGAGAATAATTCCTTCAGAATTAGAGTGGAGCAAATGGAAGCAAATGACATTATGAGAAATCAAGATACTATTAAACAGGTTGGAGTGCCACAGAAGACTCTAGCACAAACTTGCTCTGTGAGAG
>CM053587.1:128669245-128687016 GCA_028646515.1 Pseudochirops corinnae
CAGGATAGGAAGAAGGGACATGTAATCAGACTCTCACAGTGTGCTTCACTTTGGAGACGTTCTGTGTAATTTCACATGTTCAGCCTGTATTCAATTGCTTGTCCTTCCAGTGGGAGTGGGTAACGAGAGAGGAAGAGAAAGAATCTAGAATCTAAAGTTCTATAATCAAATGTTAAAAATATATATGTATATATATGTATATATATATATATATATATATATATACAATTATTATTATTATTATTAACTACCTCCAACTGGAACTTGAGATACACAGGCACTGTGGTTGGACGATCCATCCTGCCCTAACAAAAAGTCAGAGGGGTGATGGGGGAAGACATAGGAGAGAATAGAATGGGGGAGAGGGAATACACTGGGATGGCTGTTTTGGGGTGGGTAGGGGAAAGATGGGGAGAAAACTTTTAACTCAAAATTTCGTGGAAATGAATGATGTAAACAAAAATAAAATAAAAAATTTTATTTAAAAAAAAGATACTATTAAACAGATACAAACAAATGAAAAAAATAGAAGGCACTGACCAGGAAAATAGATCCAGGAGAGACAATTTAAAAATTACTGGACGACTGAAAAGCCATAATCAAAAAAAGAACCTAGAAAGCATCCTTCAAGAAATTCTCAAGGAAAATTGCCCTGATATTTTAGAACCAAAGGGCAAAATAGAACTTGAAATAATTCACCAATCACCTCTTCAAAAAGATCCCCAAAAGAAAACTCCTGGGAATGTAATAGCCAGGCTCCAGAGTTCCCAGATCAAGGAGAAAATATTACAAGCTGCGTAGAAGAAACAGTTTGAATACTGTGGAAACACAATCAGGATAACATAGGATCTAGCAGCTTCTACATTAAGTGATTGAAGGGCCTGGAATATGATATCCTTAAGATCAAGGGAGCTAGAATTAAAACCAAGAATCACCTACCCAGAAAAACTCAGTATAATGTTTCAGGGGAAAATATGGTCATTCAACGAGGTAGAGGACTTTCAAGCATTCTTGAGGAAAAAAACAGAGCTGAATAGAAAATCTGACATTCAAACACAAGAAGCATGAGAAGGTAAATATGGAAAAGAAACCATAAGGAACTCATCAAAGTTGAACTATGTGCATGCGAACATGGAAAAACGACAGTTGTAACTTATGAAACTTTTCTCAGTGTGAGAATAGGTGAATGGAATATAAATGTATATGTGTGTATGTATATATATACATATATACATATATACATATATATGTATATACATACACACATATACATATATATATACATACATATATGTCTATATAGGAGGGTATATATGAATATGAATACATATGGGAGAGTGTGTATATATGTGTACATAGACAGAGGGCACAGGATCAATTGAATAGAAGGGATGATATTTTAAAAAGTGAAATTCAGAGGTGGGAGAAGAATAGAATGAGAGAAGACAGGGGGAAACCAAATGGGGTCAATCATTTCATATAGAAGAGGCAAGGGATAACTGTTACAATGTAGAGGAAAAACAGGGAGGCAAAAAGGGAATGAGTCAACCTTACTCTCATTGAATTTGGTTTAGGGAAGGAATGACATACACTCTAAATTGGGTATCTTGCCCTGCAGGAGAGTAGGGGGGAAGGGGATGAGAGGGGGGATGATGGAGGGGAGGGGGAGTTGGGGGGGAGGGTTGTTAGAAGCACACACTTCTGTAAAGGGACAGGGACAAAGTAAAGAACAGAACAAAGGGAGGGCAGAATAGAAAGGAGGGAAATATCATCAGTGTTAAACAATATGTCCATTGTGCAGATATTCTGTGTAACTACACATGTACAGCCTGTGTTGAATTGCTTGTCTTTCCAGTGGGAGAGGGTGACAAGGGAGGAAGGGAAAGAGTCTAGAATTTAAAGCTCTAAAATCATGTTAAAAAATATATTATTATTATTATTATTATTATTTACATGCAACTGGGAAATAAGGTATACAGGCAATGGGGTAGGGAGATCCATCTTGCTCTACCAGAAAGTCAGAGGGGTGATGGTGGAGGATATAAGAGAGAGCAGATTGGAGGAGGGAGTATACAGTGGGATTGCTTTTTTTGGGGGGGGTGGGTAGGGGAAATCTCTTGCAAATGGATGGTGTACACTAAAAATAAACAAAAGTTAATTTTTAAAAAAGTATTCACAAGCAGCAAGTGGAGAGGAAGTTGAACAGTCAAGGTAGGAGCCAGAGATGAGCAGAATGATGCCCGTCGGAATAATAGTGTCATCCAGAGCAGAATTCAGGATGTTCAAGTAGGATTAATATAAATGTAATAAATAATACATGTTGCACATGTGAACTTAAATAGCCTCCCTCACAGAGGTTATAAATACTTTTTTACTATATCTTTAAGAGGGAATCTTCAGAAGACATATAGTATAATTATTGTTCTGTAACTTATTGACTGTGATGGAACCAAGAAAGACTAGATGAAACATAGAAAGTACTAAAAGAATTCTTTCTTGAGAGACTGATGAATTATTAAAATGAAAGAGACATTTCCTGAGAGACTTGGGTTTAGCTCTTCTAAAAGAAATTATTATTTAAACAATTCTTGAGAAGTATATTTAATTGGCATCTGGTTAAAGCTAAATGGTGGGCCTATATTTCCAGAATTGAGAATTCAGCTATATTATTGATTTCTAGAAGTTAGCTTGTGAACTGCTAACTTAGGAAGCGGGTTGAAAAGTTGGGATATGATAAGGTTACAACCACTTGGCACACATATTAGCTAAGAATGCAGTAGCCAGTGCCCAAAATTTCCCTTCACATAGGAGGCAGAAATTTAGTTTCAGAAAAAAATTAAAGAAGAAGAAACAAGAATAGTGACTCCAAACTATGAATTAAATAATAGCTTGCCTTATTTAGCTATAAACTCTAAAATGTTTTTTTTTATGATAAATGTTGGAGAAAATATGGGAAAATTGGAATACTAATGCATTGTTGGTGGAGCTATGAACTGATACAATAATTCTGGTGAGCAATTAAACTATGCCCAAGGGGATATAAAACTGCATTCCCTTTGATCCAGCATCACTACTACCAGGTCTGTATTCCAAATAGATCATAAAAAAGGAAAAAGGACTCACAAGTACAACAATATTTGTAGTAGCTCTTTTTGTGATGGCAAAGAATTGGAAATTGAAGGGATGACATTAACTGAGGAATGGCTGAAAAGTGGTGATATACGAATGTAATGGAACATTATTGTTCCATAAGAATTAAGGCAGATTCCAGAAAAACCTGAAAAAAAAAACTCGCATGAACTGACACTGAGTGAACAGAAGCAGGAGAACATTGTGCACAGTAACAGCCACATTGTTTGAAGAGTGACTTTGTCACACCTAGCTCTTCTCAGGAATGCAATGATCTAAGCTTCTTTTTCATAATGGTTGATGAATGCCAACCATGACCTCTCTTATAGCAGGTAGATCTGTCAAATACCTAACACTAAACATGTAACTACTCAAGTTCTGATTTATGGTCTGAATTTTAATCCCAGCTTTAAAACTAAGCTGCCACATGACTGGAGACTGTTCACTTTATCACTTTCAGTTCATTTCTCAGCTGTACAATGAGGACAACAATACATGTACAACTGACCACAAAAGCTGGTTGTAAAGTAAGTGCTCTATAAACCATCAAGTGCCATATCTCTATGAACTAGTATTATTTTTATTAGATAATATTAACTATCTAATGCTGGATTTCAACTCTGAAGGGGCACTCTTGATTTTTCACTGCTTCCATATTTATTAAACCTACACTTTTTCTGATCACTCCATGACTCTGAATTTGGAACTTCTCTCCCTGCAATATCTTACTATCTCCAGACTTATCCATTCATGTAAATATTCTATTGCAGGTACATTACAAGCCTCAAGTATAACTAGATCATTTGGGATGTAGGGGCAAAAAATGATTCTACACTGCAGACTCTGGAAGTGATACTAAGAGTCTATGGCATCCAGGGAAAGATAAATTAGAAATGTAAGCAGGGCACAAAGGATTTCACTTAAATGTGTGCTGTTTTAACACCAGGGCATTTGATTCCTAGGGCTGAAATAAACCCCCCAGTACAACTGTTTACATGAAATAATTCACCCAAGGAATAATTTAATATTTTTACCCACATGACAGCCTGTCCAAATAGTAAACAAAATGACCAGTTGCTTTGGCCTGTGTGGATACAGCCATGCTGCAGCAGTTCTGCTTTTCCTCTACACTTCCAAATGACACAGGTGAAAGAGGCCCCTGGCAAAACTATTCTCCTTCCTCAAGGATTAAATATCCCTGGGCAAACAGCCAAGGGGCTATCTGCAAGAATGAGCTAGTTCATTATTAACCTGGAACAACCTGCTCATCAGGATTTTGTTTGAACCGATTTTTCCCAAAGAGTGCACCAGAGATTCTCTCTACAACACTGTGCCCTCTCTGTGTTCTGTATCAATAGACCCTGAATCACTTAGTGGCACTTCTGTTTATAGCACATTCCCTTTATGATCAATAAATTTCCCAGAACTGGGTATTTACACTTATGGGACTTTCCCATGTGAGGGAAATTCTATTCTTATCAGCTCTTTTATGTATGTACATAAAGAGCAATGTTTGTGGGACTATAAAAAGTCCCCTTGATCTGGTTTGATAGACTATGCCCTCATCAGACTGAACAGGCTTAGAAAAAGGTGAGTTTGCATTTACAAATGAATGACTTGTATGTTTGCCACCTGGCAAATCGCAACCAGGAGAGAATTGTGTTTTCTGAAGATTTCAGAGCACGCCAGTTCTCGTTGGTTCCCCCAGCTTGGGCACCTGAAATATTGGGGGACTTTGTTACACATTAAACCAAACAATATGCACATCAATCAGTGACTGGAAAGAGCCTAGAAAATATTATTAATTACAAGTTTTCATCAAAACTCTAATGATCAGTATATTATAAAGATAGGCATTTTAGAGACAAGTTATATGACAAGCTAAAAAGATTGCCATCTTCCTGGCAAGGAAGCATATTTTATTTTTTTTTAAATCATATAATTGTTATGGAAAGAAACTATATAAATCAAACATTTCATAGCTGACAAGATTTTTATCAGTTACTGAAATGCTTTCCAGAATTTTTCAACAAGCCCTATAAGCATCCATTATAAAGACAATTTTGTAACTTCCTGCAAAAGGAATGGCTGTGCTACTGTAGGTGATCTGCTCTATTGACTTGAATGCTGTTCAAAGGAATACAAGAGAAAGTAATAATACTAAAAAAAAATCATTCTGTTTCCAAACATATATAAGTAGGGATATCAGAAGCGTGTCTATGGTTCTTATAAAGCCAAAATAAGAATGTGGTACCTGTTCTTCTCTTACATTTGAGAAACAGGCATCAGAAAACGGCCCTTTCACTACTCAAAGCTGGTGTAAACTATGTTAAATGATTCTTGCTAGACATAGTCACATGTAACAGAGCTTGGGACTTTCAACACTATTTGGAAATAATTCCCTATCTTTTGTTGTTTATCCTTCAGACTAGTAATATTATTAAAGAGAACCTAAGACTGGTTTACAACTGAAGATTTCTGTTACTTTCAAAGTTAAATGTTGCAAATTGTTCCATACTCGCCTGAGTATATCATAGTTATGTCAGCACTTCATACCCATCTTTAAATATAGGTGTGTGTTTGCATTTCCTTATAGTAGAGGCATTTATTGGGATGTCAGGGTGTCACCCTGAGAGCAATCCTGAATTCAGTTCCTTTTTTGGTTGGAAGTGATAAGCTATTTGAGTGCCTCGCATGTTCCTGTGTTCTTTGCATCTTCCAAACTTTTTAAGTCGTTAAATGAAAGTTGCAGAATCATTGCTATGTATACCTTGAGTGTTTTTAAGTGAGCTGGGACTTACTCATATTTAGGGAAACCTAAGCACAATATAAATAGTGAGTATATTAGGAGAGTTTCTTGGAGCTACTCTAGAGAAGGGGCAATAAGTCAAAGAAAACCCCGCCCTTTGGATTAAATCTCATAAACCCATGTGTGTGTACATTACATACATACACGCATATGCATCCACATATACACACATACATATATGTGTGTGTCAATTGTGTGTATATACACATGCATATAAATATACATGCACACACACATATATATATAAATCTATGTGTCCATATATGTATATATTGTATATGTGTGTATATGTGTATGATTTAATCCTGAAGGGGGAATGAAGAGAGAGACAGAGACAGAGACAGAGAGACAGAAGGGACAGGGAGGTTTATGAGATTTATTCCCAAAGCAGGGGCAAGTTTCTCTTTGGCTTATTGCTCCCTACCTGGAGTAGCTCCAAGAAACTCTTCCAATATACTCAAGATTTATATTGTGTCTAGGTTTTGTCAAATGTGAGTTAAATCCCAATTCACTTAAAAACACCCAACGTATACATAGCAAGGAGATAGCAATTTTCATTTGACCTTTTAAAACTTTGGAAATATGTGTGTACATATCTCTGTGTGTATGTGTGTATACATGTATAATGTATGTATCACATAAACATATACTAAAATGCATACTACATTGTGTGCTTAAATATGCACATATGTATGCATACATGCATACACACACGTATCTTATAGATGGATAGCTAAGTGGCACAGCAGATAGGGTGCCAACCCTGGAGTCAGGAAGACTCATCTTCATGTTTCAAACCTGGTCTCAGGCACTTACAAGCTATGTGACCCTGGGCAGGGCACTTAACCTTTTGTGCTTTCAGTTTCTCTTCTGTAAAATAAGCTGGAGAAGGAAATGGCAAACAATTCTACTATCTTTAGCAAACCAGTCTACCATCTTTGTCAAGAAAAGCCCAAATAGAATTACGAGGAGTGGGATATGACTAAAACAACTGAACATCAATAAGCCTCATAGTTACTAAAAAGTGGGTGAGAATCCTCAGGGGAACCAATCCTTCCAGTCTCTCAAGAAAGTGAACATTTTATAAAAAGTCATAAGATTCATCTATGATTTCCTTAGGAAGACTTAAAAATTTCCATCATTCTGAATATTACACAAAGTTGAAGAGGAGTGATCTTTGAGGACAGATTTTTTGGAATTTTTAATGTGTGCTATTGCTGTTGCTGTTGTCTCTATGTTATATCAATGTCTATTTATCAGCTCAGGAGTATGCTGTGTCAGTGGTCATTTTACACAGAGGTTATTCTCCTCTGTCTTCAAAAGTTTTCTTATTCCTCTCAGACAGGTCAGTATCCACAAACATCTAGCCTCAGGAAGTAGTATCCTTATGTATTTGGAGTGTCCACCGACAGTTTTGTGGGTGCAGTCACCTTCACCGCTTAGTAATTTAAAACGTATTTTCATACTTTTAACCACTCACCAGAAATCCCATAACACTTCTTTCACATTTATCTTTACTTAATAGCAAAACATAAATCATATTTAAGATTCATCATTACCATTACTAATTGATGCATGAACATAAAACTGATTCTAGCTCACTATTACACTTTCAGCAGAATATAGCTACAATTACCAGTTGATCAATTATCTGAAATTATACTCATATAAGTGTAATGCATTTGCTAACCTGAAAAAAGCAAGATTCTCTATCTTCTCTAAAGATCTGTGTTTAAACATTACATAGTCTCTACCACTGGATATCCACCTTATACCTTTGGTTAAGCAACTACTTTCATTCCAACATTTGTACCCTTCCATTTTTAAACTCTTTCACTCACAATCCCTATTCTCCAAATTGCTGAGCACTGCTATAGAAAGTTGCAAACCGTTGACAAGTGGGTCCACTAAAAATTTAAGATACTTAATTTCTAATCTTATGTTATCTATCTAATCTGACCCCTGATTAGATCCTTCTGGCTGCATGGCAATCATTTTATTCTTCTCTGATTGACAATTACAGTCTCTGTGTCAGTTATTTCAAACCTTTTTTTTTCTCGTCTCATAATTCAGCCCACCCACTCTTCAATAGATGACCCTGCCTTCTCTTGTATTTTTAAATGGAAAACACTTTTTCATTAATTTCTAAATAATTTCATTTAATTTATCAATTAATACTCTTCTCTACTTGACACCTGAAATTCCCTCTAATCTTTACCTTCTTTACTCCAGTTTTGGAGAATGTGATGATTCCTGTTCTTCTCAAAGTAAATTCTCTTTATGCCATGGCTTCATTCCTTCTTCTCTCCTCTTCAAGTTTAACTCATTGATCATATTTTCTCTCATTTTTTCAGTCTTTCTCTATCTATTAACTCTTCCTTCACTTCTCATAAACATTCTTATTTATCCCCAGTCCTGAAACAAAAACAAAAATAAAAGCTTTCATTTAACACTGTAATTTCCTCAAGCTTACTATAATATTTTGATAGATCTGTGACATAATTGACATGAGTAGTCCCTTTAAAAGTACTGCTCAAAATCCACCATGTACATTTTTTTTTGTATACTCTAAAGGAAGTACACCCAGTGACCTAAGAATGTTTCTCTAGATCTACTCATTCTGAGTGGATACCAAAAGAAAACATTAGCCTTCCATTAGTTACCCTTCACTCTAGCTAAGTGATTGACTCACCTCTATTTCTAGTTATACATCTATCTGATTGTATTTTACCTCACTTATCCTTAATACTACTTTGTTTTTGATATATCCATTCATGTCCACCTTGCAACTCTCTACTTCTCTTTGGGTGATCTCAACTTAAATTCTTTGGAGACTGTGTTATTCTGTGACTTGTAGCTATTCAGATATCTATGAAAGAATCACCTATGTTAAATAATTCAATTTCCTATCCATCTGTAAGGCTAATGGGATATAAGATCTTCCCTGTCCATTAACAGGCCTATGTGCCCAGCTGTGATACATTCTGAATCACACAGAGCCTATTGAAGGAGGATATTTGCTTTAGGAAGGCTTTCACCCTTTTGGTAATAAGTTGATTAGGCACTGAATCACGAGGTTTTTGATGTCTTCTGGTTCTGAGAAGTATATATGTACTCTGAGTTGGTATTTTGCTTTGGGGCTTCAATCATGAGAAGGCTCTTTTGATTTCCTGGTCAAGATTCTGAGTGGTCATTTGTTCAGAGCTCCCCAACTCAGATGTCGTCTGTGCTCCCTTGATCCAGTGACGTAAGTAAAGTGCATAGCAATATTCCTTTACTCTGGCAGTTGGAGCCCTGTCTGTTGGTCTTTGTGTTAATTTCTCTGTTTGTATTTTCTCCAAGTTCAGAGTGCTGACCTTTTCCCTGACCCAGTGAATGTAATTAAAAGTAGGATTGTTAATCCTTTTTTGAGTAGTCTTTCCTTTAAAAGTAGATCAAAAGGGGCAGCTAGGTGGCACAGTGAGTAGAGCACCAGCCCTGGAGTCAGGAGGACCTGAGTTCAAATCTGGCCTCAGACACTTGACACACTAACTAGCCATGTGACTTTGGGCAAGTCACTTAACCCCAAATGCCCTTCAAAAAGCAAAAAAAAGCTAAATAAATAAATAAATAAATAAAAGCAGACCAAAGAACCTGTGCTCTCAGGCCATCCTGGATATGCTAGGGTGTTTGCTAATACACCATCCTACTCACTTCTCAGCTCCTTACTGCTACCCTACCACTCTGCTTAATATATTTTTCTCAGTGGTGACTAGTTATCCCAGAAGTGCTAAATCCAATGCATTTTCTTGAGTGTCTTTCTGTTTGACCTCCCTATATCTGTCCACTGTTTTGAACAACCCCTATTGATTGAATTCAATTCAACAAAACTTTATTAAATACCTATTTGTGTACAAAGCACTGTGGCAAGAGCTAGGTATGTAAAGACTAAAATTAACCAGTTTCTTTAATCAAGAAACTTCCTTTGTTTTAGGTGTTCTTTTGCAATATCCCGTTTTCTCACCTGACTTCTCTGACATTACTTTCTCCTAGTTCTTTAACTTTCTAAGAGACTCCAAAAGTTCTATCCTTTCTCTACATGTTCCCTCTTGGTGATCACATTTATTTCTGCCATTGAATTAAATAATTTCTCCATACAGATTTTTGTGTTGTTCAGTTGTTTCAGTCATGTTTTAGATTTCATGATCCCATTTGGGGTTTTCTTGGCAAAGATACTGGAACAGTCTGTCATTTCCTTCTCCAGATCACTTTACAGAAGAGCAAAGTAAGGCAAACAGGCTTAAGTAATTTGCCCAGAGTCACATAGCTAGTAAGTTTTGAACTCAGGAAGATGAGCCTTCCTGTCTTCAGACCCAGCACTCTATCTACCACACCTACTCATAAATAAACAAACAAATAAATAAATTGTATGTGTGTGTGTGTATGTGCTTGTGTAAATCTGTAGATGGGTGTAGGTGTGGCAGAGCAGTCAGGAGTAATTTCTGCAGGCTGGGAATAGTCAGCAGTACCCAACTCTGTATATTTCTAGAAGCTATATCTTAAACAGACCATTGTTTACTTTTACTTTAATAGAGGCTATCTTGAGAGGAATATGTACACAATATAATATGTTGAGAACTTGACTCTATTGTGGGTCAAATGTGCTTCCACAGGAGAAAAAGTGAGTGATGGCAATGTGAGAGGAAATGAGAGATGAAGGAGAGGTGGTCCAGGTCCTATTGCTATCTCTTCTCTTCATCCAGTTCTCATAGTCTCTTGAATCTTTATCACTTCCTTACCTATTAGAGTTCTTCTCACCACCAATCCAGTCACAGGCCCAGATTCTTCCTCTTTTGCTAAAGTATCCCCATCCCTCTCCTGATAGCTCTTCTGTGGTCCAGAGAAAGTATCTCTATGTTTAAGGCCATTTATCCCAGAAACTCATATAACAAGGTACTTGAGTCTCTGCCCACAGAAATTCTTCTCCAATGTCCTGATACGTATAGACATATATATTTTTGTGTGTATATAAAATATATAAATCTACATATGCTTTGTACAGACATATTTCCTATGTGCATATGAAAGACACCATGGCATACAATACAAATCATTAACTTTTCTATAACTTAGAGTAAGAGAGTTGACTAGAGTAGTGATAGTTTGAATGACTTGCCCAGTCACCTAGCCACGATTTGTAAGAAACAGGACTTGAACCCAAGTCCTCAAGGCTCTGAGGCTAGCCTGGAAGGACTTGGGTTCAAGTCCCATTTCTCTCTATGATTCTAAGTTCCAAAAAGTTACTGACTTGTATTGGTAGTGGGAGTTTCTAAATCTGGGAATTTCCAGCTGTTATGGTAAAGGGATTTTGAAGATCTTTCCAGTCCCTTGATAAGCTTAAATGAATTTGAGGACCTTCCCTGATTTGAAAATAAACTCTGCTCCCTGATAGGCTGAATGTGGGCAAATGGAGCCTGTGGTAGGAGGCTAGTTTTTCAGAAATGCCTACACCTAGTTACTTTGTGATTGGGCAGTGGGTCACAAAGGTTGTGATGTTCTCTGACCTGGAGAAGGCTATATATACCCTGATATGAGATTTTGCTTTGGGGCTCACTCATAGGAAGAGTTGTGTAATTTGGCCAAATGAGACTCTGGATAGCCATTGAGGCCCCGACTTTGAAAACCCAGAAATTGGTGCTTCCTTCTTTGGTAACTAAACAGTTTAGTAGGGTATAGTCATTGCATGTGCCACTGTTTCTAAGAGTAAAAGTTGAGTGAATCAGGTGGATGCCAAAAGTGGAAAGCAGCCCTCACACCAGAGCTGCTAGTCTTCCCTGAATGCCACTACACCCCACAAGAGGTGATGACGCTAGTTGCTAAAAAGACCTAGCCCACATGTGACCTCCATTTGACGCCTTCCATGATTTTCTGAGAGGTTAGTATTCCTTCCCATCTCAAATAACTCTGTTTTCATTTGTCTGTGTATACATGTCAGCTCCTTGAGGACAAGCAATATCAAGTTTTTGTCTAAGTACCTTTGATATCTAACACAAGCCCTTTGCATGGAAAGGATTTGAATCAGTATTGTGGGATGTGTTACATGTGACTCCTGTCACACTCAAGATGACTTAAGTTGCTGTTGATTACACTACAAGGAGGACAAGGTTAATAAGACTGTCTATGGTAGAATTTGTTGTTTCTATTGTTATTCCATAGTCAGATAGGTGACACATTAGATAGAGGGCTGGGGCTGGAGTCAAGAAGACTCATCTTCCTGCATTCAAACCGGCCTCAGACACTTACTAGAGTGAACCCAGTCAGGTCACTTCACCCTGTTTGCCTCAGTTTCCTCATCTGTAAAATGAACTGGAGAAAGAATGGAATGGCAAGCCATTCCAGTACTTTGCCAGGAAAGCCCCAAATGGGCATCACAAAGAGTCAGATGCAACCAAAACAACTAAACAATGAAAAAGGGGCAGAGTTCACACTGAGGGAACTGAAAACAGCCGTAGTATCAGTACTGCTAAAAGGTGAGTTATTTCATTACCTAGACCAGTCATTTAGTCTCTTGGGCCTGTAGATTTTAGCTCTATAAAATAGTATTCAATGATCTCTTCCATCCTCAAGATTCTGCAATTCTGAGAAGCCAATGTTGCCAAAAGTCTGGTCCTCAGGTGATGAATATAGCAAAGACAGCCTGTAATTCTCATCTGCTACACAAAGACAGATTTATGTCATTAAAATAACCAGTCCTAGAATAAGAAACTACTATATGTGTTTAGCAAAACAGAGTTGTCTCTTTACTCAATGAAACTATTCTTTAAATCATGGCAGTAATTAAAATGCTAAATGCAAATGGCTATGAGGTTTACCTGCAATTAAAATATGTAATATGTTCCTAATATTATGGATTCATTAATGCCTGACATGAAAAGTTCACATTCATTTTAAATATTAATGGATTCAGCCTCTTAGCACTTTTAGTTATAATTGAATAGTAAATAGTTAATGTTTGTGAGTCACTTGGTAAATCCCACTTGGAACCTTCACACTTATTTTCCTGGTACAGAACATCTGTCCTTTAAAGGGCTGGACTAGCTCATAAACGTGCAGGATCATATCAACTACCTATTATACCAAACATCCAAGGGAAAACATTGGAAATGTTTTTCTAATCTTTGGAATGAATTTTTCACATTGGCTCCTGATGTTTTCTCACATAAACAGATTTCTTCTTTCAATTCTTGGAAAAGCCAATAAAATAGTTTTCCTGAATATGAAAAGTGACATGAATACTGCTATGGCATCTTTCAGCTAATCAGAACTTAAAGGCTAATAGTTTTCTCAAAGTTTCATAGTTACATAGGCATTGTAAATGTAGGAACTACCTGCAAACCAGGGATCCCAATTCATACCCTCCTCTGGTCACCAGTTGCATTCTTTATTTGGTGAAATAGAAGATAATTAGTAATAGGAAGAAGAGAAGACTATAATAGTACTGATAATTACTCCATGAAAATGTATGGGTACAATACAGAGATAGATCAGGAATGGTTAGGAGATTTAACACAATGGCTAAGCAAAATTATACTGTTTTTTAGTTATTTTAACCAAAATATTTACAGGTTGTTTTATTTTTCAATATTGTGTACACAGCATGAATTTAACAAATGTTATTTAAAGCTGACGTATTTGAAGATCTTGAAGAAATGAAGGAATTTAAAACATTTTGAGCCAAATCATCCCATAACATGCCTTTAGGCTTAACAATCTGCTGTTTGAAAAGCCTGGGGGTATATTTGCAAGGGAAATCCTACACTAATCTCAAAGATTAAAACAGACATGTGGAATCATTGAGAGCAGGGAACTTCCAGTGAGGAAATTCCCTCTGTTAGTGTATAGCAACTCTCCTACCATGTAACTGACTTGTCTGGTCACATAGATAGCATGTATCTGAACTGAGGTCTTCTGGATTCTGAGACTGCATCTCTATTACATCATACTACCTATCATGAATACCAAGGACTAATGGATTGAATTATCCATCTACTGAATTAAAGAAACTTCCAGAATGGAGCTTTCAATGTTGTGGGAACAAAAGTCTTGAACCTTCAACTAATTCCTAACCCCTTAGTTGGAATCTTGGCACAAATACTTACTAGCTGTGTGACTCTAGGCAAGTCTATTAAGTCTCCATCTTCTCTTCTCTAAAATGGGTTTAATGAAAATCCCTTATATGTGGGACACTTGTGATTATCAAATGATGTACTATTACTTTTGTCAAAGTCATAGGCACTGTCCACAAAGACTGCTCCATCCTAATGGCCTCCCAAGAATAATAAAAACCACAGCTGCACTCAAATTTAATGTATTATCTTGGAAAAAGAGACAAATTATATGCACAAAAATCTGATATTAAACATATATCAATGACATTCTAAGTCAGAATAATTTTTATCCAGTCACATATATACATCCGATAATGCCATCAATAGACGTTTTGTGGGATAGCTTGGTTGCTCTCTGTGATAGAAGCATCTAAAACTTTGAGTTGAAATCCAAATTTAGGATTAAAGATTTAGTATTAAAAGAGACCATGGAGAGCAACCAACTCAAATTTTTCATTTTACATATTGAATATATATGCATATGTATGTATTGTGCGCACATATGTAAGTGTGTGCATGTGTGTATACAGTTTCAAAGACTTGCCCAAAGTCACAAAGGCAGGAAGTGGCAGAACCAGGTTTTGAACTGTTATCATACAACTCTAAAGTTAGCCCTTCCTATTCCATTGCACAAAACTCCAACAGCTTCTCCTAATAATCAATTGTAGATTTAGCACACATTCATTTGTTTAAAATTTTCTCAAATCAATTTTTTGACCCATGTCAGCTTTAAGGATAATTAGTTCTATAACTTGTACAAAAAAGTATTTCATTTTGTTTCCCCTGATATATTTTCAGCTTTATAGGCCTATTTTTTAGTTCTATTATTTCAGGATTCAGAATGTGTATCCAGACTACCTGTACCTTTAATGTTACTTAGAACAGTGCCTGACCCATAGTAAGTTTTATACACTCACACACACACATGCACACACATACACATGTATGTATGGATGTATATACCCAAATATATACATATATGCACATTATTATTATTATTATTATTATTATTATTACTATGGACTTTGATTATATATCTTCTCAATCACCTTTTAAGAATACAATTTTAATTATTTTATTCTATCTTCATAAACATTTGCTTCCATTCTCTTGGAAAGATTTAATTCAGAAGAAAGAGGAAGAGATCTGGGTAACATTTATTGAATTGAATTGAAGGAAGGAAGATTAATATTAAAATAGTAATATTTTTAAAGGAAAGTTTTTTTTCTTCCAAAGTATCACTGAAAATTGAAGAAATTCAAGTTAGAAGACAGTATATAAGTATGCATGAATAAATTTGGACCCTATTTTAATTAAGGCCATAAGTTCATGCTCACTAGAAGAATGGTCCATAGGACTCTTAACTCTTAACAATGAGGTACCAAGACCAACACTAGGCAAAATATTGAAGAAATAAGGTAAGTATATGGAATCAGAGGGATGAGAGCATTTAGGGAAAGAGTAGATGATAGAGAAAATCAGCTCCATTTTTGTGATTTCTCAATCCCTGGTCAAGAAATCATTTTTTCTGATTTAGCAAGGCAGTTTTCTAAAAATGGAATTGAGAAATCACATGATGTAATGAAAAGAGCAAGAGATAGGATGCCTGGTTCAAATACCAGCTTTACTACTTACCAATGACACCTGAAATTTTCATTATGGAATGAAAGACTTTTAAAGTTTTTCTCAGGGCCTCAGTTTCCTCATCTATTAAACAAAAGGGTGGGATGAGATTATATTTGATGTCATACCCAGCTCCAAAGATCTAAGTAGGCTAAATTAGCCTTTGGCATTCCTTACCTCTAATTCCTTCATTCTCTCACCCCCACCCCACCCCGCACTTTTGGCCTTTCAGACACCACAATGCTGCCTTACTCCTGGATCTCATTTTTTTCCCCCATCTATATAGGCTTCCCTTGTCCGTCATGAAGGAAACTGATCTGAAAAAGTCATCCTCATTAAGATGTTTTTGCCAGTTGTATTGAAAAGGGAAACATCAAAGGAGGGTAAGGCACAATCTCAAAAGAATGAACATATAATTGGAATTTAAAACATCACTGAACCTTATATTTCAGATAACAGGAGGGGGGACTCAAAATATGTCACATATATAATTGCCTAACATACTACAAAGTCAGTCTTACTCAGAAGACTTTATATTAACAGTGCCTTGGGCAAAAATAGAAGTTCATTTGATAATACTATCGTGGAGATGGGCTGAGCTGAGTGTAATTAACTGAAATTCTTTTGAAAATTTTTATAGATGAATATACAGAAATAATCTTAAAATGTAAGCAATATTTAATAATTGTTATATAATACATAATTATATAATATAATTAAAGATGCAATGTATTGGATAGAGTGCTGGATTTGGAATTAGAGAAAATCTGGGTTCAAATTTTTTTTCTGACATTATTACCTTTGTTATTCTGAGGAAGTTACTTAACTTCTAAATGTCCTCTGCCAGCTGGATTTTGGTCTTAATCTGTCTTGGTATGGAGGTTTACCACACCAAAATTCCACTCATGGACAGAAAAATCACAGGTCCTTCCTATAATAATTATTATTATATATTATATTCACAATGCTGCATCTACATGCCTCAACATTTATAAGATTAAGTTCTATTACCCTGGAAAACTTCAATGATAGTTTCAGGCATAGAACATCTGGTTTCTTAGGATAAGCCAAGATAAGTAAATAGAAACTCATCACCAATATGTTGCCCCCACATTGATAAATTTCAGGACATGACAACCTCAGAAATAAAGGAAGATACAAAACAAACCTTATGCTTAGCACAGTGGTTCTCAACCTTCCTAATGCCATGACCCTTTAATACAGTTCCTCATGTTGTGGTGACCCCCAACCATAAAATTATTTTTGTTTCTTCTTCATAATTGTAATTTTGCTACTGTTACGAATCATAATGTAAATATCTGATATGCAGGATGTATTTTCATTGTTACAATTTGAACATAACTCACAGGTGGAAAAGTGCTGGCTTAGCACTTTCCTTCTGAAAAACGGGGGGGGGGAGAAAGAGAGAACAAGATAGACAGAGACAGACACAAAAATAGACTGCAACAGAGAGCGAGAGAGAAAAAAAGAGAGAGAGAAACGAGTGGGTAAAAAGAATTGATATTTTTTTGCCCATCTGTAAACATTATCTTTTGTGATTTTTACAAATGTGAGATTCTTGTCCAATGACCAATGAGGAGACATTCAGAAGCAACTAAATTATATCAACATTATTAATTATTATTATTATTGCTACAGAAGAAACTAAAAGACAAAAGGAAGTTGCAGATAAATTGGAAAATGCCTCACAGATTCTCCTTGGAGAGTCACATGGAGGAATTAGAGGATTTGATTTTATTGGACATACAAAGTCAACAAAAACCATAATTTAATGAGACATTGGGTATTTCATATTGAAGTATCCAAAATAGGCATATAAAGACCTTAAGAAGAATAACTGAAGATTCAGTGCTAATATCAGTTGCGAAGGATGAAGTAGTAGAGAAATTGTAAAGGAAAAAAAAGATCCAAATTAGTGTACATATTGATGCTTTGTGACTTCCATGCAAAGATGGTCATAAGAAAGCATCACACACATACACTCTCTCTCTCTCTCTCTCTCTCTCTCTCTCTCTCTCTCTCTCTCTTTCTCTCTCTCTCTC
>CM053587.1:128687516-128704708 GCA_028646515.1 Pseudochirops corinnae
CTCTCTCTCTCTCTCTCTCTGGTTCTCTCTGTCTTTCTCTCTTTCTCTTTCTCTTTCTCTCTGACAAAAGCATAGTTCAGCAGTAAGAACCAAGACAAGCCAACTGTTTTTAGATTATACAAAAATATGCTTCCTACAAATCAGGAATACTTTATTCAGAAGATAGTGAAAAGGGATTTGGTATGAAGCCTAAGGAATAACACTGCCCCCTATAAAGAAAAAGGTTGTAGGAGAAGGAGAACAGGTCCTAATATGAATCTTTTCTAAAACAGCTGACTATGTGCAGTCAAACTATTGACTTGTTAAAGAAAGATCAACATCAATAATACATTAAAAGAAAACTTAAAAGATAAAGTATCCAACTGGAACAACTTCAACCCACTGCACATTAAATAAGCCACTGATACAAAAAGAAAGGAGGAATGAGGATTAATAAAGCAATAGACACAAAGATAGATAATTACCATTTCAATGGATAATCCCATTTTTTATTATTACAGAAGGCAACCAAGAAAATATCAAGAATTACTAACCCAAATTCCTACTTTTCATACCTACAGTTTTTATAAGAATTATTTACATATACATTGAAGGTATTTTTAATATAGGTACAAGCAGTATATTACGAGAAAAATGTAAAAAACAAGACCTCAACAGTCACACAATTTACTGAAAGGTAGAAGAAATTAAAAAAAAATACATAGGTGCTTTTTTATTATAAGAAAAAGAAGTGGAATTAAATAAAATAAAATCTCTTCCTAAATATTCTCTTCCAATAAGGTGTTTCCCATACATTTATTGAAATACATGATTTGAGAGATGTAATAATGGAGATTATTTTATGTAATGACTATATGATTATTGAATTCAAATTAAATATGAAATAGGAAAAGTTATGTTCCTCCAATCATGTCTTCTACCATCATAAAAAATATTTAATGCTGAATTCACATGGAGTAGGTAATCCTTATAAATGGTGAGGGCTTCTAGATACTCCAGTTTATCAACGACATTTTAAGTTATCAACCATATCATTTTGTATTCTGAAATTATTTAGAAACTAAATATAATGAGCATTTCCCTATATGTGCATATGTGTACATGTATATATGTGGACCACTATTATGTATTGCTTGCTTTTCTTTAATTATATAATAAATTTAGCATGTAACTTTCAAGCTGTTCAAATTATCTGTCATGCTTTTTGTGGTCTTCCTATTTTTTCTCTTCGTATTTTAAGAAATGCTTTAAAGATCCCATTTCATTTCTTTTCTTTTTCTTTTTTGTTCCTCTATCCCTCTCTTCCTTCCCAAAACAACAAAGTCTTTGTAACAAATACACATAATCAAATAAAAGAAATCCCTATATAGACCATGTCCAAAACTCTGTGTCTGTTGGACATTGAGTCTATTATCTTTTGGTTGGTAAGTAGGCAGCTTGCTTTATCACATAGATTTTCTTTTCCTCTTTGTTGTATGGTTGTTTGTTCCTCATTTTCACAGAGGGTCAAGAACATCATGGGGTGATGTCTTGACTTGCACACGAATTAAATTTAAGTGAGGCAGAGTTGCAGAAAGTCATCAGTGTCACTCTTCCTTCCAAAGTCATTGAAATCCAGTAGCAAGATGAAAGTCAAGACAACTGGCAATATCCCAAAATGCAGTGGATGACTTTGGCATCTTTGGTGTATGACCAAACTTTTTGTATTTTTAAAGTCTCTTTGGGAATAGATCCAGGAATGATCTGAGTGTGCACACTTTTAAGCATGTAAAGATATGTTTCCAGATTGCTTTCCAGAGCAGGTAGACCATTTCATAGCTGTGTGGTTGGCATTTTATTGATGACCTCAAGCTCCAGGACATTAAAGTGCCTTCTAAATGAAATCCAGGATCACTTAAAAGACTTTAGCCTAAGTATCTATAGAGGAAAAAAAATAATAGACAATTAAATGCCTAATTAGATGCCAAGTCAATCCATCAATAAAGATTTATTAAATACCTACTCTGTGCCTGGCTCTGAGGATACAAAGACAAAAGTCAAAAGTGTTTGTCCTCAATTATATTAAATTGTATCGGCAGAAGCAGTATTTGATTATATAAATATTTGTAACTTACATACAAAATTAATGAAAGTGATTTTGCTGGGGAGGACACTAACAGCAAGGAGGATCTAGAAAGGGTTCATGTAGAATGAATCTCTTGAGAAGAGTTATGAAGGAAATAAAGGATTCTAAGAGACAGAAACAAAGTGAAATATAAGAGCAGCTAGTGCAAATGTGTGGAGTCAGGATGTAAGCTATAATATATGAAATATGGCAAGAAGGGAAATTTGATTGAATTGAGAGTTTAGGAAGAGAAGTAATATAATAGATCAGAAAGGTAGGTTGGTGCCTGGTTTTGAAGGGCTTTGAAAGCTAAATCAAGGAACTTATGTTTATTCTGAGAGACAAATGGAGGAGACATTAGAGTTTATTAAATAAGGAAGTGACATGATCAGATAGGCATACACTTTAGGAGAATCACTTTGTTAGCTATGGGGAAGATGTAATGAATCAAGTGAAGACTTGAGAAAGTGAGTGCACTTAGATGACTGCTAAAGGGGTCCAGGAGAGAGATAATGAGGCTCTGGATTAGGGTAGGGTCAGCAGGAATGGAAAGAGGAAAGATGTGATTAATAATATGAAGTTAGAAATAGCAAGATTTGACAACTGATTGGAAACATGGGGAGTAAGAGAGATGGAGCTAAGGATACATGGGGCTGCAAAACTGGAAGGATTGCAGTGACTTCAGCAGAAATAGGGAAGTTCAAAAAATAGAGTTTGAAGAGAAAGATAAGCAATTCAGTTTTGTATATATTCAACTTTGTATATATTCAATTTGTATATATTCAATTTTGTCCATTTTGGAGGGTTGTTCATATACTTTAGCTCTTACATATCTCACAAAATCTATCTGACTTGTGAATCTAATATGACTCCAGTATGAGTCTTTACATAGTATTGGGTTCTATTTGTTCTCCCCAAAGAAGTCTCAGTTCCCTTCTGTTCATCAGTCAATAATAATTTATTAATTGCTTGCAATATTCTAGGCGTTATACTAAGCTTTTGGAATACAAAGAAAGGCAAAAACATAATCTTTTCCTTTTAGGGGCTCACCTTCGAAAGTGAAAACAACATTAAAATAACTGTACATGCAAGATATATACAGGATAAATGGAAAGGAATTTCAGAGAGAAGGCACCAGAAGTGGTGCATGTTAGGGGAGAATAGGAGGTTTCTTGTTGAAGGTGAGAACTGAGTTGAATCATAAGTCAGGGAAGTCAGCAAGCAGAGGTGTGGAGGGTGAGCATTCTAACCTTGGAGGTGGTAGCCAGTGAAAAGGCACAGTATGAACTGATGGAGTGTAGTGTGCCAGGAACCAGTAGGCCAGTATAGCCAGATCAAAGATTACATTGAAGGGAGTAAAATATAAGACAACTGGAAATTTATGAATGGATCAAGTTATTAAGGGCTTTAAATAACAGATTATTTTATATTTTCCTTTGAAAGTACTGGGGAGCAGCTAAAGTTTATGGAGTAGAATGATAGTGTACCAAACACACTCTTTGGGAAAAACACTTTGGAAACTTAGGCAAGGAGAGGGAAAGACTTGAGGCAGGAAGAACAACCAGGCTATTACAATAGTACACACATAAGGTGATGAGGGACTGTACCAAGATGGTGATTGTGAGAGTAGAAGAAAAGGGATGTGTATAAGAGAGATGTCATGAAAGTAGAAATAAAATGACTTGAAAGATTGTGCATACAAGATAAGTGAAGAGTCAAGGATTACACTGAGGTTGGTAGCCTAGAAAAGCTGAGGAGGAGGGTGGTGACCTGGACATCATAATAGAAAATCTGGGAAAGAGGAGGATTGTAGGTGAGGGGAAGGAGATAATCACTTCTGTTTACATTGTTGAATTTAAGATGCCAGAGAAATAAATACAGTTAGAGCTGTCCAAACTGTAGCTGGTGATGAAGAACTGAGCGGGGGAAAGACCAGAATTGGATTCTGTAGATCTGGAAATTGTCTGCATAAAAATGATAATTAAAACCATAATGATGAGTTGAGAGAAAAGGAGACATTGACCCAACACAGAGCGTTGGGGAAATTGACATGGTTAGTGAGAATGACCTATACAGAGATTCAGCAAAGAAAGCTGAAAAAGCATAGTCAGAAGGGTGTGTGTGTGTGTGTGTGTGTGTGTGATAGAGAGACAGAGAGAGAGAAAACTGGGAGAGATTACGGGGAGAGAGCAGCAGCATGAAATCTCAGAGAGGAAAGGGTAATACCTTGGAGGAGAAAGTACACAAATATTTTTCAGTTTGGACAAGAAAGAAGAGACTGTTATACTTAGCAGTTAAAAGATCAATGGTAATTATGGAGAAAGTAGCTCCAATTGAAAGACAAGGTCAAAAGCTGGATTACAAAGGGTTAGAAGACAGTGAGAGGAAAGAAAGTGGAGACATGTAATATAGAAGTCTCCCCTGCAACCCATCATGATAAAAAGACATCAAATATAGGACAAGTTGTACTGAACCAAGCAACATCAAGTGGGCTCATATGTAAGCTCTTCACCCATAGACTCTGCTCCCTTTTTTGAGTCCATGTGGACCTCCATAAGTTGTATTTACTCTTCTCCTTTATAGCTGCATTTTGCTTCTCCTTGATGCATATGATTCCCTGTCATCCCCATCTTTCTGTTGTTACCCAGGACATCAACAAGGCCTGTAGATTTCTTCCTTCCCATCCTATTTTGTTTTGATTTTTATTGTTTCAGCATCTCTGTCTACTACCATCTCCCTAGTTAGATGGATTCCTGTAGGGAATGGTATCTACAGATTAGCAGCTATGGCCTTTCCTCCCAGGTCATGTGTTCTCTTAAATATAAGACTGGGCCAAAGAATGCCCTGTGAAATGAGGACAGTCTTGCCTTTACACAGATATGCCAAGAGCTTTGTGAAGTCATTAATGTAGATATATCTCAAAATTAAAAAGTCATTCTTACCCACCCTGAGTATCCCTTGTCCGTGGCCTTCCATAAGTTTATTCCATGGAGTCTGCTCAATATTCTGGGAGCAATCCTTTGCTTATCTAGACATCAGGAAGAAGTCAAATGGAGCATGTAATATGTCCATTAAATATCCCTTACTCTCTCTAAGTAACTAACCCATCTTCCATTTCAGTCATGCATTTTTGATGATATCTTTCAGAGTGTTTCTTCATAAAACATGTCTCAATATATATCTTTCATGAAACTTTTATCTAAACAATACTAATTTACTTGGTTTAAAGTGAGACTCTAGAATATGAACCTTCAAGGAGTTGTTACCTTTCCCCTATGTGCCTCTAAATTGATTAGTCTCTTCTTTTTTCCCCCTTTTTCTTTTTTCTCTTCCTTTGCTTTCTATTCCTTTCCATTCCCTCTTCTCCATTTTCATTCTTCATATTTATGGAATTTGATTAAGGACATCACAGGAAACTTACCCTAAAACTGTTTTACATCATGCCAACAGAGCTGGCTAAAAAGTGAACAGATTCTGTTTATCATATCTTGGAGTGTGGGGGAGAGACAAGGTGATGTATTTATTTGATGCAAAATAAGTGTTTGACCACTATTGGTTTTCTTTCCATTGGATTAATACTTTCATTGAATTGATGGAATTAATTGATTGTTTTGACATAATTGTAAAAAGACTTAGATGATTTTTTTTTTCCCGAGAAAAGACAGTAGCTCTTACTAGGGATGGAAAATTATCAAGCATCTGCTGATTTATATGTATGTAAAAGTCCTGCCATTTGAAGAAGCTCTGTTTTAAGATATTTTTTTTTCTTCCTGTAGGGGGTCTCTGCATTTAGAAGAAAATACTCATGATATTTTCAGTTTGCTTTTCACTTAAGGCTGACAAAAAAACACATCTTTGTGGTTCAAAGAGAAAACACTTAACACGGTTTATAAAAAATTCACAAGCCTTCCCTAACATCAAATAGCTCTTAGGAAAATACAACTTGATAGGTTAAGTGAAAACACACTCAAAACATACCTGTTATTAAAAATTAAAGAAGAAAGGAGCAGTTGGGTGATCAGTTTCGTGATCTTCCAAAAACTAATTCATTTGGAAAGTTATTAAAAACAGTTTTGTTGAACATCCCACCAATGGGGCCTGCTGTCCCCAATGATTTGTTCAATGGATTTAAAAAACAGAACATGGGTTGAAAATACAACACTCCTGAGCTGGGGTAGCCTTTTAAATGAGTCCACCATGCTTGCTTTCCTGTGCTACCATGTGCTCTTGCTCAGAGCACTTAAACAATGGCCATGCCAGAAGCAGCTGCATTTCAGTGGGGTATGAAATTATTCTCTGCATATTTGGTAGAAGAGTTAAATGTGTCATCTTAGGTGTGATTATAAACAAAGCAATGTATTCAATAACCCTGGTACCATTGCAAAAGAGGAAGCCTAATCTTGGTTTCCTGTCTCTATGAATGTCACCTATCAAAATGATGATGATAAGTTGTTAGGTTTTTTTTTTAAATTTGTAAAGGAAAAAGTACAATCAATGATGGAGATTACTTGAATTAAGGGTACCCAACAGGGGCCCCAGTGTTTGCTCCTCAAAAACAGTAAAATTGTGAAATCATCTGTTCACTTATTTTCCAAGTCAAGTTCATGACTTCAAGGCTTATTTATGAAAATGTCAGGGTTTCCACCCTTCTCCCCATCTCACAGAGGTAACAGGAGGAGACTATTCTCAGTATCACTTGTAGCATGTCATTTTAATCATTAGGATGGTGGTGTACTTTGAAAATGAATGGAAGTCAGCTGTGCAGTGATTAAAAACTGGTGATGAAACAGCTGCTCTCACAATCTCACCACCTGGCAGCGGGTTCAGAGAGCAGCAACTGAAGACTGGGGAATTGGGGGTTGTGAGTGACCTAGATTCTGACACACACACAAAAAAAAAACTTAGGAAAATGGATTGGTTATTAGAACCCAGGTATGTCTATTTTCTTGGCTCAATGATTATAGGAAAGTGACGTTGATTCATTTGAAGAAAGTAAGATAAGGTGGCAGTTCTTTATTGTGGAAATGACCATTTCCTACTTAACTACAGCTTAAGGGATTTTCATCTGTCCTTATTCACTAATTACCACATATGGCCATGATAATGTTGAGAAAAATACACCTTCACCTTAACCCATTATGAAGGCCCCTATTTCCTTCTCTTGTCCAAAGTAATTATAACTGTCCTAACTCTCTTAAGTCATGCAATACAGTCAATCCACTCTACTTTTCCATAATCCTTTGTCTTGACAACTTTTTATAGCTTACCCATTCCAAAATGTTCATTCAAATTCATCTTTAATTAATCTTTAAATGCTCAATATGTGGTTCAAGGGTTTAGGATGTATTGAAAAAGAGGTATTTTCAGATAAAAAATCTATGTGTCTGTGCAGTTAAGGATGTCTTCATCCAGGATTTCTTGACAAATATTTACAGCACACTGTCTCATTTCTCAGCAGTCTTATATAATTTCTCTACTAACATTCAGGTAAGTTTACATGTGATTTTGTGCTAATTTATCAAAATTTCAGTCCACTCTTTTATGTTTTCATAATTCTTTACTTTGGGTTTTGAAGGTTAATCTTAGAGGTAACAATTAGGAACCAGAAGGTAAAGATGTTGTGGGTGTTTATGTTTTGGTCCTGACCTGCTACTCTCCCTGACCTGTTAGACCCCAGAATCCCCCATGATCTAGAACCAATCTGGATCCAGGAGTTCTAATACAATTTGAGTTTGTTTAGCTCCCCAATTGTAACTCCTTTCTGATTAAACAAAAGCACAAACACTTGGGGTAAGATTCAATAGACTCATGATCCAAGTGGTTGTAGGAGAAGAAAGAAACTGCCACAGTCAACAATGTTTTCCATCTGGATTGTCTTGTCTTGCTAAATACCTGATCAGACCACAGCTAATCTTTTACAAAGCTAGGTGCAAATACTCAACTAGCCCTAGAAACAAGTCCCATCGCTTTAGTTAGCCCTAACATGTCTCTCCTAACATTTCATTGGTTCCCTTCTCTATGATAGATTCTTTAGTCACTTTCTTTTTCCACTCAACAGTAAAAACCTTATCTCTCAGTGTAATAAAGAGATGATAGGCAGACAGAAGGAAAGGGCTGCTATAGTAATGTTATAGTGGTCATCCCATGGACCATAACTGGAGATAAGGTTGCAACCTAACTATTTTTGGTGATACATGGTCTAGTTGTAGAAGCTACCTCTCAAAGTAGTGCTGACATTAACTGATGGACCCAGAAGCTCTCAAACTTTCTCACCCACTCTCTTTCAAAGTATAAAAACTCTGCATTCAGGAATGCTGTTTTGCTTCCTACATTTAGGAAAAGAAATACAAGGAAGTATCTAGAGGACCAAGTTAAATCTTACCTAGCCCTAGCCGAACTCCTGGTCAGGATGGGCTTTTCTGTTCAGGTAAGAATTAATGTCTTTCTCCTACTCCTCTCAGGGAGGGGGAGAGGGAAGAGGAGAGACAGAGGAAAGGGGAGGGGGAGAGAGAGAAAGAGAGGGAGAGAGAGAGAGAGAGCACAGTGCATATGCACATTTAAGAGAGAAGTGGGATATCAGAGAATGAAGTCACTCTTTTTAAAGTGTACTGAGTAACAACTCTTTATTTCTAACTAGCCAGCTTCCTATGTTGAGCCTTCCTTGGTCCCCTCCTCCCTCTTCCCACCATCCTTTTCCCCCAACCTGATAATGATGAGTTGTCGGGGTGGAAGGAGGAAGGTTCCACTGAGTGCTTGCTATATCATCCCAAAGATCCAACTTCTACATGACTTATGTGTACCAAAAAGTGACATTGGTCCAAGTGAGGGATTCCCTGGAAAGTGTCCCATCTAGATTATGTATGAACAGTAGTAGCCAGGGTCCATGTCTATTCCTAAGTATGCTCCATGGAATGGTTACTATTAACAGTGGTAATTTTCTAATTGATCTTCTTACTTTCAATCTCTCTCTGCTAAAAGAGCATCTCACCACATCAGATCCTATCAAAAACCTTTGGTGGATCATTATATTCCCTAGCAAAAAATATGGACTCTTTAGCCTGATGTTTATAGCCCTCTATGACATGTCTCTCATCTGCCTTTCTTATTTCATATAACTTCTACTCACACTATATTCCAGCCAAATTGGACTTTAGTTATTCCCTAAACATTCACTCCCATACATTTGCATAAGCCCCATTTCTTATCTCAATAATGGAATGTACTCCCTCCATATCTATTTTTTTCAAGATCCTTATCCTTTATAGCTTAGCTCATGGTCCAACTCTTCTTTGAAACTTTTGCTTATTTCCTTGTTGTTAGTGTCTTCTCCCTCCTCAAATTTCCCAGTAGCACCCACTCTGATCTCACTTTCTCAACTCCTACTATGTTCCAGGTACTGTGTTAGTAAAAACAAACATAGTCCCTATCCTCAAGGAGCTTACAGTCTAGTGGGGAAAAACAGAAAAGAGGTCTAAGGGTGGTCTAAGGGTGCTGGAAGGAAACCAGGGGGTACCCAGCACAGCAGCATCTTGTTCCATGGACCTGAAACCAAGCAGAGACAAATGAATTTAGCTGAAAATCTAATTTTTACCTTCTGTAAACGAAGATATTGGGAGGTATTTGGCACTCCTCCACCCAGCTTTCCAAATAGAGGGGAGAGGAGGCTGAGGGTGGTGGTGCCCAGGCTTTGAGTAGCAGCATAGTGAAGTGATTAGAAGTGAGGAGCTCATCCAGAGAGGGGTTAGTATAGATGACTACTACTCTCTCTTTTTCTAAATAATACATTATTTTTCCCAGATTATGTGATAAAATAATTTTTAACAATTTTTTGAAGTTTTAAGTTCCAAATTCTATTCCTCCTTCCCTCCTCCCACTGGCCTCCATGAGGTGGTAAGCAATCCAATATAGGTTATACATATAAATTCAGGTAAAACATTTACATATTGACCATTTTGTACAAGAGACAGGAGAGAGAGAGAGAGAGAGAGAGAGAGAGAGAGAGAGAGGGGCTAGGTGGCACAGTGAATAGAGCACTGGCCCTGGAGTCAAGAGGACCTGAGTTCAAATCCAGCCTCAGACACTTAACACAAAAACTAGCCATGTGATCTTGAGCAAGTCACTTAACCCCAATTGCCCTACCTTCCCCCTCAAAAAAAAAAAAGAAGAATAGCTAAGTCATTCACAATTCATCATACAATATTGCTGTTACTATGTACAACACTTTCCTGGTTCTTCTCACTTCACTTTGTATCAGTTCTTGTAAGTCTTTCCTTTTTTTTTTTCCCTGAAATCATCCTGCTCATTATTTCTTACAGCACAATAATATTCCATCACAATCATATACCGCATCTTGTTTAGCCATACCTCTTCAATTTCACATTCTTAGCCACTAGAAAAAGAGCTGCTATATTTTTGTACGAATAGGTTGTGTTTTATTTTTATTTCTTTGGGATAAAGACTTAACAATGGTATTGCTTTATCAAAGGGTATGCACAGTTTTGTAGCCCTTTGGGAATACTTCCAAATTACTCCAGAATGGTTGGATCAGTTGAGAACTCAATCACACTTATCATTTTTGTTTTTCATCATATTAGTTAATCTGATGGGTGTGAGGTGGCACCTCAGAATTGTTTTAACTTGCATTCCTCTAATCCGGTGGTTCTCAACCTGTAGGTTATGTTCAATTTGCAACAATGAAAATACATCCTGCATATCAGATATTTACTTTACGATTCATAACAGTAGCAAAATTACAGTTATGAAGTAGCAAGGAAAATAATTTTATGGTTGGGGGTCACCACAACATGAGGAACTGTATTAAAGGGTCATGGCATTAGGAAGGTTGGGAACCACTGCTCTAATCAGTAGTGATTTCTAGCATTTTTTCATATGACTATAAATAGCTTTGATTTCTTTGATTTCAATTCAGGAATCACTTGTATTCTTACAAATTTGACTCAGTTCTCTATAGATTTGAAAAACGAAACCTTTACCAGAAACACTTGTTGCAAATTTTTTTCCAGTTTTCTACTTTCCTTCTAATTTTGGTTACATTGGTTTTGTTAAAAACTTTTTTAAGTTTTATATAATAAAAATGATCTATTTTATATTTTATAATGCTCTTTATATGTTGTTTGGTCCTAAATTCTTCCCTTCTCCTTGGGTCGGACAGGTAAACTCTTCTATGCTCTCCTAACTTGCTTATGATATCATCCTTTATGTATTAATCACATACCCACTGGTACTGTTTTTCCCTTCCAGCTGACAATTTTGTCAAGATGCTGTTGTCGTTTTATACCTAGTCCAGTTTTCCAAGAAGTTTTTTTTTTCTTTCAGATACTGAGTTTTTGTTCCAAAAGCTTGGATCTTTAGGTTTATCATATACTCGATTATGATAGTCATTTACTATAGTATATTCTATGCCAAATCTAGTCCACTGATCTACCACTCTATTTCTTAACCAATACCAGATTGTTTTGATACTTACCACTTCATAACACAGTTTGAGATCTAAGACCTGCTACACTCTTTAGAATTGTCTAAGTAACTTAAAAAATAAATGAGAAGAATTCTCTAAGTAATTCTAAGAAGACGAAGATTTTAGTAATGTTGCTGATGAACACTACTACTGTTCTTCCCATTTTTTAAATCAAGAGAAAAATTAACTTTTTAGTTCCTACTAAATATATACTGATATATATATATATACATATATATATATATATATATACATATATATATATACTGAGAAAATAGGCAAAATCTATCATTACAGGTGTAACTCTGGTCCCAAAGCACATTGATGTGGGACTCTCACTTTATTGGTAGATATCAATGCCCGGCACCTAAGTGTGAGCGGCAAGGCAGAACTGGAAAGACTGAGAGAGGAGATCTCTTCAGTCTTTTCCCAGCTTTGAAAGAAAAGGTAGGAGTGGTCAACCTCACTTCAGGTTGCTGAAAGAAAAGACTCTGGGAAGACATGAGGGGAACTGGCAGTTTCCATCGTGACCCTAACCCTAGCTTGCTACAGTTAAGATTTGAGAGTTGTCCTTGGGTGAGATCCAGGATTCTTCCTGGATTAAAATGTTTTACCTCACTTCTTCTGAGAGAGCCCCTTACATCATACTGTCTAATGTCTAATCTTCAATGTATTTCTTCTCTGCTTTCCATTTTGCTACAGATTTGGATAAATGGGTTTTCTTGGCTAAGCACTTGCTATTCATTGTGGAACTGGTATTTGCTAGGAGATGAGTCAAGGCTTAGATCTAGACTCTGAGGTTCTCCTTACTTGCCCCCTCCCCATAATAAAACAGCAGTAGGTAGTTAGCTTGAACCAAAAAAATCATGTCTCCTAGATTAATAATATTTAAGAGAGCAGATAGATATAATTCTAGCCTGACACCCCTTCCCTAAAACTAGCAGAGTTCTTAAACTCTGACCCCACCTTCTAATCCCAATAAGAATTAAAGTCTTCCTTAGAGAAAAATTAGAAGAGGCTCAGAATGTCTATTCTCCTTTCAAACCACACAATGACACCCTCTTGCTACATGGGGAAATAGCCCTTGCCACACATGGGAACCCACTGCACAGAATTATCTTCTCTTAAACTTAGAAACTACCTGTGGCCAAAGTATATGAAGTTCATATAGCTCATTGTTACTGGAATTTCTTGTGTTCCTTTGTGGAGTCCTCAGGAAGTTTCTCTTAGGTGTGGCTCTCTCCTGGTTTCTTAGAACTGAAACCCTTTAATAGTCCTGAAGTTGCCTTTCCTGAGATACATCCTTTGTCCTTTCTTTGTCTCTTAGCTCCCAATATAGATGCCGCTATCAGTCATACCTGCTCAGGAGATACTGCAACTGACACCCATGGGAGCTTCACATCTTTCAAACTTTCAGACTTTGTAAGGTCTTTATTTTGTCAATGGAGGGGAATGGAGTATAAATGCACTTCAGTGAATCGTTTACTCCTCCCCTTGACCTGATACTTTCTAGTACAGGCATAGGAATCATTCTCTCCTGGAAGTTGGAAGCTCCTGAAGCTAGTGTGATTTACCTTTGGGCATATGACTCTGAAAATGATTCTGAAAATCTATGAGATGTGTATCTCTTTCTCTTCAACTAAACATGGAATATTTGCGATGTTGCATTAGATTTTTCATCCAACCATCAAAGCACTTCTTTCCTTCAGATTTTATTAGGGATTTGATAAACCTAGTTTAATCTTTTGATTAATTCAGAAATATGGGCTTTCTCTATTTACATTGATTTACACTGATGACTCAATGTATTTTTTATCCTTCCAGGAGGATATAATATCTTTGAGAGTAGGTATCATCTCTCTGTTTTTGTTTCCCCAGGACAAATTGCATTGTTCTGATAATAGTAATTATCTAGCAAATGATGTTGCCTGGAATGGCACAGAATCCCATGTTACTGTTGCCTCTCTGTTTTGTAGAAGAAATTTAAAAATATACATATATATATATATATATATATATATATATATATATATATATATATTTCACCACAGAAGATCAGAAAACTGAAAGTCCCTCCCTCACTAATACTCTTTTAACTTAATAAATTGTTTCTTCACAAACAAATTTCTTCATTTGCCCCCAAAGTCTGTGTTTGTATTGTTTACAAAACAACCCTGAGCCTCTGCTTTCAAGACAGACGCCATGTGACCAAACAGGCACACCAGGAGAACAAAATAAAGCAGTCATTTATCTCTGAGGTTGGGTCCTTTAGCAGCAGGGGGCATGGCAAGGAGGAACATTTCTTCACAACAGGTCTCTTGACAAAATTATCAGCTGGAAGGGAAAAGCAGTTTCCATTGTGCTCTGAGTCACAATACAGGAAGGGAGGCAAAGCAGCCATCTCCAGGAAGTCAGCAGGGCTATGTCTGTTGGGAAATTGTGACAGGAGGTAGAGGAAGGAGAGGAGAAGAAAGAAAAATTAGATTTGAAAGAAAATAAATCCTCTCTTGGTAATCCCTATACATAGTGTAACAGGTGACTCTTTTTTGTGACTATAACCTGTTTAAGTACAAAAGAGACCCTTTGTACTCTGTCTTGGTGGAGAATTTATGAATACAAATGCCAGAAACTATCCTTTGGGCTAATCTTTTTGAGCTGGCTGTCGTTGGAGGAATCAATGATCACTTATCTATTGAAAACCTTTGTTAATCTGTTCTATGTTCATTCTTTCCTTTTCCCATCTGTAGACCAACTTATCCAAAGGCCATAAATTCATTTTAGGATTTATATATTCTCAACATCTCATAAGTTCAAAGGATTGTCTTTCAGGCAAGAATTCTAAGATCTGTTCAATAATAAGGTTAGAAAGCTCATATTCTGGGAACTTTAAAATGAAATAACAGGAATAATTTTTAATAGATGAAATGTTTACTTGAAGTGTTTTTATTGACAGTGGTATGGTACTGAGCTAGTGTATGAAAAATGAAAGAAAAATAAGTGTCTTTAACATTCACAAATATTCAGGATTAATTTATCAAGCACTCTCTGTCTCATTCCCTAGGAGCCAAATTTTTCAGAATGATGAGCTTGAATATTAAAAATAATAATAATAATCTTTTTAGATGGTCCAGGAATCTCAAAATTGAAATGTACTGTCAGAGAGCATCCTTTTCTGCCTATACCTGCCTAAGAATCCCTTCTATCACCATCACCAGCAAAATGTCATTTAGTCTCCACTTGAAGACCTCTAGTGAGGAAAATCCACCTGCTTCTCATGTCAAATAACTCATTCCACGTATTTATAATTAATTTTTTCAGTTGTTTATTTTGGTTTTGGTTGGTTTTGTTTTTTTTTTACAGCAAGTCAAAATCTCCCTCTCTGTACATTCTGAACATTTTAAGGTCTCCCCTCAAATTTCCAGCCTGAAAATGCACTTATAATCCCAACCATTCATCTTTAAATAAGGAACCAAAGAGGATCCTCTCTGAACCAGTGCAGTAAGTAAGCCATTAGCAATGAGAACCTGTGACCCTGAAATAACTCCTAATTTGGATAATTCATTCAAACAGTTGGACATGCCTGGGGAAAAAAATCTGTCAAAACAGTATATTCCCTCATAGTCCCTTTTCCCTTGTGTAAAAATTGCCAGGGACTTCTCTCCTACTCTCATTGTGACCTCATATTTCATGAGTGCCAAAAAGGACAAATGCTTAATATAGCATCAACAGAATATGTTTTGAATTGTATTGTAAAGTCCTTGGATCCCATCTTTGTCATCTTATACATTGTTTGTTATCTTAATATATAGTGTCCAATCCCTTAATATTCCAAAGAAGAATGTTTACTTCAAGAGATTTTTTTTAAAGCAGACTATAAAACATTACTAATTTGGACTAATTCAAAATTTTATATAATATTGGACAGGGCCCAGGCTGAAGGTAACCTCTGTTCTCTGCAGAAAAGATTTACTAAGCAAATGAAAAGTGTGAATGAAATTGCCAGAAGAAATTTTAAGAAAACATACTGTTCTTATTTTGAGAGGGATATTAATAAATTGAAGGACACTCAGAGGAGTTTAACAAGTATTATTGGTGGCAGGGAGATGGGAGAAGAGAGGAATTAATATTTTCATATGAGGAATGGTTGAAGGAACTAGACAAAATATGACTCAAAGGGAATGCTATACTGAATCATTAAAAGAATAATAGTTGATTCCAAATGGGTTAAAGGGTGGTCAGCTATAAGACATACTTTATAGCTGTAAAGGGATCAATGGAAGGAACTCACAAAGAAGAAGATTTCAAAAAAGATATGGAAGATCTTTCTAACAAGAAGAATCATACAATAATGGAATGAGCTACCCATCAGCTAGTGAGTTCTTCAGCACTAGACATGATAGCAAAGTGTGACTGAGTTACTGTCAATGAAATTGTAGAAGGCATTCCTATATCTTGTAAGATGTTGAATTCAATAATATTTGGAGTCCTATCCAGAGAAAGTTTCAATGATAAGAAGCCAGAAGCATTGTAGATACATATGACTCCATATGAGCATTTAATTCTCTAATTAAGTTATTTTTTTTACTGAAAAAGTTCCTTCCCCACAGTCCTCTAGACCCAATCCTTTGTCACAATGTTCTTGTTGCCTTATGACACTTGAAAGTAATAGAATTGTATTTCTTTTTTTAAAAAGTGCAATTCAGTCTATCCGAAATTGTCATTTAAAACTCATTTGAATTACACAAAATAATGTATAGTTAAATGAATTTCATTGGTTTAAACAATGCCTCACCCTAATTAGTTCAAAATAATATGATTGCAACATAATGATAATATTCTACTTAACAAATAACCTTTTGCATCAATTGATTGTATGCTGCAAAACCCTTTCATTTTAAAAACCATTTCTTTTCTTTTTGTCCAGGCTTATGATTTCATTGGAATGGGGAAATCCTGTTCCTAGAGTTGCTTAGGGCATAGAAGAGTTAAGCGACTGACCCATGACTTGGTATGTATCAGAGGCAGGACTTGCACATACTACTGTCTCCCAATTATTTTCATAAATTTCTTAAAATATTTATACCATTCCATTCCAAGAGAGCTTATTTCCCTTAACCATATTATAAGTAAAAATATGTGAACAACTCAAACGGTGAAAATTGGCTCCACCCCTTATCATCAAACCCACCCCTTATCCTCAAAATAGCTCCACATATAAGGAAACAGAATTATAAAAGTTTAGAACTGGAAGGCTTAATTTAGTGCAATCCTCTCATTTTGAAGATGACTTAACTGGGGCTCAGAAAGCTTCAGTAACTAACTTAAGGTCATGCAGAGATTTAGTATGAGAATTGGAACTATAATCCAGGCATGCTACCACCAAAACTTTTTCTCTTTACATGGCACAAAGTATTACATTTCTCTTTATTACAGTGTATAAACCTTTAGTAGGCTTATAAGACCATAGATGAAGAGAAGAAAGAAAGAAAGAAAGAAAGAAAGAAAGAAAGAAAGAAAGAAAGAAAGGAAGGAAGGAAGGAAGGAAGGAAGGAAGGAAGGAAGGAAGAAAGGAAGGAAGAAAGAAAGGAAGGAAGAAAGGAAGGAAGGAAG
>CM053587.1:128705208-128753455 GCA_028646515.1 Pseudochirops corinnae
GTGCCACAGGCTCCACATGACCACATTCAGCCTATTAGGGAACAGAGTATACTTTCAAACCTGGGAAGGTTCTCAAGAGTCACGTAGCCACATTAGCAAAGGGCCTAGGGGCAGGGAAGATCTTCAGATTCCCATAACAGTGAGGCAGGGCTTTGCAAAGCCACCAGCCTCATTCTCTTGTCTGGATCCATCTGGGACCAGTGACAGGAAAACTGGAGATGACTCCAGACACAGTGGGAGGCCTTGTCCTTTCTAAACCAAGATCTTTCCCAGTTCTGTTTGTCTGAGGAAATGGGCATTCAGTGATAGGTAAGAATTGAGGAAAAAGGTGGCCTAATTTGCCTTCTCAAAGAAATCTGTCTGATGGGGAAAGACCCTCCAGGTTTCTGTCCAGAAAGGAAATAATTGCTATTTAAACTCATTCCAGAGCAATCAAAATTTAAATACTGAGCCAGGACTGGACAGGGCTGGGACCCATTATTGGCCAGTCAGTGAGTTCCCATTGATTTGGCTTAAAGGTAAAGATGAGGAGAGTAAGAGGCAAAGAAGTTACGTGACTTGCCCATAGTAATATGACTAGTTAGTGGCGAAGCTCTAGTCCCACTAATAAGTGACAGAGTGAACCCAACTCTCCTGCCTCTTAGACCAGGATTCCCACACAAACATCCTGTCACCCTCTCCCTATCTGATGCTACTTCAATCTCCACCCCAGTATTACAAAGTAGGAATCAGGAAGTTGGAATAAAACTTCAAAAAGCTCCTATGCTAATGGAATATTCTAATCTCATCTATTCTTTTACATAGTTACTTGGCATTAACCAGGAGGGTACTTTGCTAAGAAAACACCATCGCATATTTGGCTATATTAATCTCCCATCTGTAAAACACACTTCATTGGGATTATCTGCAGGGTATCCATCCTCTGTGAATTTGTTTTCTGGGGAATGGGAATATATTCAAGTAAATTAATTTGCAAACAGATACAGCTATTACTGGATGAATGGATTTTCTTGGCACTTTGAGGTGTAGCTCTGTGGGTTGCTAGGCTATTGGCATTCTCTAAAGTCCTTAGATTGCCTGCCAGAAATCTTCCTATAATGTGGTAAGAAAATATATGTGACAATTTTGTAGCTTGGAAGGCAGGGAAGACAGTTTTGCCAGCTAGTTTACAGATCTCTTGCTGGAGTTTTAAAATGGACTCTGTAAGTTTGTCTTTTTTTGAGGACCACTGTAAATGGTAGCCAGACAATTGCTTTTTATTTTTAAAATATCATTAATATAATATTTGCACTCTTTCCAGATAATATGTTAAGTATTTTGATTGTTTTTGCAGGACACAACTAATACATAATAATACATTAAAATATATTTTTTTATTGGCCTATGCTGCTTCTGATATTTCTCCTCCCCAGAGGATATAAATATACAACTCATATCCTGCAGCCACTAACACAATATACCATCAGTAAATATTTTGCTTCACTAGGCAACTGCCACTTTTCAATTTATGGGAAAACAGGGTCTTGATATGTGACAAAAAAAAATGAATAAAAAGAGAATGATTTAATGCTGCACAGATCTTAAGGATGGAGAGAAAAGGGTATATTTATTGGTTTTCTTTTTCATTATTGTCCCCTTACCTAGTTATACAGGTGTTTGATTCAACAAGAAAGGGAATACAAAGCACAACAAAGAAATAAAGAATATTTTAAACATAAAAACACTTCAGGAGTAACAGAAATGTGCCAGGATACTTTTTACACATGATAGTATGAACATTTCTTTTGAGAGGCTTTATTCATAAGAGGTTAACTACATTTATGAATTCCTCAAAGAAATGTCTTACACAATCAATGATGATGATGATGATGATGGTGGTGGTAGTGGTAATAAAAATAAAAAAAAAATTAAGTGTACCTATGTATATCAAGAGATTCACTGGCTTCCAGAAAGCACATTTCAATGAGAATAATACATTTCAAGCAATCAATGTATATGCAATATCAGTCTTAATGTAGGTTTTTTGAGCTGTCAAATGGACAATAACAGAACTGAGAAGTCTTTTATAAAAAAAAAAAATACATATAATATTCATGAAACACAGTTCACATCTCCCTAAGGAAACTATTGAAAAATTAACACTTGCTAATCAAAAGAGAGAAAGGGGATCAATAGTCTTTTCAGGGCACATGATAAACATGTTAAAAACTTGCAGAAACACTTTTGGAACAAACATTGTTTTACTAAGCAATAGGAAAGGCTGTTCCTGCCACTGGACTTACTTAGTATAAATGAAAGTAGTTTACAGCTGGATGGAGCTTATGAAAAGGCAAATATCCAACAGTGGAATCTAAAATCTGTTCCTTGAAGACATCTATATCAATTCAATTACTAAAATATAGAAAAGAGCCATGTAGGTTTCTTCATAGTAATGGAAGGGTTTGTAGTAGCAATTGAGGATGTAGAAGGAACTAAGCATTTCTGTAACACCTACTATGTGGCAAACACGATGCTATGGGTTTTACAAATATTAACTTATTTATTCCTCACAATAACCCTGAGAGGTAGGTAATGTTATTATTTTTACTTACAGCTGAGAAAGTTGAGATAAACAGAAATTAAGTGACTTGTCCAGGGTTGCACAGATGCTAATTATCTCAGGCTTGATTTGAATTTAGATCTTCCTGACTCCAGACCCACGAACCTATGAACTGTACCACTAACTACCTCTATGACCTCAAGATCCGGGTGTTGCCACCAGAAATCATGGAAGAGTTATCCTTCAATCTGGACATATTGATCAATGCATATTTTATATGGAAAAGGTAGCAACTATGCAGCAAATTAGTGCACAGTGCAAAAAAAGCACTTACTGAATATAGCAAGATATTCTATGGTAGCTAGAATTATGTTCCAAAAGTTCACTGTCTTTCCAAAGCTAACAACGTCAGTCAAAGAGCACTTATTAAGCACTTATAATGTACAAGACACTGTGATACATCCTGAGGACATAAAGGCAAAAATATGCCCCCATACCCTAAGTGAGCTCATATTCTAATGAAGAGGAAAAAAAAAACATGAAAATAAAACCCATATATCAACACACATAGAGTTTTAATGGAAGGTAATCTCAAATGGAAGGTACTAGAAGCAGGGAATGGGGTGTCAGAAAAAGGCCTCCTATAGAAGGTAGAAATTGATTTGAGTCTTGAATGAAGCTAGGAAAGCCAGGAGGAGGAAGTGAGAAAGGAAAATATCTCATGCATAGAGGACAGCCAGTCAAAAGACAAGGCCTCATTCGATAGAGTGTCATGTTCAAAGAATAGCAAGGTCAGTGTAGCTGGATCAGAGACTATGTAAACGGGGATAAGGTGTAAGAAGAATGAGAAAGCTTGTGTTAAAGGGAATAAAGTATAAGAAGAAAGGAAAAGAACTTTCCAGTTGTGAAGAACTTTAGTCATAGAGATCTCGAAGGCAAGGGGAGACAAACCTGGATTTTATGGAGTAAGTACACTACTTGATCACACATGCACTTTAGGAAAATCAAATTAGCAAGTTAGAGGAGCTTAGACTGGAGTGGAGAGACACATAAAGTAAGGATAATGACTAAAGGGCTATTTCAATAATTCAGTTGTAAGGTGATAAGTGACTGCACCAAGGAGGCAGTTGCATAAAAGGAAAGAAGGAGATGTATACAATAGGGGTTGTGAAGGTAGAAGTGATAAGACATCACAACAGGCTGCATGTGCAGGTTGAGTGAGAGTGAGACTATGAGTTTGTGTGACTGGGAGAATAGTGATGCCCTTGACAATAAGCTGGGAAGAGAGGAGGGCTGTGAAGAAATATAAGTAGTTCTGTTTTAGACATGTTGGTTTTGTAATAGTTACGGAATATCCAGTCTTTGATATCTAAGAGGCAACTGGTGATGTGAGTTTGGAGTTCAGGAAGGAGACTAAGGCTAACTATGTAAATTTTGGAATCATCCACATTGAGACCATAATTGAATCCATGGCAGTTAATGAGATCAACAAATGCAATTCTATAGAAGAAAAAGAGAAAAAAAAAAAACCAGGACAGATCTTGGGGAATACCCTACATTATGGAGGGATATCCAACAAAGGAAACTGAGAAGGAAGAGTAAGATAGGTAGAAGGCAACAAATCTCTGAACTACAAATGCACACCTTATAATTTCTTTGAGAATCCAACAAACCAAATCTGAGCCAGAATTTCATCAGAGATAAATGAGGAGAGAAGCACCAAATCATTTTAATAGCTGTCACTATGCCAAATGTTCATAATCTTCAAGCTTTGTGAAATGAAATTCTTTCAAAATATGGAGACCTAGCAAAGAAAATAAAAACCACATGGGAACAAGATGAGGCATATATCTTCCCTATCATCCTATCCATTGTGAGTTTTCTTTAAGATGCTTTCAGTGAGCATACAGGACATGAGCTTTTATTCCAGTGCTTTCATTCAATTATAAAAAGCATCCACTTTACCCACCTGTTCAGTGGTGCACAGAATATCAAATATAAAAGAATAACCACTGCCTGGTGATTTGTTCCAGAACCATTTCTACACGAAAGTCATTGAAAAAGATAAGAATGAGATTTCTTCTGCTATTGCTGCTGCTCTCACTGCTAGTACAATGACTGTTACTACTGCTGCTGCTGCTAAGAATAACAACAGAACAACAGTAATATCTGGCATTCATATTGTTCTTTACATTTTCCAAATTAATTTATATTTTGATTCTTACCCTCTAAGGTAGGTACTATTATTATTCTATTTTTGCCTGTCTTTCATTGTGACCTCTCAAATCCCTGTGAAGAAGGTGGAGAAAAAAAAGAATCATCTGACTGATGTGCTAATATTTGAGCCACAAAATGGAACCAATGATTTCTCTTTGGGAGAACTGAATTTGCCTACATCACTATAGCTTTGGGAGTGTTCCTTAACTTTTCTGAGTCTCAGTTTCCTCATTTGTAAAATGAAATGGTTGAACTACATTTGTACTTGAAAGCCCTTCTAGCTCAAATTCTAAGCTTTAGGATTTGTTTTAATGTTCCTCCAAATTATGTTTGATTTTTTACCCTGATGTCACCCCTCAAGAGTGGCTTTCTAAATGCTTCCCTGAAACAAAGCAGCTGATGATGGTTCAATTTGGTTTTCTTTAATTATTTAACATTCATTTTCTTTTCCCAGAAGTGATCATGCATGTGTCTAGATTAATCACTGAAGAACCACAAGGTGACTGTTATATGTAAAGTACTTGCAATTCAATAGGCAGTACTTTCAATTTCCTAAGGCAGAAGCAACCCTACCTGAAGCACCAAAGAAGAGTTATCCCAGGGTAGGGGTGGGGAGAAAACGTAAGAGGTATTAATTAACCAGAATGAGTGAATAGAAATGAAAGAATGGGAATATAAAAATGATCCTTCACAAGAGAAAGTGAATTTCCTCCTCCTTTTTAGGTGAAAACCTGCTGGAAATTTTCAGGCAGGAAGGAAGAGAACTGTGGGAAAAAGAAATGGGTTTCCTGGTTTTCTATCTGCTGGACCACTTCTCTTAGGAAAAAACTTCATCTGGGGAAAAAAATAATAATACAAGCTCTCAAAACTAAAAGAAGTACTAATTCTGCTCCCTTCCTTCTTTCCATATGGCATTTCCTATGCTCCTTTAGAACCTCTGTATGAGTCCCTCTTTTTATAAGCTCATAATAAAACACCACAGAACTTGAAATTAAAACTGGGCTGTTAGTTTGCCCATTACATGGCTGAACAAGTCCCAGGTGCCAATAAAATGTTTGAGTGCCAGCAATGGCCCTCTCACTATATTCTTCGGATCAGTCAGTTCTGACATAATATATTTCAAATGGCCACTCTCAGGGGAAAAGGAGCTGGAATAGGATGTAAATCATTACCACCAGCATCTCTTTAATAGTCAGAGCTCCTATACTACTTAATTCCACTGTACTCACAGGACACTATTTTGATTTTTTAAGTTGTATATATTTTACAGGGTGTCTTATTAACCAAGAATCAGATGAAATGCCCGTTTTCATCTCAGTAATGCCTAAAGCACTCTTCTCTGGAGCTGTAGGCATAGTATAGCTAACGAATCAGTACTTGGTTATTAATCGGCTATGCAAGGCAAGAGAGCCACTTCATTTTACTGAAAATTCATTCTTATCCAACATGGATAGGACTTTTTTTTTTACTCATCTCAGCTTAATGCAGAACACATTTATTAAGTGTTTGGTATGTGCTAGGCAGCATGCTAGGCAATGAGGATGCTAGGACAAAATTAAAAATGGTTTCTGCCCTTAAAGAGCTTACATTCTATGAGAGCTTAAAATTAACAATAATGATGATGATAATTATAATTAATATTGCATGCAACTTACATTTGTTTAATGCTTTTAGGTTTACACAATGTTTTCAAATCCCTTATGGTGTTCTTCCAAGATCTGTTGTATGTATTTACTTGAGTAGCTTGGTAGTACAATGGAGAATAAGGGACTTGGAGTCAGGAAGACCTGAATTTAATACCACCTCAGACATTTACTAGGATTTTGACCTTAGGCAGGTCACTTATCTTTCTTATACTTGGGTTTTTTAATGGCAAAATAGTAATAATAATAGCAATGTCTGTCCTTGGTTCCTCTGAGGGTGAAATGAAATACCATATATAAAGTGCTAAATAAGTCCAAATGATGATGATGATTATACAAGATAATGTAAGGGAAAATGAAGATCCAAGAGGCTAAATGACTTCTCTAGGGTCACATAAGTATCAAGAAATATTCCTGTATTCCAACTTGTTCAGAATCTGAACCAATATTCTCTAAATCATAAACATCTGTTTTGTATTTATCATATCACGGAAATACAAATGTTTTGAGACTCAACTCTGAGTGCATTTGGCATAGTAAGTATCATAGTAATGCTTACAGGAAAAGGGAACAAGATATAATACAGATTCTTTCTGGACTTTATAAAAATATATTTCTTTTCTGATTTTTACAAAGAATATCATTTTTTTCATCACCTAGTCTGTTCATCGCATGTTTGGGCACTATAGAATTCTTAATAAAGTTTCTCGTAAAATTAGTTAGTTCTGAAATGTTCTGAAAATAATATATATAAATCTAGAGTGGGGATAATAGTGAAAAATAGGTTCTCTAGGTCTTGGGTTGATGATACTGATGAACCAGCCAAAGCAGGGTAAATGAAGTAAACAAAAAGTTCCAGTTCATTGGAGTCCAAGTGGAAGAAGAGATATGCTTCCACAGGTTCACTCAGTCTAACAGCGTGACAGCAGCAGTACAGGCTGACCTGACTTCCATGAGAACTTGGAAAACTCTCTGGAATCTATATAGGACAATACTTGCCCAGGACCAATATCCAGGAAGTTTTCCCAGGATGCCAGTACCTCCATAATGAGCATTCAGGGGTCAGGAAACGACTACCATGCCTGTGCTGTAGATGATGACTTTGACACAGATTTTGATCCTCCTATTTTGCCTCCTCCAGATACTTGGATTGATTCTATCATTGATGATCCCCTGGAGGTTGTTCAGAGGTCAGTGTGTCACCAAGAGGGTCACTGGCTTCTGAAGCTTCTTCAAGCTGACAGACATCTGATGGAAGGTTGGTGCCAGCAGATGGAGAGAGAAGAACAGGAAAATAACTTGCCTAAAAACACTTTAAGAAAAATCCAGACTGCAGTGGGCAGTGCCCAACTTCTCATGGCCCAGAAATTCTACCATACCAGAGAACTGTGTGAAGAAAACTTGAATCCCAAAGTTCATCCAAGGCCAACCTCCCAGGACTTAGCAAGTTTTTGGGAATACGCTGCAGTTGTCCATTGAAAATATTAGTATGAAATTTGATGAACTTCATCAATTAAAGGCCAATAATTGGAAACAGATGGATCCTCTTGACAAGAAGGTAGAACAATATAGATTTTGTATAGTTCATTAAAAAAACTGCACAAACAATCTAGAGTGGGGATGATGGTGAAAGACAGGTTTTCTAGGTTACTTAGCACATCAAATTCCTTTGCAAAGATGACATATATTCATGTATATATGTATAGACATACATATATACACATACATACATGTATACACACACACACATATATACATACATATGAAAATTTTGAAGACACACTGCTACAAAGTAGCTAAACCCCAATTTAGGCCTCCCCAAATTCTGAAAAACTCACAAAACATGAAATATTGTGATATAAAGATTTTGGAGAGATAGTGCTTTAAATCTTGTGCTTAAAATTTAAGCCTCTTTCAGTAACACTATCACCTTTCCCAAATCTTATTATACCAAACCACAGGTCTTTCCACCTATTAGAAAAAAAGAAAATGTCCACAGGGCTTCTTCTATGCACAGCTAGAACTTTCTTCCCCCAGGTAGAGAAAAATGAACAACGAAACATCGTGAAGAGAGGTCTGATGATATTTGACAACCTGCCAAAAGGCAGGAAAGACATTGTGGAAGGCAGAATTCAAAACCACCAAATAGAAGAGCTCATCTGCCAAAAGAAATGTTCAGGCCTTGTGGGAGTAAGTCTGGATTAACAAAAAATTGTTGTGGTTTCCGTGAATTTTCTCCAGAGATAAGTGCAGAATTTATATATTATGGGTTCATTGTGTTTATTGGTTCAGAGATGGGGAGAGGAAGGGAAGTGGGAAATTCAGTGTGAGTGTATATTTTTTAAGAGGAAAAAAAAGTACCCATGATTGCTTAAGTATAGAAATGACAATGGTTTAAAAAAAAGAAACAACCTGATGGAGGGGTTTGAAAAAGTGAAGGGCACCATGAAAATGAATGAGTCTCCTCCTTTTACCCTATCTTATAATATGAGAGCAAAGAGACACTCAATGAAATTAGTAGGCAGTATATTTAGAACTAATAAATGGTAATACTTCATTAAGCTGATGTATAGAATTCTCTGCAGCAAGAGGTCACTGAGATGAATACAGTGGCTGGATTCTTTTAAAGGACTGGATCATTTTATGCCTATTAATAACTTCTTGACTTTGGCAAGCCAAGCTAATGATAAAGATAATCAGATCACACGTGTTAGGGTACGAATCGGTAGTCTCTATAAATGCCAAAGAGAAATTGCTTCTTTTCAACTCCAGACTATCTCACATTTGGCTGAGTACATCATGTTCCTATTTACCTTCCTATGAGGCATACAGTGGAAGCCATTGCCAGTGAGAAGGTTTGTAGCCAACTAAGTCAATGGTCTAAAATTACCCTTAAAAGAAAATTCAACTTTTGCACTGATTTGGGACTTGTTGATTACTTTGAAATGTCCATTTATAATATTTCTTTTAATTCCAAAGAACATTTCTCTTTTTTTCTTTTTCCTACTTCACACTGTGGTTTAACTTAGTACATGAGAGCTAGGTGATAGAGTGGGGAAAGGGATCCCCTTAGAGTCGGAAAGTCCTAGGTTCTGATCTCACCTCCACACTTATTGAAAGATTCTTGGTCCTCACTTACCTTTCCTCAACTTCAGTTTCCTCATCTACAAAATGGGAATAATAATAGCATCTACTTTGCAGCGTTGTTGTAAAGATTAAATGAAGTGCTATATAAATATTAGCTAGTATTATTTTTACATGCAAAGAATTGCAATGGAAGTTAGAATATTTCTTTTTGCCAGGGTCCTACAGATATTTCTTTTAGTTTCTACCATAAGTATATTGCCATTTTATTAATAGATAGAAAGTAATAATTATTCTTTGGGCCAAATATTTGTGTTGATTCAAACTGCAGGACATAGTTTTGGCATAGTGGGAAGGGAATTTAAAGAGCATTTAGTTGCTAATCCCAAAGACTAGCCAACTGTAATTACCCTTTCTCTCTGTCAAACAATGAAATAATCTATGAAATTCCACAGTCACCACTAGGCCGGTATTACTGTTCTGGATCTCTGTTTCATTCCCTCAAATAACAACAATGACAACAAACTCTCTTCTCTATACATAGATATATTAATATACAGAGTACGACTGACTAACACTATATAAAGCATGTGCTTCAAAGAATATTCCCAATAGTAAAAATAGACTTGTATCACACTATCTCCTCTCATCCCTTTTGTGATGAATGGCATGGATTTAGGACACAGCTGCTAAATGTGAGGGGTATAGTCTGTGGCCATGAAACAGGATGAAGCTAAGTGGACCACACAGGAATTGAACTCATGACTTTGGCATACACAATGTAGGACTGGGAAACCTGTCTTCCATGATCCTCTGGTTCCAGTTCACTGCTGTTCCACTGAAACACCATGCAGTGGTGCCAAATGCTAATGCAGGATATAATATTAAACTATGAGTCAGTAAGTACCTTTATCAGATCTAGTAGGTTGTATGTAATTGGAAATCAACTCTTCTTTATTGTCATCAATCAGTTATCAAAAGTAGCATGGTTGCCCTTTCTTCAATGATTCTATGAGTAGCTTCTTCTAGTGAGTACTTTCATTAAAACACGCCAGTGACAGTCAGCATGTTGACTGTCACTGCAATGAGTTTGTGTCCACTTTTAAAGAAAGAAGTAATTTCTAAGACCTCGTGCAAATTCACTAAAAATAAGTAATTCAATAAGTTCATTTTCTTTGTCAATCATCATTAGTTTGAAATATCAGAGAAATGCTATAGGTATGATATAGCTTGCTTTCAGCAAAGCATCTGGTAAAGTGTCTCATCATGGCTATTTAGTGGAATTGGAATGCTCTGAAAGACCATATCAAAAAAATGTTGATTAATGGACTGGGCATTCTACTAGGATCCTCCTTTCTACTGCTAATACATGTATAGTATCAACATTCAAATCTTCCATTATCTAACTAATTAATAATGACCTCCTCATAGAGTAAATAGTTTTTTTAACACTTTGAAGCACTTATCATATACTATGATTTAGTCTACAAGATCTCATTTATAATTTAACTCTATGTTCATGTCTTGTTTTCCTATTAATCTGTAAATTGTTTGAGAATAGAGACTGCATTTTATCTGAAGTTTATATTTCTCATGGTGACAAGCAAAGTATTCCCCTCGATAAGTAATAATTGTTGATTCTGCTAATTTGAGGGGGATGATAATAGTATGGTGAAGGTGAGAAAAAGAAATGGATCAGTAAAGGATTGGACTCAGATAACTAAGTAGAGTATTCTGGGCTTGTAGGATATTTAAGTTACTATCTCTTATTTTGGACAAAGCAAGACTATACACTACACAGGGCCTTGAGTAGAGTCAGGGGATACATAGGTTTGAATCTGGATTCTGATCTTCGCAAGTTGAATAAACCTAGCCAAGCCACCTAACCTTTTTTGCATCAGTTTCATCATTTACAAAACAGGAATGGTGATACTAACACTACCCACTAACGTCAGTTGTCATGGTTAACATACGATATAAAGGGAAGATGTTGAATTAAAAATAAAATAAAGGAAGATGTTAATGTAATCATTACTGTTATCAATATTGCTGGTTGTTGCTAATGGTGAAAATACCCTTTGCCCTGCCACTGAAGGGGGAAAGAAGTAAGGTAGGTGAAAAAAGGAAAACTTGGTTCCCAAGAACAAAATACCACAAAAAGAATTCCCAAGACCACAAATGAGAACAGTAAAGACATGGAGCCTGGTATTTTATCCAAAACTCAATGTGATAAAGAACTGTATTGATTTTAAGTGGATAATGAAAGAGATACTAGAGTGATTGTTAGGAAGAATAACTGAGCTGTAGGTACCTGTGAATTTTTTAAAGGGATCTTGAATGTAATATCCTGGTAGGCTGTAGTTGAAGCTCTATTTCTCTCCTTTTCTTTTCTTTTTTTGGCCCATAGTATCCCATAGGTAATTTGACTATACCAATGTAGTTTATACAGTTTATGTTCTTGAATCTAAACTTTGAGCTCCAAATGGATTAGGTTCATTGGGGTGGGGAGGTAGAGAGAGAGGAAGCATTGCTATCATTTCATAATAATAATTTTTTTTCTCATGCTCTCACTAAGAGCTCCTCATGAATTAGAAATACGGTGCATGTCTCTTTAAGAGCTCTTCTCTCTGCTTCCAAATTATCCTATAAGGAATGAGGCTTACAAAACAGACTAATTAAATAGCAGTAAGGATGGCACAGTAGAACAGCTCCATTCTGATGAGCTCTCCTTCTACCCTAACTTTAGGAATCATTCCCAACAACTCACAATCTTGCACATAGTCAGAGTTTTGAATTTGTCAAGTGAACTTGGAGGTCTTATTGAAAGAGTAACTTCTTGTTGGTGCTGGCCTCCACAGTGAGGTCTTTTTTTTTTTTTTTCCTCTCTGGATGCCATCTTCTCTTGGTTTTCAGTTCCACAGTTCCTTCCTCAGTTTTCTACTCTCTACAGCTGCACTCTTGGCAGCCTATAGTAACATGCCCTCCTTCATTTGGCCACAGCCTGCATTCCTCCAGCCAGCCTTGGCCCCTCCAGGAACAATGTGTGTCTTGGCTTAGACCACACAGAAAGGCACACAGAAAGGCAACACATGCCTGACTGAATGCTACTCACCAACTACTGGTCTTGAAAAGAAGAAACACAACTTAGTGCATCAAAGATCAAAGTCCTTGCTTTACATAAGTAAGGAAAGGCCCAGTGAAAACAGTGAAAATTTTCACTGTGAGCAATAATTCTAATGGCAATTCAGGAAAGGATTCTTATAGGAGGTGGCACCTGGTCTGCTTTTTTAAAGGAAATAGATCATATAAAGGATAGAGCACAAGGTCTAGAGAAAGATTCATTTTTATGAGTTCAAATCTGGCCTTAGATACCTACTAGTTGTGTGACTCTGAACAAGTCACTTACCCTTGTTTGCTCCAGTTTCCTCACCAATAAAAAGAGCTGGAGAAGAAAATGACAAACCACTTCAGTATCTTTGCCAGGAAAAGCCCCAAATAGGGTCACAAAGAGTCAGACATGACTCAAAACAGCAACAAGGAATGCTAAGAGAAGGAGGAAACAAAGTAATATGTCCTAGACATAGGAGACGGCCTGTGCAAAAACACAAAGAAAAGCAGTGGGAAGACATGAATAAGCAACAGAAAACGATCCATGTGTATGGAACATCAGACAAATGAAAGGGAATAAGGTGAAATAAACAAAACTGAAACTAAGGTAAGATGATCAGGCCTTTGCTCCAAAGTTACATAGATTTAGAGAATGCTGCTAATCCACGTATTACTTCCTCAGGAAGAAAAAAAAAAAGAGCTTTTCTCTAAGCTGACAATAATAATTAATTTTTAAAGTATGCAACCAAATCATTTTCTTCCTCCCCAAAGATGTCTGTACCACAACTGAGCTCCTATCAGTGTTCTGTATCTCCTCACCACAGACTAGCACCACAGGAACTCTTCCCCTCTATGTAGCAAGGTGCAAGGTCTCTCCCTGAGATCTAATGCTACTCACCATTGTTGCTTATCCTACATTATAGAATTACTAGCTTTAGCCCTGCAAAGAAGGTTGAAAAGGTAAAACAAAGCCAGATTGTAAATGCTTTAAATAACAAGGCTGAGGAACTTTTTATTTTATTCTGGATTTAATAGGAACTTATTGAAGTTTTTGTACAGAGCGGGGATAGGAGCAAGTTTTGAGACAGTCAGATCCTTGCCTTTGGGACATTATTTTGACAGATGTGTAGCAATTTGGCTTTAACATTATCCTCTTCACTCTCCCAACTATCATTTCTTTTGACAGCTTGTCTTTGGAAACCTCTCTCACCAAACTTTACCTTGTTTCCACATATAGCTAATCAATTGTATTGACTACCCTTGCCAATCCAGGTGCTCCATTCCAATATCCCACCCTCTCTTGCCCTACCCTGGATCTTCTTATTTTCATCCTTTCAATACATATTCTGTCCATCCTAATTGATCTAATTAATGTCCTATTCTATATGCCCTGCCTTCTGTTGTTGATAATGATAACTAATATTTTAATGATGCATTTCAAAGTACTTTCCTCACAACAACTGTGATTGGCAGTGAAATTATTATATCCATTTCTTAGATGATGAAACTGGGATTCAGAGATATTAAATGATTCATCCAAGGTTCCACTGCTAAATTCCAGAGACAGAATTAGAACCCAGATCTCTTGACTCTTGGCCTAACATGTTTTCCACTAAACTATTCTGTCCTTTCAATATTTAATGTGATAATTAATTTTAATGGGATAATGTGTTATAGTAAATGAAAAAACTAACTTTGCAATTTAACATTCATATTTTAAGAAAATATTTCTGGAAACAAGATGCCTCAATCCAAGCTGTAGTTCTTACACAAACTGAGGAAGCAAAGGAGATTTTTGGGAGCAAACAAGTCTTCTAGTATATCATATAAGTGGCTTCATATATTTTAGAAAACCAAGGTTTTAGGATATCATTTCTCTATACTATCCATTATGTAAATCTTCTCTTCGGAAGAGGGAGCTGATTCTGCTTAACTTGCCAGTACCTAGAAATTGTTATTTAAATTATTTCCTTATAAAATATTTTCAGTACTTAAAAGCCCTTCACTCAATTAAAGTCTTACAGAATATAGATATAGATGGATGGATGTATATCTATCTCTCCCTCTATCTATCTATCTATCTATCTATCTATCTATCTATCTATCTATTTAAGCTAAATTCTTGGTAACTGCATAAAGTTTCTCAAATGGAATGCACTCTCAGAAAGAAGGGCCGGAGCACAGATTTTATCACCTTCCTTGGGTTTTAAATTTATCCCTATCAACCATCAATAAATCCCATATGTATGAAACAGACCCACTAAAAGTGAGGAACCAGAAGGATTGAAAGAATTTGTCAAGAATCTTTAATTTTCCTTACTAGTTCTTCAAGACTTTCTAACATCTGCAAGGTGCATAACGGCACAATTATATTGAATCAGGAAGCAGTGACAGAAAGGTAAACAACAGTAAGTAGAAATTGCCAACTAGAAAGAAAACACAAAAGAAGGCTTTGAAAGGCCCCTATAAGGCTGATCAAATGTAAACACAAAATCTCCTAAGCATTATTAAGCTCACCATGAGATAGTGTTTTTAAATGAAGCAACCTTATAAAAAATTTAAAACCTAAAATGTACATTTTAAGCAAGTAGTTTGAATAGAATTAGTGACCCATTTGTGTAGAACCTTGCCCAGCACTGGAGAGCCTTAAAATATTAGCTAGCATATCTCAGAGGCAACTAGCTAGAGAGGTCACCTTCCTGCCTTTATCAACACTTTTTAACAGAAGCTACTCTGATGCTTCTTTTCCTTGAAGTTTATATATCACTGATACTTTTTCCCTCCCATTTGGAAACATAAAACTCAGAAATTCATATCCCAGAGTCATTCACCAATTGATAAACGGTAAAAGGATATGAATAGGCAGTTTTAAGACAAAGATATCAAAGCTATATATACTCATATGAAAATAAAGCGCTCTAAATCACTATTGATTAGAGAATACACACTAAAACAACTCTGAACTAACACCACAATCCATCAGATTGGCAAATGTGACAAAAAAGGTGAAATGAGAAATGCTGATGGGGACGTGGAAACATTGAGAGTCTCACAATCTTGGTGGACTTTTGAGCTGATGCAACCATTTATAGAGTAATTTGCAACTATGCCCAAAAGATTATTAAACTGTGCATACCATATGACCCAGTAATAGCACTACTAGGTCTATATTTCAAAGAAACCAAAGAAAAAGGAAAAGGTCCTTTATATACAAAAATATTCATAGCAATTCTTTTTGTGGGATCAAAGAATTGGAAATTGAATGAATGACCATCAATTGGGAAATAGCTAAACAAGTTGTGGCATATTATTATGATGCAATACTATTATGGTATAAGAAAGGGTGAGCAGGATGGTCTCAGAAAAAAACCTGGGAAATGATGAACTGATGCAAAGTGAAGTGAGAAAACCCAGGAGGTCATTGTATATAATAACAACAATATTGCAGAATGATCAACTGTGAATGACTTAGCTATCCTCAGCAAAACAATAATCTAAAACAATTCCAAAGGACTTAAGCTTTGAATAAAGCTATTTACCTCCAGAGAAAAAATTGGTGCAGTCTGAATGCAGATCAAAACATACTTTTTTCTTTATTTTTCTTGTAGTTTTTTTTGTTTGTGTTTTCAGTTTGGTTTGTAGTCTTTTTTTGCAACATGGCAAATATAAAAATATGTTTTGCATGACTGCACATGTGTAATCTACATGAAAATGCTTGGCTTGTCAAGGAAGGGGAAGAATAGGAAGAAAGGAAGAAAATTTTGGATTCAAAAATTATTTTTAAAATGTTTTTACATGTAATTGATAAAAAATGAAATGAAAACTTTCTTACAAAAGAAATTCATATCACAGAAATACCAGAATTTATGACATTCTATCTTATAGACAATTTATCTAGACAACACAGGAAATTGGTGAGAATGAAAAACTGAATGAATCATCTACTTGTTTCTCCTACAGGTCACTAAACAACAAGTTTGACCGTGTGCATCTTTTTTTTTTCTGATTTCTAGATATTTATTGAGTAAACAGATATGGAGCTTATAGATCATCTAAGTCTCAGGACTAATGGTTATGAATCCTGGGGCAATGTAAAAAACATGGGTAAGATCATGGAGAAGGAGACAGGTCCTTTAGGAATGGTTTTGAGAAAATGCTGTGCCATTTTTTTTTTTAATAAGAGGATAGTCAGTCAACCAATAACCATTTCTTAAGCCCTAATGATTTTCCAGACACTATTCTAAATGCTGGGGAAGCAAATCTAAGAGTGAGGTTCCTGTGATTATCCACCACACATAAGTGGGTGAGATACTGTAATGTTAATAGAATCTGAAGATCTTCCATGCCCCTTTGTATTGGCAAGTAAGCAGGCACTTAGCACCTTGTTTCAAGATAACACCTTGTTTAAGCTATTTAATTAACACAGAAGTAGTTAACACCTTGGGAGTCGTTAACACCTTAACAGGAAGGGGCAGACCAGGGAGGAGCCATACTGTATATATAAGGAAGAGAACCAGAAGGACAGTCAGATTTTCTCTCAGTGAGCACCTGGAGGCTGCAACTTTTGCCAAGACCCTCCTTCTGGGAACTTTTTGCTGAGACCCTACTTCTCAGCAATATTTGCCAAGAACTTCCAAGAACCAGACTGAGGAGCTACTGCAAGTGAGAAAATATCCCTGCTTGAGGGAGCCTGTTCTATTGTTAAGGGTTGGGAATGTGAGTGTTCACTGCATTAACCATGTGTATCAACTTTGTGACTACAAAGTTTACTACATTTTGTGATTCACAACTATACTAGCATATTCATAACCATCATGGGTGTTGTGAATATTGCATTATTGTTACAGACACTTCATCCCATTTTGAGAAATTTTTATAAAAAAAAAAATACTACCTCAGAACCAGAGATAATTTCTGAAAGTCTGGAAGGGGAGAGGTTGAAGAAAGCATAAGTTCAACACACTTTTGAAGGTGTGACTGAGCTATGGAACAGAACCAATCAATATTCATTAAAGAACCTACTATGGGCCAGGCACTAGGGTAAGTGCTGAGGATACAAAAAGAGACAAAATTCACTGCCTGCCTTCGATGAGTTTACAATATAATGAAGGGATATTTCAAAAAAGAAAATCAACTTAAGAGTAGAAGACTTGAAGCCAGCTTAGAGTAGAAAATGTAAGTGGATTGAGTCCTAAGAAAAGTTTAGTTCTTATCTAACTTCCCCTCCCAGAGGGATATTTCTCTCTAAGCACTAAAATATAACATTATGTCACCACTCAAACATTTTCAGTAAACTAAATTTTTCCTAAAATGCAATCCCAGGGATAAACTAGAGATAAATGTCAGTGTTCTTGTTGTTGTTGATCTTTCATACTGGAAGAGAACTAATGGCATCATGATGCTGGGATCAAGGTACAGTGCATTCAGCTGACAGATCAATCCAATATGAGTTCAGAAGGCTTTACCAGAGATAAGGCACAAAAAGGCACCATTTGAACATTTGAGATGAAGACGTCTCTAAATTTCTGTCTCATGTTTGTTTTGTGCTACTGTGATTCTGCTTTGCTAATAGAGCACAGCACCATGCTATATGCTCCTGTGCCAGAATCCCCCATGTCTCTTAATAGATTCCAAAGCTCTTCAGAGAGACATTGAGAGTGTCCTTGTATTTTTTTCTTCTGACCTCCCTGTGAGAGCTTGCCTTGTGTAAGTTCTCTGTAAAACAGTCAGTTAGATAAATGTACATTTGACATTCTGGCTATGTAGCCAGATCAGAATTGCACTCTCTGCAGCAGAGTTTGAAGAATGATTGGCAGTTCAGATCAAGAAAGGACCATAGTATCTAGTACCTTATCTTGCCAGGTGATCTTCAGAATCTTCTTAAGACAATTCAAATAGAAAGAATTTAATTTTCTGACCTGGTGCTGGTATACTATCCAGGTTTCACAGGGATAGAACAATGAAAATTGGCACAATGGCTCTGTAGACATTCAGTTTTGTACACAATCTAATACCTCTTTTCATCTATGCTTTCTTTCAGAACCTCCTAAAAGCTGAGCTAGCTTTAGCAATTCATGTGTGAACTTCATCATCTATGTGGACATCCCTGGAAAGTATGTTGCCAAAATAAGTGAACTTATCCACAGCATTCAAAATTTCTCCATTTGCTGTAACTGATGGTTTCATGTAGGGATCATGTGGACCTGGCTAGTGAAGAACCTCTTTTTTTTGGTGTTGATTGTCAAGCCAAAATTAGGACAAACAGAAGAGAATCAAACCATACTTTATTGCATCTCTGTCTCAGAAGCTGCATTGAGTGCAAAATTATCTGTGAACAAAGAGTGATGTGTCAATTCTCCCTCCACTTTAGTCTTGGCTTGTAGACTTCAAGTTAAAGAGATTAACATTTGTCTGGTAGCTGATTTAACATTATTTTCATTTTCATTAAGGGTATCTAACAATATCACTGAAAGCATCATGCTAAAAATCATGGGAACTAGCACACAGCTATGCTTTACTCCACTGATGACTGGGAAAGCTTGAAAGCATCATCCTTTATCCAAAACCCATAAAAGTATGCCATCATTAATTTGGAGTACATAATTGATGAACTTCTTCAGGCAACCAAATTTCTCCATGATCTTCCACAAGACCTTCAATATCAAAGGCCTTGGTAAGGATTCTGAAAGTCAAATATCGGTATAAAGTTAGACAAATAGCCCAACTTCTGCATAAATGTTAGAAATTTTCCTAAGAGAGTTCAGAACTATTGTGGTTAAACTCAGAGCTTTTCATCTAAAGTAAATTCCCTAAAGATGAAAGAAAAAGGAGTCTTGTGGAACTTAAGAATCATTGTACTGTGTGCCCCATATTTAAGTGGTCTTACATGAGCTAATTATTATTACAGTATGTTATACCAAAAAAGTCAAAAACATGATCCCTGCCTCAAAAAGCTCATATCATAATCAGGACACACACACACACACACACACACACACACACACGCACATACACACACACACACACACAGACACACTGCATTACAGTGGGTATATTGTAGAGTGAGAAAGGGGGGAATTACTGGAATAGGCATCCAGGAGGAGATTGAATATATGTTAAGTCTTAAAGGAAGGCAGAGAAGCCAGAAGGCAGAGGTAAGAAGACAGAGTGTTCAAAGTATTAAGGACGACCAGAGGAAAGACATGAATTTTGAAAAGTGGAATATTGTGTGTGAGGAATAGCAAGAAGGCAAAAATTTATTAAGCACTTACTATATGTAAGACATGATAAACACAAAAAATAATCCTTTAACTACTTAGGAACATAAAATATGTGTATACAGTAAAATTGTTTAGGTAGGGGGAAAATAGAAACCCAGGGCAAATGGAGAAGACTAACGAAGGAAGGGGCACCTGAAATGAATCTTCAAAGAAGGATTCTGAAAAGTAAGGAAAAAGGAATCATTCTAGTCAAGATGAATGGCTTGTGCCACTTGAGAATTGGGCTATAAAAAGTTTAATAAACTAAAATTAATACTCGCTTGTGCCTGGAATATTAGTCTACAAAGGGGAACACTGTGAAATAAGGCCTGAAAATAAGGCAGGAGTCAGATCACACAGTCTTGAGGAATTTTCATTATATTCAGTAGGTAATCGCAGCAGAGAAAGACTGAATATTTTAGCAAGGGAGTGATATTGGCCAATTTTTGCCTTAAGGATGCTTAGACATCTTTGTGTTGAAGACACTCCACAAAGTCATACATCCTGCCCACATTCTGGTATGGAGATGACTATAGGTTCTTAAAGGCTATGCCAGCAAAGAGAAAATCTTGACAAATTCTAATCTATTATGAAGACTCTGAATATGTTCTTAGACAAGCTAAGTTGTTCATTGATTATCTTAGTGGTTTGTATGTAATTAGATGATCAGTTACTTAGAGAAGTCAAAATCAGCATTATAGTAGTGGAAAAGGAAAAAAAGTGTGAGGAACATGGTGAAAAAATTGTGACTGCTTAAGTTTGATCTATTCAAAGGAGTGTTTGATGCCAAAATATGAGATACAGAAAAAAGAAAACTAAGTTATTAACTGTGTTTATCACTATTTCCCATAAAAATACAACTGATGTAAAGCAATCACTACAAAAAGAGGTTAAAAGAGCCTAGAAATTGACTTACCATATCCCACTCCCCATCTCTCAAAAGTTTGATCTCCTGTTCAAGCTAAGAAGCAACAACAGTGGAAGGTAATATCTGTTTAGAAAGCAAACTCATTTGTAAAATGCTAGAAAAAATGGGGATGGAAAACTATGAGCAGTTTTACCTCCGAAAAAATGAAAAAGCTAAGGAAGAGAAAATAAGCCTATAGAAATATTGAGCTACAAACTAACTGAGCAATATCATCTCAAAAATGTTCCTAGAAGAAATTGTCAGGCAATTGAACAAATTGAATAAATTTGTGTTAGTCTTGAAAGCACTGAGAGATTCTTTTATAAGATATCTCAGTGAGAAGAACATGCCAAAAAAAAAAATGTGTGTGTGTGTGGGGGGGGGTGGCACATGGATGATATTATCCATGAAAATATCAAGAGAACATGAGTAACTATCTACCCATATGGCTTCTTTCATGTTTTTATTTTTTTTTTAATTGTACATCATTGGCACACCAACCAATCAAGGAAATCCAGGATTGATCACTGAGGAGGGAATATACAGAGTTTTGGAAAGATTTTCTATGGCAAACAAAGTCTTTACTTTCACAATTAGCTGAAAGGTGAAAATATAAGCTCTAGGCAATTTGGTTAATTACTGAAAAAAAGGAATCAATACATTTTTTTTTTTTACATAATAGAGTCAAACACAACCTTGAAGTATCTTCTTCAATAAGGTTTCCCTTGCTATGTTAAGATCACACAAAATTCCTTAGCAAACAGAAGTACAGAGATAACCATTCATCAAGCCACTGATTATCATCACCAAGCCCTAAGGTATAAAACAAGATGATGTATAATTAAAAATACTATTTGTGGCTGTGATGGAGAGTATATTACACAAAACCCAATTAGAAGAGAAATTCCTTAAAAATATTGAGAACTTTCAAAAAGCCATACTTTTTGGATGAACTTTTGCTGACTGTACCTAGAATAGAAAATTAGAGGAACCATCTCAGTTAGATACATAATGCTATTAAGACAGTAGCCTTACAAACCACATGGGAAAAATTAAACAGATGAAAAGTACTTATTGTCTGGACTCTGACATGCATTTAGTTGACAAGTTTAATGAGTTAGTAAATCAGTACATATACATGTAACAGCCACTGCAAATGGACAAAGTGATGTTGCCCATACATGAATAGGAGGAGTAAGAGAATGAGCTGGATTTTATTTAGAAAAATGTGCATACATTTAACAAGTCCAAACTGACCTCTAGTACAAAAAGTCATTGTTTAAACATAAATGTTCTCTTAGCAGTGCTGAATAGTTAATAACTGTGAATTGTGACAATGTCCAAGTAATGAAATCTGCAGAAGATTCAAAGGGCAAAAGAGAGAATCATGGAGGGTACAATACATTTTTGATGATGATTAATACATAGGAAGTAACATAAGGAATACCACCAAATAAGTATATGACAGGTAGACCAATTATGTGGCAAAAGTGAGGGACAGAAGGTTGATAATGTGCATGCCACAATGGAATGTAGGAAATAAAATGATAATAATAATATAATAAACTAAATGAAGAATCTTAAGCACTTTGGGTACAATTTCTATGTAGCAAATATAGATTAAAATTATAAAGAATGAGAAGATACACAGATTAATTATGAACTATGAAAAGCTGAAGGCATATATATATATATATATATATATATATATATATATATATGAATGAAATCAAAGTTCCAACACACAATTGAAGAAGGAAGGATGTCTTTTTAAAAAAGGAAGATAAAAGAGGAGAGCTGACTAGAAGATTGTGGCAATCATTAACAATTTAGCATGAAGGAAATTATTACCTCTTTGTACCCTACCATATTTGGAGTATTATGTTAATGTGGGGGTAATATGCTATGAAGGACTTTGAACTGTGGTACATCTAGAAGAAGTTGGCCTAGATGATGAAGGAACTAGAGACCATGCTATATAATCATTAGTTAAAGAAACTAGAGATATTTGATTTGGAAAAGAGTAAAAAGTATGATTTAAAACCTAGCATATGGAAGATGTATTGGACTTTTGCTGCTTGTCCTCAAAAAGTAAAATTTGGAGCATTTAATATCAGTTACAGAGACAAGGTTTGATTCAATGTAAAGGAAAACCTCTTAACAACTGAAACTGTCCATGACTGGAATGAGCTGCTTTGGGAGATGATCAATTCTGTTCCCATTATTGAGATTGTTAAGCAAAAAGCAACAACAATTTGTAAAGTATGTGAAAGGGTATATTTTTTTTTTCAGGAATGACTGAGAAGAAATGGGCTCTGATGTTCCTTCTGACTCTTGGGTTTTGTAGTTCAGAACTGCATTTCTTTATTATATACATGAGGCCCTGAAGTGGTTATATGATGCTCCCAGTGTTATATCGAGTAGTTTGAGATTAAAGAGATACCATATTGAATAGTTAGAGATGAATTAAGTTAATCAATATTCAAGTAACTATTTCTTTTCCTGAAGCTATTATTTTAATGCTACAGTTAGTGTCATTTTTCTACAAAGAACTTTCAAATCAATAATAATTTCGCTTTATGTTTTAAATTATTACATGAGATGTGACATTGTCTGATGGAAAGAGTTCTAGGTTTGGAGTCAGATTGCCTCCAGTTGAATGCCACCTCTGACATTTATTAAATGTGTGAAAAATCATTTAATGTCTATGACGCTTTATTTGTGTAAAATGAGAATAGCAATAACTGTAATATAATATATATAACATAGGGCTGTTGTGTAGATACAATGAAAGAAAATGTCTTCCAAAATCTTAAAGTACCATGTAAATGTTAGCTATGATGATGATGATGATGAATGGTCTTGGAAAATAAATTCTAAGTGGCATCAAAAGTTCTCTCAGATTAGGTTAACATAATCAGCACAAAAAGTAGTTTACTCAAGAATCCAGTAATTTTATTTTCCTTCTATAGAAAGAGCTAAGAATTCCAGATCCATCAGATATGTGTTCATCCCTTTTTGCTTCCTTTCTTGTAAGATAGAACTCTAAACATCCTACCAATTCAACTCCTATAGAGCTAAGGTGGACATGACAAAAGCATACAAAGTTTATATTTCAGAGGAAGATTATATATCTTATAGCATGCAAAACCCTAAGACAATAGGAATCTTACCTAAAAAAAACCCTAAAATGCTTATGGTTTACAAAACACACTTTACTTCTATTTTAATGCAAACTAATTTTTTTTTTACAATTTTTAAAGGGGGAACAATTGGTCAGAATTTTTGTGTTAGGACACACGCTGAATATTTTCAACTATAGACTTAATGATGTGGGAAGGAAGAACATGAATCCGAGAGGCATGAAAGTGGCATTAATAAATGTGAGTGGGACTAAGAAAAAAAATTCAGGCAATGAAAACTTTTATAGTGCTATAGATATTTGAACATCTGTCGTTTAAAGATGAATTTGGGAATTAAATTTAAAGCACTCAAAATACTCATGTAAGAAATATACCATGAGCAGAATAAATTACAAAATATCTCAACAAAATACTATGATAAATAATGTCACTGGTTAAAGATAAATCTGATACTTTAAACTGAATTGTGGGTGAAAACAGTCCCACTAATGTTATTGACACCATTCAGTATATCATTTTGAGCATGGTCTCTTATAGTAAGTACAATATCAAAAGTTGCATCCCCTCAAGATGCTAGTTCATGTAGCACCCCCTCCAGAGCTAATCCCCACAAGTCCCATTCACATTATTCATCCATGTCCCTGGAAGGTAGATGATTACTTTTCTCTTCAGGATTCTAGGGGTGACCTGAAGGAGATGGCATTCCTAGAGCAAGATTCCTCACTGATGTGCTTCCCATCAACAATTAGCTAAAGTTAACTAGCTTTTAGAAAATACATTTACTAAGAATAGCAAAAACAGTTGTTAAAGAAACATGTCCCCAAACAAATGACATATTCTCCCTTTATACATACAAGATCCATGGAAAGAGTGGATTCAAATTTAGAGAACTTATGCTGCCAAAAGGTATAAACATGGCTCCTTGTTCTTGGAAGTCCTTTTCTCCCTTTGTGAAGCCCTCAGGAAGTTCCTCTGAGATGTAACTCTCTACTGGGTCAATTACCAAAATTGACTGTGGTCTAGGTTCAGCGTAGTCATTCCCTGTGGCTTAAAATAATTGTCCTGGACATAATTATGCTCTGGAGGTTATTGGAAAAGCAACAATCATTTCCCCATAGTATTAATACAGTCAAAGCAGCTCCCTGACTTTGCTTTCCAAGTATGATTCTATATGGGAACTAGGTCACTATCCTTTTTTATTCCTTAAAGAACACGCTTAGAAATCCCATTTGAGAAAAAGTTCTCTTGAGGGAACTTTTAGAATAAGAACTTGAGTGACCTTTTAGCTCTCAAGTTCAGAAATTCATGAACCTGGGATTACCCTTAAGGAAACTCCCATAGTTTGTATTGCCTGGAAAACTCCCTTTTTTTGGTTAAAAGGGCAGATTTTGAGAAAGCACTGTTTGGGAAATTCAAAATCCTCCTTAGTGACACATGAGGCTCATGAGCATTATTTTTTCTCAAAATAAAGATAAGTACATGTTTACTTCTACCATATACTTCTACCATATTCTCCATCAACTTTTCCTAAGGAGAGGAAACTGGTTCCAGGCATATGTACCACTGACTCCCTCCATGTCTGCCCTGAATAATGTTTGTCTTCTGAAAATAAATCCAAACAAGTCAGGAAGTAATTGGTTTCTGGGTTCATTATTACAGAACAGGAAAGGAAAGAAGTTCCTCTAGAAAACACCCTCACCCTCAAGCAATTATCTTGCACTCCACTTATCCCATCAACAAAGCAACAATGGTTAGCCCCACATTCCATGGGAAAGTGCTCCTTAAAAACCTCTAAATTAAGACTTTAAAAAGGCTCTAAATAAAAGTTCTTCCAATTCTATAGTTAAGTAGAGAATCTATCACGTTCATCAGAGATTCCCTTCATCATTCTAACTTACACATAGTAGGATACTGCACTGAAGGTGTAGGATTTAAAATGTAGTAGAAGAAGGGAACTGACATTTGTGAATTCTATCAAGCAGATCACATGGAGACAGTGTATAATTTCAGTACTGATTGATCTCTCCAATATAAAATGCAGGTGAAACTCTCCTTGATGAAGAATTGCATCCTCACAAAACAAGAAAGAAAGAAATGTATTGGCTCAGAGTCAATTTTATCCTTAACCCAAAGCTTCTCACTACTCATTTCTTTGTGGGCTTAGTCTATTCAGTTCCAATGCTAGAATTCTATAAATGTGTACCCACCTCCCCAACAAAACTTATGTAATCAACTGGAGTACCAGCTGTCCTAGATTTACTACATATAATTACCTAAGCTCACAGTATAATTCTGTGACATAAAAATAGGACTTTCACAAAAATTGTGGAGAGAAAGGTTGTTTCAAATGAAGAAAACACACTTTCTTGGCCTATTTTGTGTCAGTCTCATCTTCATTATTTTTGGCAGACTTTCATGTAATAAGAAAATGAAAGCAAGCTAACTTTTCATTTTTCATCATATGGTTTCCCCGGAAAAATCTTTTCAGTTGGAATAATGTATCCATATTAGTAGAATAGGATAGAATTCAATACAAATCTATACCAGTCAGATGAAATTATATATCCCTGAAGAATTGATGTATACATAATATAAGAATATTAAGAATAAATATAAGAATGCATATATGTACTTATATAAGTATATATATACATACATATACACATATACATATGCATACACATGCACATGTGTGTATGTGTGCATGTATACACATCTACACATACATAACTAGGCATGTATATTTGAGTGAACACATATATGTATATATATGTACATGGGTGCAGGTGTGGATAGAGACTAGACCTTTAATTTCGTTCTATAGAGAGCTTCCAAGTTGAGGAAAATATCTCTGGTAATGCAAGATGACACCTTCTTTACATCTTGTGGCCTTAGGAAGTTCATATCACATGATTTGCCTAAAATCATGTAAGTAGTATGTGTCAGAGGCAGGAAGTAATATCAGGTCTTCTGTATCTGACGCCATTTTTTTATTCACTATGCTATTCTGTCTCTCAGTTTTAAATCTATCTTTCCATCTCCACCAATCAATAGATACCTACATAGCTTATATACTTATATTTATAGAGATAAATCTATAAATTTATATATTTATAGCTGTATACGTATATAAAGAAATATATGTATTATATGTGCATTGAAAAGCATTATAAAGCCCGTACTATGTCCCAGAAATATCTTGGAGAGGGGTTTGGGACTGGAACTCCATAAATGGGGAAATTCTCTGTCCCAACACAGTTTGATGTATTATTTGTAGCTTATAATCTTGGATAGTTGCTTATGGCATCAAAAAGCTAAATGAATTGCCTAGGGTCACACAGTCAGTGCAGGTTGGAAGTGGCTGTGACAACAATGCAATATTCACAATGCCTACAGTGACTATAAATATGCTGGTATAGTTGTGAATCACAAAAAGTAACAGGCCTTCCACATGGGGGACAGAGCCAAAGCATTTATTCAAATACCAGAAAGCCAAGTTTCAAAACCAAAAAGTCAAAGTCATCATAGTAGCCACTAAGTTGGTACACATAGTTAATGCACTGAACACATTTAAAGGCACATTCCTAAGCCTTTAAAACAAATCAGGCTCCCTCAGGCAAAAATCTTCTCTTCTCACTCAGAATAGTTGCTCAGCCTCCATGCTGCTCACTCCCAGAAGTTTCCATTTCCAGCATTTCTCAGCAGAAGCCCTCAGCAGAAGTTCTGGCTGGCTCTCAGAAGAAGTTTGTGCTGCCATCACCACAACTACCACCACTGCTGCTTGTGCCTCTACCTACTGAGGCTCAGCCCCTTCTGGTTGCCAAGCTGGCTACAGGCTGGTCCTTATTAGGCTCTGGCTCCTCCCTGCCCCACCCCCTTCTGCCACGTCAGCAAGTTCATCCTACCAGGGGCTCACAAGCTCCAGGTCCCAATACTTGACGCAATTATGAGCTTGAAACCAAGTGCCAAACACCCATTAGCCTGCCAACGCAAGGGGCATGGAAGATCTTCAAATCTCATTACCATTGAAGTAGCTTAGACAGACAGACAGACAGATAGATAGAGAGATAGAGAGAGAGAGAGATAGATAGATAGATAGAGAGATAGAGAGATAGATAGATACTACAGCTAAAACATACAAGCATAATACATATGCATGTGTGTGTGAAATATTTGACACTAGATTTGTGATTTCAATAGTGAATATCTATATGTGTATGTATAACTATACAGATATGTATAAATGAAGAGAGTCAGCATGGTGTACAGGTTAGAGAGCTGCTGTCAAAGCCTGGACAACCATGTTCAAGTTCCCCCTCAGACACATATGGATTCTATGATTCTGGGTAAGTCACAAACTCTCAGTCCTTTAGGCAGTTCTCTAAGGCTATACATTTCAAAGAATGCATCATTCTGAATTAGAAGAGGGTTTCTTCTGTTGGAAGTTCCTATATACTCAATGACATCACAGGTCCAGTCCCTCATGCTATCTATCTATAATTTCCTTAGTGTCAGAATTCTTTTCACTGATGCTGAATCACAGGAATTCTGTAACTCAGTAAATTGATTTACTCTGTCCAAACACAGATCTCCTCCCAGTTTGGTGATGAACCATGTATTACTACTGCATTTATGCAACTGACAGGTAGTCTCTCAGCGATCACATATTTAGAATGTCTTCAGTTACATAGGGTCTTTACTGTCTTGTGTTCTACTGGCATAGAGTTCAAGGACGCAGGGATAGTTCCATATTATCATGAGTCATAGTGGTAAAACTCAGGTTTTAAAGCAGTGGTTCTCAACATTCCTAATGCTGCGATCCTTTAATACAGTTCCTCATGTTGTGGTGACCCCCAAACATAAAATTATTTTCATTGTTATTTCATAACTGTAATTTTGCTACTGTTATGAATCATAATGTAAATATCTGATATGCAGAATATATTTTCATTGTTACAAATTGAACATAACCCACAGGTTGAGAACTGCTGGTTTAAGGAATTTTTTTTTTCTTTTTAGGACCAAGGAGATCTGGGTGTTTTTGTTAGAAGCACTGAATGAATCAATAGATACAAATGGAAGATTAGGGATCAGGGATCAGGGCAGTCTCCCAAAGGAGAGAAGAAGGGAGAGATCAAGTCCTCAGGCACAGGAGTGGGCTTTGGCAAAGAGAAAAACCATTCTTTCATATCAGAGCCTGAAACAAAGAAGGCAAAAATGGAGAATGGAAATGATGTCACCCACACAGAAGAAATGATGTCACAGAGTTGTAAAAGACAGAGCAGGGGAATAGACAGAGTTCATTGTAATGACCTCAGCTTTTTCAGTGAAATGTTAGGTGAGGTCCTTTGCTAGGAGGATAGGGACATGGATCTTTTTGGAACTTTACAGAAAGAATAAAAGGTTTCAAATAGCTGTTGCAGAGGTTTGATAAGATCAGAAAAGTGAAGTCAGAGTAGGGATGATATCCAGGAATTAACTAAAGGAGTTGAATGGCTGGAGATCACAGTGAGAAAAAAGAATAAGCTAAGGATGTGTTGGGCATAGGGAGAGTCAGAATGGTAGGAAATGAGGGTCAAATAAATAAATTTCAGAATTCTTGGTCAAGGAAATAAAACACTTCTGAATGAGAATTAGGATGACTGTCCCAATATGAGAATGAGGTACAGTAAAAAAGTAAGTCAGGAGAGTTGAAGAGACTGAGTGTCTGTAAATTCATGGTTTGTGAATGAATATTGATATGAATTTTCAAGTCTCCTAGGATATTGTATACCATGTTTTCTATCCATTATATAAGATAAAGTATTATAAATGTAAAGACTGTAGATGTTTGAAACATACAATAGAATGTAAAATTTAAGTGAATTGATAAAACTATAATATAAATAAAATAGTATACAAGTATTGAGCATAATACATATCAATATTATAAACCTAACTATATTGTGATATACAATGTGTAATATGTGTGTGTTTGCACATGTATAATACATATTTGCACATATTTACTTAAATGTAAATAGAAAAATGTTATGGTTTTGTTTTATCCACAAGCATTTACTAGCTTTCCAATCACTATTTGACTTGTGAATTGCTCCCACAGGCCAACAGGTAATGGATGGAAGAGTCTCATTCCTCCAAAAGGAGTTATCTTGATGAGGGATAACATGAAGTAAATTTATTTCCAGATTATGCTTGATACTATCAGTTTTTGTGGCCTGGCTTGAGAACCCAACCACCATGTGTAATTTTTTATGCTAAGTTCCAAACAACTGAACCTTTGTTCCCTTACCTAGAACATCTGGGTATTTTGACCTAAAGAACTGTATTCTGGAGTAGAAGATGCAAAAAAAAAACCCAAACCAGTTTAGAGTCCCAGTTGTACAGCCACTCAGCTGTAACTACACTGAGCAAGCTGTTTAGACTCCGTGGGCCTCATTTTCCTAACCTGTAAAATGACAATGTTGGTCTAAAACTCAAATAGAAACAAGGGCCACTGAACCTTACTTAAGTTCCCCCTGTTGGGTGCTTATTGACTTAAAAAAAAAAAAACACATGTTAATAGTTTCTGTTTTATTGTATGTTTATGTATTTTGTTAAGTATTTCCCAATTACATTTTAATCTGGATCAGACCTCACTTAGAAGTGTTATGGACTACATACTGCCACAAACCATGCATTTGATTTCTCTGGGCTAAAGGAGTTCACTTCTAAATTCCTATGATTCTTTGTTTAAAATTACAGGTTAGAGAATCATAGGAGCTCCTTTCTCTTGTGAAAATTTAAGGAATTAAGAAAAGGATATACTGTTATTAAGGAAAATCTATTACTTCTCCTACCATAACCTCATTATCCTCAACTTCAAGCGAAAGAGGAAAAATTATGTTGGGGCTAGAGCAGGATGGGGCAGAGGTTCACCATTTTTATTTCCACTACAGTGGTGAAAGGATCTTTTTCCTAAAATCCAGAAATCGAATTGAGAATGTATTTTCCACAGGAACGATGTTATGAGTGGTAAGTAGATGTAGGTGAATTAGTGCTATTAGCATTAAATCTCTGGTACACTGAGGTCAAGTAGATTTGGGTGGGCGGCTGTCCTAGAAGCTTAAAAACCATTTATAACAACTTTTCTAACAGAAAATGTGTGTTAAGGCTGACACAACTGAGCTATAAAACCAATCTCTGGAATCCAATTTATTTGTACATTAGAGACAGTCTGTACAAAAAAAAATTAAAAACATTTCTGAAGATAACTTTCCAAGATTTATAATAATAAAATGATCATTTTTAGCTTCTTTCATGGACTGAAGGTTATTCGTATATTCTGCTCCTTAAGTGCTATGTTATTAGAAAAGCTAGAGGAAAAGCCTCTTTCATTTCTGTCGGATTTCTAAATAACAGCCTATGAAGATTTCTTGACAACTGAAGATCTAAGGGAATATTTTATTGGATGGAACATTAAATTTCCTAGAGCAGGGTCCTCCTCTGAAAAGTGTGTTATCATGGCATGTAAATGATCCAAGATTCCCAAGGGCTATTCCAGCAGAGTCTAGACTCTGGCAGATCTTTACCAAGGTGGAAAGACTTAGAATTATCACTCAGTGATAGGCTGTCTACTGTTAGATGACAAGCCTAGTCAAGTATAGCAGCTAGGTAACTCGCTGGCTAGAGCTTTGAGCTGAGATTGAGGGAAGACCCGAATTCAAATCCAGTCCCAGACACTTACTTAGCTGTATGACTTTGAGCACATCACTTAACCTCTTTGCCTCAGCTTCCACAATTATAAAACAGAGATAAAAACAGCACCTAACTCACAGGGTTGTTGTATCAAAGAGATAATAATTATAAAGTGTTTAGCATGGTGCCTGGTGCATATGAGCTACTATATAAATGCAAATTCCATTCTCTTCCCTAAGGGCCAATAATCTGATAGCTAAAAGGTTGGCCACCATCACAACAATTACATCATCTTCATCATCAGCATCATCAGCATCATCATTTCTATTATTATCATATGTGAAAGCTTTTTCTAAGGAATCACACCAATCCCAATTCTTTTGAAGTACTAACATGGCATGAAATATAAATTTAAAAATCAAGGCCTTAAATATTTCCAGCTTTTAAAGACAGTGTCTTAAGAACATACATTAAGTCTTTCAGATGGGTAGGATACCTGATAGTTCAGAGTAGTGATTTTCAAAGTGGAGTGCACTCACACTATGGAATACTCAAGAAAATGCACTGGATTAAAGAGATGAAATATTAGAACTCCGTTTTTATATTGTTATATAAGAAAAGAAACAAAATTAAGTTTTATTAACATTTAAGGGAGAGATTGGCACCAGAGCCTTCACTTAATCTGCATGTTGGTCTTATTAGCCTTATCTTTCTCCACCATTCCTCCAGGTGGCCAAAAAAACCTGAGAAAGGTGTATTTGTACTTGCAGTTTCCTTTGTCACACACAATAAGAGTAATTGTGCTTACAAGCTAGGGCAATTTTAGCCTTTAAGTATGAAGTCTTCCTCACTATCCATCTGAGAAGCAACCAGCCAGCTTGTTGTGATGGGTTCAGGTAAATAACCTCTATCACTTCACTTCTTTAATAAATATGAAACTATTTGTTGAAGGACTTTGGAGAGGAAATTTTCCCTACCCGTCCTCACCAACCCCTACTTTGAACAGTGTATTCAACCCCCTCCTTTCTTTTCATTCCCATTCTCAGCCCCACTGTCCTTTCTAGCACAGTGCCCATGGGTAGGAAGTTGAAAGCCTAGGGTCTGGGTAGGACTAGACTGAAAGAGATAATACTGATCTGAATCAGTTTCACACATTTGTTCCATGCTAAGGTCCACAAAGCCCCGTTTGACAGACACACAACGAATCCTTGGACCAGGAAGCATGAACACAAGTCAGGAGTTGTGTCTCATTTGGGGGAAGGAAAAAAAGTGAAAAAATGGTAGTAAATAGTCAATTGCATTGATGGGCTCAAATGTGTAAAACTTAAGAAGGGGAAACTATACATTGGAGTCAAGACCATAGAAGGATTTTGTTTCTTTGACCCTCTTGGTGTTATCTCTCACAGGCCTGTCTTTCACAAGCAGGATGGAAACTGATTGTTCCTTAGTTTTCACAGTCACTTGTTTCACAAAACACAAACTCAAGAAGCAACTGTGTATAATAGAGAATGAATACGTTCAAAGCTAGATGCTTCAGCAAATATCTATTAAGCACATTATATACATATGTATATACATATGTATATACATACATATTTATCAGTCATGTTGAATACAAAGATGAAATCTTGCACTTAAGAAACTTATAGTCTACTGGAAAACAATATGTACACAGATAAATATATCAAAATAAATACAATAAATGAGAGGCAGGGCAGGGAGAAAAGGTTACAGGCAGAACATTAGGAATTGGAGGAACCCTGCTGGAAAGGCTTCTAGGAGGAACTGGCACCTTTAAGAATGAAAGACATTTTTCTTTTTGAGATGTAAGTTTTCTCATGGTTGGAATAAAACTTCTGGGTATAATGGAATGGGGAATAAAGAAATATCTTTTCACCTACCAATGAAACAGTTGGCTATAAAATAGGCATTTTGTCGTTTCTGACAAATAGACTAGAAAACCTTTACATTGAAGCTATGATAATCATCAAAATGAAGTATTAAAATCAACAGAACTTAGAAACTAAGAAACAACTTAGGAAAAGATCTTGAAATCACTATCACACAACATTAAACCAAGATTTAAAAAATAAGCATATTAATTTAGTGACAGCAAAAAGGGTTTTTATGGTATTAAAAATTAAATGAAATAAAATTTCAACATATTCATCTTTATCATATCCTTTTAAATTTTCTATTTAATGTATGCTTTAAAACGTGTATAACATTCATATTGTGTTATATGTATATAATTTCTAAATAAAAGTATGTTCAAAGTAGATATGCATTCAAGACATGTGATTTATTTTGCTTTTTTTTAATGGGGGTCATGAACAAAATGGTCTGGAGATGAATGGCAGAGAGAAGGCCAATAGAGAGGATTTACTATCCACATCTGGAATCCAGAGATTTTATTTTACTTGCCAAGAGCATGCTATTATATAAGCAATAGAATGTGATTCCTACCTTCATTCCCCTTCTGAATGCTAGTGGCTCCCTACTAAACTGCCTTATATGAAATTACTTTCCATATAGTAGTATTTATTTACTTTATGCCATACATATTTACACATGTACTTGTTGTCTCTTCCCCCCTCCCATTAGAATGTGTGATCCTCACAAGTAGGTTTTATTTCATTCTTTTTATTTGTATTCCCAGCATGTAACACAGTAACTGGCAGGTGGTAGGTACTTAATTAATATTGGTTGATTGATCAGTTATCATTAGGTGGCTACAGTCCTGATCCACCACTTAGCACAGTGCCTGGCATATATAGTAAACTCTTAATGAATGCTTGTTGCCTGTCTGCCTGCAGTTTCAACTGGTATACTTTCCTACATGGTGAAAATGCTCAATCAATGTTGTTGACTACTGAAAAGATGTCTAATAATGAAGCTTTCCTTTTGCATTGCTAAGTTCTCCTTATTGTCAACTTTTGCCCCTTCTAAACAGCCATATATACTTACATGTGTATATAGTTTCTCTTCTGATTCAATCTATTTTGGGGATGGGGCAACAATAATTTTGTTGTCTTTGTATTTCCAGTACCTAGTAAAAAATGATAATAATATGATCAGGGCAGACTAACATCTCTGATATGAGGAGTTGCTGATTTTCAGGATTGTTTTTCATTTGGTGTACACCATCATCCAACACCTATGGCTCCAAGAAGCCGCAGCATGCTCAAAGGTCACACCCCAGTAAAACTATCTTGCCAGATGTGCTAAACCAGGTTGAGGGTAACTGACATGCCTCTAACTCATTAGTGAGTTGGGGGATGCCTACCCCCATCATGTGAAGACTTCCTTCAGCTCCAGCCCAATGGGCAGATGAGAAAAGTTTCTTTCAATAGCCAAGAAGGTGATTGAAGCAGGGGCTATGGAGCACCTAGAGGTTGGTCAGACATTGAAGATGCAAAGGTCCTCCACCATCATGAACAAAAATGTCTGGAGATTAATGGCAGAGAGGTCATTGCCAGTCACTCTGACTTTTGCCTGGCCACTGGACATCAATTACTATGAAAGAAAGTGAGGCTGACAGTTTTGTGCAACTCTGCCTCACTTAAATCCAATTTAAGAACAAATAAAGACATCACCCCATGATGTCACTGGTCTTCTTCAAAATGAAAGATAAAACAACAAAAATAATAAAAGCTAACTCTTATGTAGTACCCACTATGTTCCTGGCACTGTGCTGAGCACTTTGCAATTATTATCTCACTTGTTCTCAAAACAACCCTGGGAAATGGATGCTATTATTATTCCCATTTTACAAATGATGAAACTGACATAAAGAGAAGTAAAGTGACTTGCCCAAGGTCACACAGCTAGTAAATGTCTGAAGTCACATTTGAATTCAGGTTTTCCTGACTCCAGATCTGATGTTCTATTACACAACTTATCTTTGCTTAATAAAGACTTGGTTGAGTGAACACATAACTCAGTAAGCTGTTTAATTAATTAATGCAGAAATGTTTGGAATCAGCAAGTGATTTTGAATTAAATGATGAATTCATCAATTTATTTTATAGAAATTTATAGCTGGAAAGGCACCTCAGACACCACGAAGTCTAATTTCCCCATTTTTAAGATGAAGAAACTGAGTCCCAGAGAGGTACATGAATATGCCCAAAGATACAAATCTGGTGATTCCTGAAGCTGGGACTGGAAGTCAAGTATGCTGACTCACTATCTTAGGCTGTTTTCCCTATTCCATACCACACAGCCTGTCATGTGTAAAATCATGTTGTTGTTATTACAAAGTCAGTGTGAGGATCCAGGTGAAAATGAAAGGCACAAAACACTGTCCCGAAAAATTTACTTTGAACTTCTACACACACAATAAATAATATATGGAGACTACAATCTGTTCTAACCTTTATCTTGAGAAAAAAGAAAAGTCATTACTCACTTGTGGTTATACAATTCATATGAATTATCACTCCTCCCTGATGAAAGCAAATGTGTAAATGTCAGGACAGACCCTAACAGCCTCAGCAGAATGTCTCTCTATTCCTCACTACATGTACGTCTGAATGATTTGTGTTACCCAATCATAAAAAGTTACATTTCAGTTAACTTGCAGAAGCTGTTTTCCTTACTAATTAGTAAAGTAGATCTCTGAACAGCACAATCATTAATCACATGCTTCTGTCTCTTGCAGGTCATGCAAATAAACTGAGAAGAATGAATCTATCACCACTCCCCATTTCTCTTGGAAGAACAACTCAGCTGCTCTTTTATAGGGCAGAGCTCTTACAGAAGCAGTCTTGTGTGAACAGGAAACTAAAAACAATGTGCTGGGAAAATTAAACTGTTCAACCATCAAATATGACTCGTGACACAGCACCAACAAGCCTACAAGATCATCATTAACATCTGGTTTCCTATAGCATTCACATCGTTTGGTTTTAGGCTTTTCGATAACAAGCTTCTTGAGTAAATTATATATCATAGGTAAGTTTCCATTTGATAAAGTATACATTCTGACGTGTACTTCCATGTCAAATCATAGTACTGTAATGAGAAACCTGTTTTATCTTTCAAGATTTCATTAATCTTTATTTTAAGAATGATGAAACATGGCGTCAATTTTTTCACTTCTCTTTGATTGAGACTAACATTTACAATCTTGCTAAGTTACTTGTGTTACTTGTTTTATAAAACAATACCCATACCTTATTTCATGCCTGCACAACATATGGCCCATGGGCTGCTAGAGGCCAGTCAAAGCAACCTGCAGCCAAATGTTATGGAAGCCTGTTTTTCATTCTCTACATTTTTCATGGTTGCCCGAAATCCTTTGATGAGCACAAGTGGCCTTGTGTTTTATAGGCCTGCCCTAAAAGAACTTCCATAGTCAGTTTTGCTAAGGGATTTGCATTTTCTTTCTTTTTTTTTTTTTAAGAGGGAATTTTATTTAATATTAAAGGACTGGGGAAAGGAGATTTCTTCATTTGGTGATGGTGTTCACATTCATGCTCTTGACCCTGCCACTGAGCACGATATATGGGGTTTTTCAGGTTTCCTATTTCTCCTGGAGCAAGGCCACTGTGCTCAGGGAGGTGTTACTGGAGCTCAACTTTTTCAAGAGAGCTTCCTCGTCCAGCTTCTTCATCCCCCACTCAGTCTTCATTTTGCCTGAATCTTTTCCATGGAATCAGTGGAACGGCTGCCAGAAGGCCTCCACAGGTTTCAGCTTTCTCCCGGTATCATCCACATACTCCATCTTGACATCAGGCTTGTAGCCGTTTTTCTCCTTGAAATCCTGTGTGAAGCCTCGATATTCTTCCCGCTGACTGTACTTGTCATCAATGGCCATCTTGTCTTCAATGCAGTATACAGCAGAAGGCAGACTTGTTGGGAGCCTTTACTCAAGCCACCTTCTGCACCACTGTCTCCAGCAGCCCTTTGTTCTGACACAAGAGCAGGGCAGCAGCCAGGCTCCTATTCACGATGGGTTCCTCATTCAGGATGGTGGTAGAAGAAGCTGAGCAATCCTGCTGTTACTTTTCCTCATCCAGGTTGACAGTGCTCCAGACAATATTCTCCTTGCCATCAGATTCTGAGCCACCATTGGTAGACCTTTCTTCATCTCGTTCAAAGTCCATGAACTCTTCTTGGTCCTCCCTGTTACCAGCCAGACCATAAGGGGGGACCTCCCCCAGAGTGCGGCAGAACTCTGAAGTGGCATTGAACACTATTCCCCCTTTCTGCTCAGGATCTTCATCTTCTTCCCAGCTGCTTCTTGTCTCAAGTCTCTTCATGATCTCAATCACCTTCTCCCCACTGTCTCTGAGCTGCTGCAGCTGCCTCAGCCTTCAACCCTTTTCCAGCTGCTTCTGTAGCTCAGCCTCTACTTCATCTTCCTCCAGGATCTCAGGGGAGCCTGGCCCCTGGGTTCCCCCCTCATCCTCACTGATGTGCATGTTTTCCACACAGGTGTCATTGACTGAGGGGCTAGGAAGGGGGCTTCCTCTTCCACCTCAGGGCGGCCCTGACGGCCCCTCCCCCACAACCTGGAGCCAAAATCTCCCTCCCTTGTCTCATTGCCAAGAGGAAGCAGATCATGAGCTCGAACCACAACCTCCTTCTCCTTCTTTTGAATTTTCCTCACCCTCCGTTTTGTCTTTTTGAAGGTCACCATCTCCTGTGGGGTGAGGTACTATGAGTCAAGCGGGGGTCCAGCCATTGTCAGGGACTGCACCTACTGCCTCAGGTTGGCCTGGATTTCCTCCAGCTCCTGTTCTCCGGCTCTATCAGCTGTCCCACTCCTATCAAGTCAGAATGAGTGTAGCTGCTCCTTTCCAGCTTCTCATAATACTTGGCCAGAATGGAAAAGGGCTTAAAAACCACCATGTCATCCACGCTCTTGTCTTCTGCACAGGGTCTGCCTGCCCGTTGTCAAGAAGGTTCACCTTTTACCAGGACATCCGACTCCTCCTGCAGCAAACCTTCGTCCTTGAGGGTAAGGATCATGGTTTCCCCCTCCCAGAAGGAGTCAATAGTGTGCTCCACAGTCAGCCCCTGCAGGTGCCGAGCACTATACTGGTCCTTCTGGCTCTGTCCAAACTCCTCTTCCACTAGGCTGCTCAGTCCAAACTCCTGGTCCATTTCCTCCAACAGCTTCTCTTCCCAGACAAATCCTTTCCTTTCTGCAGCCGGCAGCTCTTCTCAGTCCACATGGTTGTATCATCTAGACATGGATCGTCATCCCCCAGCATCCTGATCTTCCCCAGCTTCTGGTTGAGGAGACGCTTCTCCTTGGTTGCTGCCAGCCTTTCACGAAGCTCTTCACACTGCCCTGAGGCCATGGGGTTGATCACATTGGCCAGCACCTGCTCCTCTTTGGTACCTGCCACCTCCTTCTTGACGGCATTGAACTCCAAAGGTTTGAGGCCCAACTTGGCTCAGAGTTTATTGGTCTCCTCAATGCTGAGAGATGAGGCATCTCCAGAGCTGGCTTTGGAGCTGGTGGCAGCTTTGTAGCCATCATCGCGTTTCTCCCGCTTCACTGTCAGCTCCGCGGGCTCAGCCTGGCTTTGCTCACGCCCGCGCTCCTGTTGCGGCAGCTGCTCCCCATCTCGGCTGCGTGCTCCCCATCTAGGCTCCGTGCTCCCGGTTGCACTTGTGCCGCTCACCGGCTCTGACTCAGCTGCGATGTTTGTGCTTCTTGTGCTGGCCGTGCCGGGGTGCCTCCTCGGCTGTGCCCGGGCGCAGGCTCACCGCCGCCCGTGTCGATGCCTCTTTCTCCCCGTGGTGTTTCTTCAAGGAGCTCACAGCAGCTCAGCTCCCACGGAACCCCGGCCACGGTCACCTCTGGGCCCTGACGCAAAATGAGAGCTCTTCCGGGTTACGGACTGCCCCTCGGCGGCTGTTGCCGGAAACCAATGGGTGCCATTTCCGTTGTATTCTGGTCCTCTGGCCCGACTCCCGACAGGAAGTCGGGCCAGAGGCCAGGGATTTGCGTTTTCTACGGCTGGATTGAAGATTGGAAATCTTTTGGTGGGCTGCAAGCAACATGTCGGTCGTTAGTGGTCTACAGTGTTCTGCAGGTCTGCCTTATTTGTTGTCTCATCTGTATTTTGGTGAGCAATGAAATGTCCTAAAAAATTCAACAACTCCTAGAGGAGGATCTGATGTGTGTAAAAACGTACAAAGGTGAATAAGACAAGAATGATGGCCTGAAGAAGCCATTGATCTAGTAGGGAACAAGAGATAGCTACATGACTAATTATAACACAATGCAAAATGTGATAAATGAAATTGGAGGGAAAGGGGAGGAGAGCTCACCAATGATTTTAGAGATCTCGGGGGACTTCATAAGGAAGGTGGAATTTCAGCTGGGCCTAAAGACCAAGATGGGCTTAAAAAGGCAAACAAGTGGTGCAGGAAGGAAGTAGGGATGGAGAGTTAGAAGACATTCCCAGGTAGAAGGGACAATATGAGGAAAGGAAGAATAGAAAATATTGCTGGAAGATTCTAGAATGGCAGATTTGAAGGGTACTCAGGGGTCATGTAAGTACATCTCTTCCTGAAGTCACAGAATCCCTGACATGCTTCTTTAAGATCTCCAGTTCCTGGAAAATCCCTCCTTACTCCCACCTTTCTGAGTCAGGCCATTTCATTTAGGGATACAGTGGTACCTTGACATAGGAGTGCACCAACTTCCGAGATTTCCAAGATACTAGCTGTCACTCAGTCAACTTTTTGCTTTGAATTGTGAGCCAAAATTTAAGGTATGAGCTGCTACTAGTTGGTGCAGCAAACTCCACAACCCAGCGCCCACCCAGCATCCTGCACCTCATTCCTTCAGTCCATGTGTTTACCTCTCCAGTGAAGAAAATTAAGTTAAGTGAAAGTAAAAAAGATATTGTAGCAATTAAATTCAGGGATAAGTGTAGCATTAAGAAAGTTGTGAGTAAGTGAACAAAAGTGACCAGAAGAGCACAAAACAAAACTTTTCTAACCTCCTCCATCTATTGCCTCCACCTCTACCTCCACCTCCACCAGTAGCTTCTGTTAGCTCGAGTTGTCTGATATCCAAAGTAAATATACACTTTATAAAACCAGTTTATTTCTTTATGTTCTCTTCTATTATGTTTTTATACAATATTTGTTATTTATAAATATTTTTTCTTATTTAAAAACACGTGACAAAACATACAGGGGTGACATTTGGGGGCTGGAACAGATTAATGGCATTTCAATTAATTTCAATGGGGAAAATTGATTTGATATATGAGCAAACTGAGTTATGAGCTCAGTAATGGAATGAATTGAATTCATAAGTACTACCACTGTAGTACTAGTTCAGTTCTAGTCAACAGACTTTTATGAGTAGCTACTATGTTCAAAGAACCATGTTGATCAAGGGAGGTATAAAAATAAGCAGCTTCTACCTTCACAGATAATTTTTTTTAAAGTTCTTCCTTATATTTTGCTAGAAACTGCATCTCTCCAACTTCTGCACTCTTACCCTTAATTTGATTACGCTCTAGAGAAAATATATGGTAGCAGTAGAAAGAGAAAGAGAAGTCAGGGGCTGGAAAGTCTTAAAATGATGAGTCAAGAAGTTTGAACTCAATTCAGGAGGTAATGGAGAAACATTAAAGAAATGATTACATTAGTTAATTTAATGGCATTAGTTAAAGGTAGGTATATAATCTTTAGAAAGTGATTTCACCCTTTTCTGTCTTAGTTTCCTCATCCAAAAAATGAAGGGATTGGATTTATTCATCTCTAAGATTTCTCTCAGTTCTAAATTTGAAAATTCTATGAATATTGATTCAGATTTTCCCAGCATATATGTTTATCCACAGTGTATGGTCCATGAGAGGATGACTGGGTTCATTTTTTTTTCCTATTTGTGTCACTAGCAGCTAACATATAATAAGTGCTCAATAAATGCTTGTTGATTAATCAACAATTGCTGGTTATTGTTATAATAAATTGTTGCAATTAATCAGTTATTTAGTAAATTGCTATTTGGAACACATTAATCAACCACCTTGTGGCATGAAAGGTTGTGTATAGTCTCCCAAGTGCCTTGAACAGTCCAAAGGAGTAGGTTTGTATCAGGAAAAACTAGTTCAATGACTGCTATTCAGTTCCTAAAAAGTACTTCTAATGTCTTTTTTTTTCTTTTTAATATGCACATATGGACTACATATATGTATATTTCTTTCAATTCTCCACTCTCAAATTCAATAGAGCCATAAAATCTATTGATAGATGTGCATACAAATCATATATGATGAAAGGGCAATGGAATGTAAGGGGGTCTACATAAGACTACACCATATCATCAATAGCATTTGCACAGAAGAAGCAAATGATGATGATGATGATGATGCATTATTAATGACTTGTCTAATCTGAAAAAAAAATGAAATACATTACTCATTTACCAAGGCCAAGAGATAATATTTTAACAAAGTTCTGCTACTCACAAAATATTGAAATACCTAGAGGAAGGTCCCTGTTGCATTGGGTATGTTCGCTAGAGGAGATTTATGGGAGAATAAAGACAAGAAATGAACAAATTAAGAAGGCATAAATGGGGTACATTTTACTACTGGAGGGAGTGTACATATCAGCAAAAGCTGGGATCCATATGTGTCAATGTGTATGTTTTCATGAGTCTATATTGATCATAAATGCCTATTTTTATACAAGTAATGCTTGGTTTTGCTTTAAAATAATACTCCTATTTTTTTTTATGTACATGTATATACATCTCCATAAGGAGATCTTCCCTAAGAGTCTATCAACCAGAGATCAAGAAAATGGGATTTGTACCTAAATTAATCTACTCATTCAGTTCCATACCAAACAAACTACCAAAAATTTATTTTATAGAGCTAGAAAATTTTTTAAAAAATTATCTTGTAGTGCAAAAGACCAAGAATATCAGGGAGAATCTAAGAAAAAAAAATGTGAAGGAAGGTGGCCTAGCCATACCAGATCTCAAACTGTTATAAAGCAGTAATAGTCAAAACAATCTGATACTGGCTAGGAAGTAGAGTGCTGGATCGGTGGGTACACAATACATTGTAGTAAATGACCATAGTAATCCAGTGCTTAATAAACACAAGTTTGAGGGATAAAAACTTATTATTTGACAAAAACTGCTGAGAATACTGGAAAATAGTATGGCAGAAACTATGTATAACTCAAAATCTCACACCATATACAAAGATAAATTAAAAATGGATATGTGATTTAGACCTAAAGGACGATACCATAAGCAAATTAAAGGAGCATTGAATAGTTTACCTGCCAGATCTATGGAGAAGGGAAGAATTTAGGATCAAACAATATATGGAGAACATTACAAAATGTAAAATGAATAATGTTGATTATATAAAATGAAAATGGTTTTGCACAAATAATACCAATACAACAACCAAAATTAGAAGAAAAACAGAAAAGGGGGAGGGGGGTTTACAGCAAATATTTCTTATCAAAACTATCTATAGTCATATGAAAAAAATGGTCCAAATCACTATTGATTAGAGAACTGCAAATTAAAACAACTCTGAGGATCCAGTTCACACCCTTCAGATTGACTAATGTGACAAAAAAGGAAAGTGATAAAATTGGTAGGGAGTGTGGGAAAATTAAAACACCGATGCATCATTGTTGGAGTTATGGACTGATCAAACCATTCTGAAGGACAATTTGGAACTATGTCCTAATGGCTCAAAACTGTGCATACACACCATTTGATCTAGCAATACCATTGCTAGGTCTGTATCCCAAAAAAGATTCTTCACTTCCCTCCCACCCAAGAAAAAAAGGGATAAGAACCTATTTGTACAAAAATATTCATCGCAGCTCTTTTTGTGGTAGCTAAGAATTGGAAATTGTGGGGATGTTCATCCAATGTGGAATGGTTAAACAATTTGCACTATATGGTTGTAATGCAGTATTATTGTGCTATAAGACATGACAAACAAGATGATTTCAGAAAAACCTGGAAAGACATACATAAACAAAGTGAAGTGAGCAGAACCAAAAGAATATTGTACACAGTAACAGAAATATTGTACAATCAAGAACTATGAAAGATTTAGCTATTGTCAGCAATACAGTGAACCATGACAATCCCAAAGGACTCATAATGAAAAATGCTGTCTGCTTCCAGAGGAAGAACTTATGTTGTCTGAATACAGACTAAAGCATACTTTTTTCTCCTCCCTTCCTTCTTTCCTTCCTTCCTTCCTTCCTTTCTTTCTTCCTTCCTTCCTTTCTTTCTTCCTTTCTTCCTTCCTTTCTTTTTCCCGAGTTTTCTTACACAAATTGTGTAATATGGAAATATTTTACATGATTGTACAAGTATATACTATATCAGGTTGCTTACCAACTCAGGGAATGGGGTTGGGAGAGAGGGAAAGCTATAACTTAAAACTCAAAACTTAAAAAAAATGAATGTTAAAAATTGTTTTTATGTGTAATTGGGGAGAAAATAAAATGTTATTTTGAAAAAAGAGAGAAAATGGGATATGGCAGTGATAGATTGCATTGATATTGTTGATAAAGTGCTTTGAAATACATCATCTCATTTGATCCTCTCTACAAACTAGTGAACCAGTAGGGAAAATATTATGATTCCCATCTTATGGATAAAAAAAGTGAAGCTAAGAGAGGTTAAGGGTCACATAGATTAAGCTGGAAGTCAGAAATACATCTCCTGACTCTCTGACTAGCATTTTTTTCACCTCATTAAATAATCACCTCATGTATAATTCTTTGTTCAAATATGGAGAAAACTTTCTTTTCCCCTGCTATTATGGAATTGTGATCTGAGGAATGATTTTAAATGATAAAGATAAATCGGTTGCTAGTATTTTCATCAGAGCATTTTGATTTATAGTTTTGCTGTCAGATTAGGATATAACATTCAGATATACCTCAGCAGGTGGTGTTAGAACACTATTTGTATGTAGATGACAGACTGGCAGATGGATTCTTCCTTTTAAATATCTAAGGATGAAGCAGTTTGAGAAGGTCATTGGACCTGAAATCAGGTGCAGCTGAGTTCAAATTTCTCCTCGGATACTTCTAAGTTATGACTCTAAGCAAGTTACTTAACCATTGTCTTCCTTAGTTAATCAATCTGTAAAATGGGGATAATAACACAAATACCAGAATTGTCACTGAAGAATAAGATATCTGTAAAGGGCTATATAAATGCTTCATCTTATTTTATCATTAAATCTGTATTACAATTTTCATAGAAATATTTTTCCTTTTTTCCTCAAAAAAATTATTTTTCATACTTCGTGTAATGTGGAGGGAAGGTCTTATCACAAGTAATAAATCTAAGGGCAAATACAAAAGCTGTTTTTCTGTCCTCATCTCCTTTATCTTCTGTTAAGCATTTGACTTGATGACCCTGGGGTTATACCTTCTGCAAAGGCATGTCACTAAATGCTTAACAACTGCCTCTCCAAAATAAAATGTATATACAAATACCTTGGAGTCAAATTTGCATCATTAATATGTTCTATCATTTTCTTAAATCTGGAGAATAACCAAAACAATAAACCAAACCTAATTTGGAGGATGTGTTGATATTTGAAATTTAAGCTCATACACTGAAATTTTAACATTCAGCTCTTGTGAGGAAGTTTTAACTGGCTCCAGCAGATCCCTGACCTTATGCATCTTAATATTTCCTTCCTTTGTTTTGGTCACAAAGCTCTATTACACTTCTGCTCCTACCTCTCTGACTTCTCTTTCTTCTTTCCTAGCTTTGACTCACATTTGACTCACATTTCTTGAATAACTTGAATAACTGTCTAGATTTTCAAGATTCATGTAGTGACAAACTACCATTAGAAGGAAAACTAGAGAACATTGTTAAAATTTTTTATCTCCTGAACAAGAAATTTAAAACTTTTGGAGTCATTATTATGTTTTCATCTCAGATAACAAATAAAATTAGGGGTTTTAGAACAGAAAGAGCTAACAGAAAAGCAGATTTGAAAAAAAAAAAGTCACTTAGCAAAGAGTTGCTGTTCAGTCTTTTTTCAGTCCTGTCCTACTCTGTGTGACCCCATTTAGGGCATTCTTGGCAAAGATGCTAGAGTAGCTTACTATTTCCATCTCCAGCTCATTTTATAGATGAGGAAACTGAGGCAAACAGGATTAAGTGACTTGCCCAGGGTCACACAATTTGTTGAGTGTCTCAGGCCAGATTTGAGCTCAGGAAGATGAGTCTTCCTGACTTCAGACCTGGTACTCTTATCTATTGCTGGCAAGTGAGCTCAGTGGAGAGGACTAGTAATTTATAGGCAAAAATGTCAAAGAGAGCTAGCAATAAAACCCTCTATAAGAGAGGGACAGAGAAAAAGAGAGAGAGAGACAAAGAGACAGAAAGATGCATACAAAGTATGAGCAAGAAAGTGAACTAGATGTCTTAATCAATTCTATACTATAGGTATAGATATAGCTGAGATTCGTTGGGTTAGAATTCCTGAATGTATCTATCTAATCTCAATACATGTATACATAGTAATAGCAACAATGTACGATGACTAACTTTAATAGACTTTTCTCTTCTTAGCAATGCAAAGATCCAAGACAAGTCCAAAGAACTCATGATGTTTTCGAAAATGCTGGTCACATCTAGAAAAAGAACGATGGAGTTTGAATGCAGATTGAAGTATATTATTTGCTTTCTTTCATTTTTTTTCTTTTGTTTGTTTCTTCTTTCTTGTGGTTTCTCCCATTGGTTCTAATGCTTCTTTATAACATAACTAATGTGCAAATAAGTTCAATATGAATATACATGTAGAGCATATATCAGATTACATGCCATCTTGGGGTCAAGGAGGGGACAAATTGGGGGAAAATTTGGAACTCAAAATATTATGGAAGTGAATGTTGAAAACTAAAATTAATGGAATAAATTTAAAAAACAAAAATATAGGCATATATATTTAGATGAATACATATATATTATTATAATTTAGATGAATATATATATTTATTATTATTATTTAGATGAATATATATATATATATGGGTGTGTGTATGTGTATTCTGGTTCTGAGAAGAGATCTCTCTCTGTGTAGGTTGGTACCTCCTCAGCAATTTGAGAGTTTTAGAGTTTTCCTGGGACACTAAGGAATTAAATTGCCTAAATTTACTCAGGATGTGTGAGGGAACAAACCTGACCACAAGTTGCTCTGACTCCAAGGCCAGCCTTGTGTTCAATATACTAAACTACTTGCTATCAAAAATTTATACCATATTTGAAAAGAACAGTCAAAAGATGCATACTATATAATATGGAAATGTTTTGCATGACTGCAGACATATCCTATATCAAATCGCTTGCCTTCTCTATATGGGAGTAGAAGAGGAAAGGAGGGAGGAAGACAATTTGGAATGCAGTTTTTTAAAAATAAATGTTAAAAATTGTTTTTACATATAGTCGGAAATAAATGAAATATATTTTTTTAAAAGCTGCATAGTAAAGCAAATACGTTGGTGTGGGAAAATTTATGAGCCAGACTGTGAAAACAGGGTGCAAACCATTTGGGTGAGGGTAAATGGTTGAAGAAACAGCAGTGATGTTGCCATGGGAGTAGATTACAGACCATACAATGAGAAACAGGAAATAAATGAGGAATTCAGGAAACATAACAAATCTGGCATGGACTGGTGATGTGGAACTTCAACTATCCAGACATCTGCTCAATCTTTTTCTCTTCCCAAAGCACAGCAGCTGATACAGTCTTGACATGTCTTACTGATCATTTCAATTTTCTTGTGTGTGTGTGTGTGTGTGTGTGTGTGTTTGTGTATGTGGTCCTTTTTAAAATTAACTTTTGTTTATTTTTAGTTTATATCATTCATTTCCACCAGATTTTGAATTACAAACTTTCTCCCCATCTTTCCCCTACCCACCACCCCAAAACAGCGATCCCACTGTATACCTCCTCCCCCAATCTGCTCTCTCCTATATCCTCCCTCATCATCCCTCTGACTTTCCAGTAGGACAAGATGGATCTTCTTACCCCAGTGCCTGTATGTTTTAATTCCCAGTTGCATGTAAATAAAAAAATAATAACAATAATAATAATAATACACACACACACACACACACACACATATATATTTAACATTTGATTATAGAACTTTAAATTCTAGATTTTTTTCCCTTTCTCCCTCATCCCCCACCCGCAATGGGAAAGCAAGCAATGCAATACAGGCTGTACATGGGTAGTTATGCAGAAAATCTCCACAGTGGACATATTGTGAAAGACTGATTATATTTCCCTCCTTCTTATCCCACCCCCCTTGTTCTATACCTTGTCCCTGTCCCTTTACAAAAATATGTGCATCTAACGACCCGCCCTCTACCCTCCCCTCCCCTCCATCACCCCCCTCTCATTCCCACCCCCCCTACTCTCCTGTAGGGCAAGATACCCAATTTAGAGTGTATGTTATTCCTTCCCTAAGCGAAATTCAATGAGAGTAAGCTTGACCCATTACCTTTTGCCTTCCTGTTCTTCCCCTCCATTGTAACAGTTATCCCTTGCCTCTTCTATATGAGATGATTAACCTCATACTGTCTTTCCCTGTCTCCTCTCATTCTACTCCTCTCCCACCTCACAATTTCACCTTTTAAAATATCATCCCTTCCTATTAAATTG
>CM053587.1:128753955-128783091 GCA_028646515.1 Pseudochirops corinnae
TTATTATTATTATTATTATTATTATTATTATTATTAACTACATCCAACTGGAACTTGAGATACACAGGCACTGTGGTTGGGAGATCCATCCTGCCCTACCAAAAAGTCAGAGGGGTGAGGGGGGAAGACATAGGAGAGAATAGAATACGCTAGGATGGCTGTTTTGGGTTAGTGGGTAGGGCAAAGATGGGGAGAAAATTTTTAACTCAAAATTTCGTGGAAATGAATGATGTAAACAAAAATAAAATAAAAATTTAATTTAAAAAAAAAGAAAAGAAATGAGGAGGGAGATGTAAAAAGGCTGATGTGGAGGCACAGTGAGCTCACTGACCAATACATATTTTTATAAAGACATTGAGATTATGGAAACTAACATGGCAGCAAAGGATAAATTTTAAAAGGTCCTATAAAAACAGTGTCACATGTGGTAATGGTCATACCATAAGGAGGTAAATAACACGTTAAAAATACAAAAGGTGTTTTAGCTGTTTTGGAGACAAGAGAAAGGTAGAAGTAAATTATCTGATGCTTAAGATAGGTTTGTAATAAATGGTAGAAAGAAGGCTCATAGTTGATGAACTCTTTGTTTCTATTTTCTCTTAAAATGATGATTGCCTTCCTATATTTTTACTTGCCTTTGCAACCAAACCAGGGTGGGGGAGGAGAGTGAATCATTCACACTTCTTTTCTCCTCTTGTTCACTATCCTTACTTCTCAACCCTATGCAAGCTGGTTTCTGACTGGACTTGATTGAAACACCATTGTTATCAGTCATAAAATAACTGCTTAACTCCTATGGTATTTTCTCAGTATTCATCTCACTTGACCGTTAAAAAAAAAAAAACCTTTTGTCATTATTGAATGCTCATCTCTTTTGGCCTTCATGACATCTTTCTTTCCACGTTCTCCTCAGAATGAGTCTGGCCACTCACTCCCAGTCTTATTTGCTCCTATTTTTTTTTCTACTAACTGAAGTTCCTGGGGGTGTTCCTCAATGTTTTGGAGATTCTTCACTTTCTTCTCCTTTTTCTTCTCTTTCTTCTCTTCCTCCTCTTCCTTCTCCTCCTACTCATCTATCTTGTTCTTGTTCTTTATCTTTTTTCTTCTTTTCCATTCTTTCCCCTCTTGTCTTTCTATGTGTCTCCCTCTCTCTTTTTCCTTCTCTTCCTTCTCTCTCTGTCTCTGTCTCTCTGTCTCTCTCACACACATTTTAATGGCTCTCTGTGACACATAGAATAAATTACAAAATTATATGTTTGCCAATTACATCTCTTTACAGGCTTGTTCCAGTCCATCTTTCCAGAAAGACTACATGCTATTTTCTATTAACCAACTTTTTCCTTATCAGATTGGTCACCCTGCTGTTCCCTGCACATGACATTGAGTCTTATTCCTCCATGGTATGTTTTCCCTGTTTAACACCACTTCTTGGAGCCCTTCACTCCCATTAAAGATTAGCTCAAGAGTTAACTTTTTCAAAAGGTTTTCCTTGATTCTCACCTCCACCACATTGCTAGTGCCCCACAATTACTATGTATGTATTTATTTTTTCTGTTTAACCTTCTATGAACATGTTATATATTCTTTCTCAGCCCTTCCCTAATAGAATATTATCTCCTGAAAGAAAAAGGCCTATGTCATTTTTTTATTTGTATACAAATACCCAGCACAGCTCCTGGCAGAGAGTCAACATCTAAATTATTGTTGATCAATTGATTCAGAGATTTCAGATAAACCCTGATCTTTTCAGATAAATCTTCTTTTCTTTTGATAGGGTTATTTCACTGTTCTTTGGCTTTCCCAAAGGCTTTCTCTTGCCTTTTTCACCTTTTAAATTCTTAACTTTTGTTTAAAGACCACTGCAAATACCGCCTCCTTTATGAAACTTTTCCTTACCCCCAGTCCAGCTACAAATGACCTTCTCACTTTCTTCTTGGATTCTGTCTAGATTACTCTTTTGCACTTACCACACTCACCCTTTTATTAGGGTTATATGACTTTTATATCCAAAAGGGACATCTTAAGAGGTCATTTTTATCTTATACATGAGGACACTGAAGCCTAATGTTAATGACCTGTCCAGGTCAAACATAAAATTTGTTAAAAATTTAGTGTTAAATGTTAAAATGTAATATTCAAATCCAAGTCCTTCGACTCCAAAATGTATGGTCTTTATATTACACACTTATGTTGCCTCTTGTTATTTGTATACTTGTTTTATGCTTTTGAGATTGGAAGGTGCCTAAAAGAAAAGGTCATATAATGCTGTAGAAATGTGATCTATTTGGAGTCAGAGGCTCTGAGTTCAAATCCTTGCTCTTTGATCTATAGCTATATATTGAAAAAGTCCCTTAACTTTTTCCAGGCCCTCAGGTTTTGCATCATTAAAAAGGTGGGGGTTGCACTAGTCAATCACTAAGCTACTTCACACCTGTAAAACTCTGATCTTTCTTTGTATGCCTGAAACCTACAACAGTGTACTGCTTTTGTACCTAGTAGGTGCTTAATAAAAGTTTAGGGAATTGCAATGACAAAATGAGTCTAGAATAGCAAGAGAGGAGATGCTATCAAATGGTAAATTGAGCTTTTGATTTGTGCAGTTAAAATGTCAATCATCATGAATGACAAACTTTTCTACTATTTCAGCTTTCAACTGGCTTCAAATTTGATTGACAGTTGAAGTTTTTAATGTAGTCTGCAAATTTTCTGCCTAAAGAAAAATGCTCTATTTAGTATCATGTTTCTAACAACAAAAGCACTTTAGAAAAATCTATACCTTAGACGGCTTCTCTTCTAGTCACCTTCTTTAGTTTTCTTAAGGAGAATGTTTTATTTTCAATCAGAGGCACAAGTCTCAATTTACTATGAATGGTCTAGGAACTTAACTTTCTCTTATTTTTCATGTTCACTTCTTTATACTGAACCTTACTTTTTGCCTCATTTTAAAAAATGTACATCTTAGAAAGTTAGCAGATCTCCTTCCAAGTTACACAAATGTCCACATTTATAAGAACAAAGATTACAACTGGAAGATAATAATATAGTTCACACTTACAAAATGTTTCAAGGTTGAAAAAAACACTTTTCATAATATCCTTGCAATGCATACAGTATCAGAATTATAATAATCATTTTTACAGGTGAAGAAAGAGATGAACACTATAAAGGTTATATGTGACAATAACGCCCCTTTCTAAAATCAATTAGCTAGTTATTTATTGAGTTCCTAACATGAGTTGAAGTGTTTTACAGATATATAAGTTCTCACAGGCTAATCTCATTTTACAAAACTCCAGTCGGAAGGGACATCATATAGTCGTATTTTTTAACCAAAACCTGTCCAAAAATACTTTGGTCTCTACCACATCCCACAAATGTGCTCATTCTGCCTTCGATTAAAAATCTCCAAAGAGACATTAATCCACTTCTTCCAAAGGCAGCTCATTCCTCTTTGGGATAACTCCAATTGCAAGGAATCTTTTTTTCTTTATGTCAAGTCTAAATTTGCCTGTGCAAGAACTACCCTTTGCTCCTACTTCTGTCATGTTGGGACAGGCAAAACAGGTCCAGTCTCTCTTGCATGTGACAACCCTTCAGATAATAGGAAACAGTTATCCTGCCCCTCAACTCCCTACCAAATCTTCTCTTCTGCATTTCAAACATTACCAGATTATTTAGGTAATTGTCAGGTAGCATTGTCACAAAATCATCATCCTGGTTATTCCTCCTCAAAAAGTCTTTCAACTTTTAACATGAATAATGGTAGGGACTCAGGGCAGATAGGTGGTTCAGTGAATAGAGCCCTGACCCTGGAGTCAAGAGGACCTGAGTTCAAATCTGATCTCAGACACTTAATACTTACTAGCCATTTGACCTTGGGCAAGTCACATAAACCCAGTTGCCCTGCCCTCTCCCCTCAAAAAAAGCAAAAAATAATAACGATATGATATGGACTGGACCTGGGATTGTTCTAGTACAAAGAACACATGGATGAAGAAGTGCAGACCTGTTCTGTAATTTGTCAGTCAAAGTTCCCTGGAGTACAGAATCTCACCTAGGGTCACACAGATAATAAATAATAGAGATAAAACTTGAATCTAGCTCTTCCTGACTGAGTCTTGTTATCTAACCTCTATACTGTACTATATCTCCTTTTCAATGTCTTTCCTAAAAGGGGACATGTAGAACTAAGGACAATATTACAAATGTGATCCTACTAGGCCAAAGTACCAGATTATTACCTAATGTACCATAAATACAATGATTCAATTCAGGCATACTAAGGTCACGTGAATTTTTTTTGCTCCAGTTGACTCATGATTATAATCCACTAAAACAGTCAAATATTTCTCACACAAACTATTCTCTAGCCAGATTTTTCCTATCTTGATCCTCATTTGATCCTACATATATGTATGTGTGTATGTATGCATGTATGTATGTGCATAATATATCCTGTGTAGGCACATATCCTGTGTTTTATATACACATAAATGCACACCCATCTATATGTGTATGTACGTATTTATATGCATCAAGAAGGAAGTAATATTTTCTCCATTTTAAAGATGAGGACATTGAGACTTAGGTTGAATGATTTCTAGGATTCAACTGTAGGTCTCCTGAGTCCAAATCTGGAGATTCTTTGACTACTGTCAGTTTTTAACCCACAATTTGGTGAAATATTATTTCTGCTGAGAATTTTAGTATATAGTTTGAAAATTAAAGAAAATATTCAGTTTTTCAAAAAGCCTCATAAATTCAGCTCCCTGATTGTAGTATGTGATACCCATACAATTGCATGAGGTCTGTGGATCCAGAATCATAGTAAGGATGAAAGATATAGACAAATATAGAGAATTTTATACATTTCTGTAAGCCTGATGACATTATTCAGTGAGTACCTTGAGTACAAGGACCACAACCCCATGGTTGTTTAACAAAAAAAGACATTCTATCTCTTGGCTCCAGGCATCCTTTTTAACTGTCCCCATGCTTGGAATGGTCTCTTTCCTCAGCTCTGCCTATCAATTTCTGTGTCTTCTTTAAGTCTCAACAAAAATCTCATCTTTAACAGAAAGACTTCCCCTTCTCCCTCTTAATTCTTGAGCTTACCCTCTGTTAATTCTTTCCAATTTTCTCATATGTAAATTATTTGCTTGATGACTCCCCCATTAGATTGTGAGTTCTTTGATGGCAGGGGCTTTTTTTTGCCTCTTTTTTGATTACTCAGCACACTGCCTGTCACATAGTAGACCCTTAATAAATGTTAACTGATTCATTGAGTGTATCTCAATTCACAGAATCTCAGAGTCTAATCAGCATCTGAATAAGAATCCCAGCAAGAAGTCAACCAGTCTCCACTTGAAAAAGTTGGAAACTTCTGATCAAGGCAGTCCATCTTGTTCCAATTGTTACAACACTTTTCCTTACACTAAGCTAAAATCTGAACTCTCCCCAACCCCCAACTCCCATGGAGGGATATGGCAACTTAAGGTCTAGAAAAATCAATCTTTTTCTGCCATAGATATCATCCACATATAAGAAAACAAAATTTATTCAGACTTCATATATTCAGAGAATCACATTAGTCACTGGAAGGGGTCAAAGTGGGCTAGAGAAGATTTAGAAAGATTAGTTAAGGCATGGTCTTTGCCCTCTTGGAATTAATAGCCTAGTAGGTTATGTCTGACACATACAGAAAGATAACTATGGGGGAGGCAGAGCCAAGATGGTGAAGTAAAAGCAGGAACTTGGCTGAGCTCCCACTCCAACCACCTCCAATACCTGTAAAATATGACTCTAAACAAATTTTAAAGCTACAAGAACCCACAAAGTGACAGAGGGAAACAAATCTCCCACTCCCTGGCCTGGCAGGCCAACAGGAAGGGTCTATTGCCCTAAGCTGGGAGCCAAGCAGTCCCACATGAAGTGTGCTGGCCCAGACCTGGGGTGGCCCTGACCAGTGGCACAGACTGGCCAGAGTAGACTTCAGGAAATTGAATCACCAGCAGCTCTGGTGGTTTCTAGACTTCTCAACCAAAAACACCAAAGAGAAAGTAAAAGATCAGTGGGGAAGTCTGTTGTAACTGGGTGATGGAAGAGAGTGGTCTGGCCCCTGCACACAGAGCTAGAGGTGGTGGAAGTGTGGTGTTGACTGGAGCTGCTGCTGGGTGGCTGCCTCCAGAGCACCTGGCCAGGGAATTTTAAGGGGGACCAAGCAACCATTCAGAGAGTAATTGTTTTTGCTTTGACCTACTTGGATATGGGTCGCAATCTTGGGCAGTGGTCATCTTGTGTGTGGCCAGTGTGTTAGAGCTAATGGTGTCTGTAGAGAGGGCTCCCTCCTCAGACCTCTGGCAACTGTAAAAACCCCAGCAATTTGGGACACAACTCTCTCCACTCTGGAAGTAGAGTTCTACCATGGCAAAGAATTCAAAAATCAAGTAATTGGCTGGCAAGATGAGCAAGCAGAGGAAGCACAATCATACCATAGAATCCTTTTTGGGGGACAAAAAGAATCAAAACATGGAATCAGAAATAGTCAAAACCCCTGCATCAAAAGCTTCCAAGAAAAACATGAACTGGTTACAGGTCATGGAGGCACTCAACAAGGATCTTGAAAATCAAATAAGAGAAATGGAGGAAAAATTGGGAAGAGAAATGAGAATTATGCAAGAAAATCATGAAATTCAAGTCAATAGCCTGCTAAAGGAGACCCAAAAAAATACTAAAGAAAATAACACCTTAAAAAATATGAGGAGAAGAATTCCTTAAAAATGCCTTAAAAAGTCAAATTGGCCAGATGGAAAAAGAATTTCAAAAACTCACCAAAAAGAACAATTCCTTCAAAATTATATTGGACTGAGTAGAAGCTAATGATTTTATGAGAAATCAAGATACTATAAAATAGAACCAAACAAATTAAAAAATAGAAGGCAATGTGAAATATATCATTGGAGAAAGATAACTATGACAAAGAATAGAATTATTTATCTATATAAGAGGGGACAAAATTTTACTTTAAGGGCAAGGAAGATTCTTCGAAAGAGCTAGCATGCAAGCTGGGCTTTATATCTAAGGATAGGGGAGTCAATCTCAGCATGATAAAAAGTTCAAGTAAAGGCACTAAGACAGAAAGCACAGGATTTGTACAGTTAGGCCAAAGTGTCAAAAATGTGGAGATACACAGTATAAGAATCAGGTGAAAAGAGAAGATGGTAAATTATTTTGGAGGTCTTTATTACCTTTCTAAGGAGCTCTAAATTAACAGACAAAGGGGAACCAATGAATGATTCTAACCAAAGGAGGGATGTACATGGGCCAGTGCCTTTGTATTCAGGCGGCATTTAATAAATGTTTAGTAATTGAGGGAAATGAACTTTTTTTTTTTTTTTGCTTTTAGGAGAAGGGAAGGCATGGCAAAAGGGGTTAAAGGAAATGAACTTCTACCACATGCACTGTTGTTAGAGACATCTCAGTCTCCTGTAATTAGTATGATTGTTTTGTAAAGCATCAAGAAACAGACAAGGAAGAAAAGGATTTTCCAGAAACAAGGGTAAGATGGAAAATTACCACAAGAGTGGGAGAAGAAAGGCTCTGCCTGTAGTATATGCCTGTACTAAGGAGGAGGCTGTATTTAAGAAAAACAAAAGGTCTTAGTGGAAATGTAGGGCAAATATGTTTATGTATGAAAACTAATCACAAATAGTTTTACTAAAATAATCTATTCTGAAGAAGAGAATAATGAACATTAACACTTCTATAGTTACCAAGGGAAAAATGTGATGAGGTTGATATAAATTAGATTATATAAGTAGCTATGTTTGTCAAGGAAATAAAGGTGAAAAAAAACTTAAAAAGATCAGATGTATTATTTTATCAGTAAGGATCAACAGTTCACTGGATAAAATAAAGAACTCTTTTTTTGCCTGGCATTTGAGGCCCATCCCTATGTCGCTACAACTTAACCTGACCTCATATCAAAATATTTCCTTCCATGAATCCTGTGTGTCTGCCAGACTGAGCTACTCACTGATTCCTAAACTTTTTTTTCACAATTTTTCCAACACACAACATTCCTCAGTACTGGAATGTACTCTTATCCTACATTTCTGATGTGTCATTTGAAGTCTAATGCAGGTGTCACCTCCTCTATAAAGCCTTTCCTGTTATTCCCAACCACTTGCAATCTCTCTCCTGTGACCCTACTTGTACTATGCACTTCAGACATTCCTTTTTTTTGTATTACAGCTATTTATTTAACTGTATTATCACCAAATCTTTTTAATATAGTACAAACTTAAACACAAACTTGTGAAACTGAATAAAGCAAGTTAATTTTGCCAACATGGGCATGTAGTGATCAAGTAAGTCACTGTACAACTAGCCTGCAGAGTCACTTTTAAATACTGTTTAGGTCAAATGATCACAAGTGAAAAGAGCAAAAGGTATGAATTTCTTTTAGAGTAAAGATCTTCCTTTCCATTTTTTCATTTTCTTTTTTTTTCTCTCTTTGTTGACTACTTCCATTCAAAAGACAAAATGACTCATAGAAGGTCTTGTCAAACTATTCAGCTTCAAAAATCTATCACAATGGTTCCCTTGGAATGTTGGAACATACTTGTAGATATTTAGATGGGCAGGTTCAGCAATTTCACTAAAAGTTACCTTAAGATGCTCACTTACACTCTTCATCTCCAATAACTCTATTTTTTTTCCTTCTTCTCCCTGTCATAAGACTATCTTGATATTCATACATTGGCTTGGTGAATATAATATGCCTTGCTCTTTTGTGCTCACTCTGTCATTAAAAAATTGCTTTTGTTTTGTAGAAGGAAAATATGGGCTTTGGGGTTTGTTTGTGTGGGTTTTTTGTTTTTTATTTTTGCCAAATCTTCATATGCTTCTATATGGCTTGACTATTTCTAAATAAAACTACGAATAACATTGTTCATTACATAGCAATGCTCGATTTACTTTTTCATGAATATGTAGTTAACAGTTGTTATTTCATTATTTTTGAATGTCATAAATTTGTTTTGTGGAAAATTACTGTGCTAATAAAAAAAATCCTTTTACGAATCAAATTAAGAATCTCCAAATAACTGCAAAATGTACAATAAAGTTCAATAGCACAGAGCAGTTAAGTTAGAATTGGATAAAGGAGATTTTTCTCAAAACGTGCTAACATATTGAATGCATTAAATATTTGATGCTTAATAAAAACAGAAATCACATCCATTTCTACTGAAATGCCTCAACTACTAATTACACAAGAAAGATTTGACAAGCTAATTATTTTCTAAATAGCCACAAATGCTTCTTTAATTCTTGATTCATTCTTTGTTCTGTAAAATGGATGGAAGCAGTTGTTAATATTTAAATGGTTTCATTTTTTTAGATAGAAGATTTCATTGCTTTTTTTTTCCCACATCACAAAGATTTTAACTAGATCTTGGATTTTTCAGTACAATAGTTAACAGTGGATGAAATTATTGGAGATTGTTGAGTCAAATGTGAAAGAACTTAGGCAAAACAATGGTATTATTCAAGTCTCTCTATTCAAATCCAGTGATTTCTGGGATTGTTCTTTCTGCTCAAACTTAAAAATAAACTTGAATATACCACAAAATGGAGAAAGAGTATAGCTGTTGGTCTACTGTTCATCCCTAAGAGGTGTGGATTGGCACCCTATGGCTATCAGTTACTGTGGCATGGACCTAACTACTCACCTTAGCTTTGAGCTCTACCAATCAGCACTAGATTCAGTATGATAATTCTCAAGATACAATTTTAGTTAGCTTTACTTTCATTCTTGAGTGAGATTTGAAGACATTAAAAAACCTAAAGCCAAATGAACCCAAAAGGCTTTATGAGGACATAAACAATATCTAATATAAATGCTATATTTCCCCAACATTAAGCACAGTATCCTGTAGGTTAAAAAAAAAATCTTGTTGATTGAGACAATGAATGTGTTAATGAATTATATGCTGTGTAAAAATTAAAATGACCTCAAGACTAAGAGCTACTATAGCTTTGTGTTGTATACCTAGCACAATGCAAGAATTTATCTAGCCTCTTGAAATGGACAAAGTCCTGACAAAATGCTTCCTTTAGCTTTATTATGGGAATAGAGCCACTATGTGCTCACAGTTGCCTGAAGTCCAAAGTACTTGGTCTTTTATTCAAAGCCCATGACAAATTGGTTGAACTTCTTCTTGTTCTTCTGATTTCATGGACACTACTTGGTCTTTCTATTATTATCCAATGCTGCTTGATGACTGGGTCATTTCATTTTCTATATACACGTATCTTTGATATTCATACCATCGCATACATGAATCATAATTGATAATTACTTATAAATTGTATATCACAAACCTGTTATTTACAAGTGATTTTTTTCAAATAATAACTTCATGTGATTAGAAAAGAAAATAACTGCATATTCCAATTTTACTGACAAATTTCAAAGGTCAGAACACTGAGGCAGAGTTGAAAATACCTTCTTTAAGACAAAAATGTTCTTGCTAATAAAATAATACTAGAGTTTTCAGTTTCCAATAGTTTGTTCATTATGACTTTTCCTCACATTCCCTTTTGTCATTAGGCCTTCTGAATTGAGTAGACTTAAGCTGTACTTCAGTTATAAGAGGGCATTTTTGCATTCAGTACAATTTTTGACAGTGCAAAGTCCATGGATAGGAAATCTCCCAAGGGTAAAAATAGTGTGCGGTGTTAGAAGCAAGACAGTACAGTGTGGTATAGTAATAGCAATTTCACACTTTCCCAAGGCTGATTCCAGCATGGCTTGCAATTACAAGAACAGAAAGACATAAGCTAATTAGTTATTGAATCCCTGCATTGTTCTTTAAGGAAAGCCATCGATCCTTGGCCCCAGATGGTTATTTATAGACCATCACATGTATAAGTTAGTGGGCAGCAAGCTACCTGTGGGGGCCTCCTTTCAGCTTCTGTCTTTGTAATGAAAATAATAGTACTTTTATTTACTTGGTAGAGATTTTAATAGTCAAAATGCCTTAGAATTAGCTACCATAATCAAGTGACCATATTAAATTATCTTTGGCTAATTGCCTGTGTAGCACTCAGATAGATAACTCTAGCTATTACAATTTCAAAACCATGTAGGTGGTCTTTAACTGTGGTACTCAGGTGCACGACAGTGAGAGACATGTGACTACAATCATGTTCCCAAGCTTTCCAGAATGACAGGAGAGATCAGGTAGGTATAAAGAAGAAAAGAAAATGGTGTCAATTATAAGCTTTCAATGACATTACATCTGATTTAAAGTTGATGGCATGTTTTTAATGCTTTTATTTGAGCGTTGCATATTTTTAAGCATGCATGTCAACAGTCCAAAGATATATGTCCTTAGAATTAAGGAACCACAGAATGAAATGTTGGTGAAGGTAACTTACCTTAAAAGTCACCTAATCTAATCCTTGTATTATACCACTGACAAGACCGAGATTTAAAGAAATTGCTTGTCTTTTCCCAAGGTCATGAAGTTACTAAATGTCAGAGCTTAAATTGAAATCCAGTTTACCTGAATCTCAGAGCTTTCCACTATATATTTATGAACATATTTGTATATAGCTATGCTTTTTGGAGTACCATTATCACCACTTCTGAGTGTTTTTATACATCTGTTATTTTGTTATTAATTCCATTAGGAAAATAATGGTATATATTTAAATCCCTGGAGGCCCTTGATAGGCCATCTAAATAAATCCCTTTGTTTTATAGAAGGGGAAACAAGTCAAAGAGGTGGGTGAATTTCCCCAGGCCACACAGGTGATAAATTATGTAATCTAGATTTGAACTGAGGTCTTCTCACTTGACATGCAGTTCTTTCCTACTTGCTCTCCTCCATCTTTTTCCCTTACTGATCTTATAAGCCCTTCCATAGTATTTAAATGAGGAAAAATAGCTGGAAAAACAATCTTTTGCAATATATTGGCATACCAGCTTCATTTTTTTCTAATTCAATGTCACCAAACAGGTGTTTTACCTTTCATAGCAGTTAATTAGAAGCCAAAAATTAATATATCACAGCCCCATGTCCAAGTCATGATACTACACCAAAGACTAAATTAATGAACTGATAAAATATTTATTTTGATTCAATATTGCCATTCTTGTATTTCTATCAAAAAGTTACAAAAATATGAAGAACTCAACATCCCTGTGAATCAAATAAGGATGCCCTTTTACATTGCCTGGAAAGAAATTGAAGATGCTTGTATTCCTCTCTCCATCCCCATGCCCCCAAATCAATCTAAAATTTTCTCTTTGTGGAGGAGAAGAAATAGTATGGAATTAGTACATTTTGGGAGGAACACAAATCTTGACTGTTCTGCAATAGAACTTAATGTGTTTAAAACTTACTCTTTTAAATCATTAGAAAATTACTACAGCAGTTACAGGAACTGATCACTTTCTTTTTACAGAACTATTATTTCCGCCAAAATAGCATTCTCTAAAAAGGAGATTGTCCTTGTCCACCCTTAGTAGCTCAATGTTGTCAAGAGGTAAAATCAAACTTAATCAACCTCTTTACCTTGGAAATGGTCTGCTAATGGTGAGAGTTTGAGAAAGACTGACCTTTAAGAACTCTTGTCATCTTCTCAGTCCATTCACAAATACACACATAAATACCTATATGGAAATGCAACTTTCCTATGGCTAACATCTTTCCAAAACAAATCATAATATTATAATATATATGAAGAGGTCAAGGAAGCAGAATCTTACTTCAGGATATGTCTGCATGATGTTCATATAATGGACAATTGAATCATTGATTCAACATAGTTACTGAAAGTTTTTGTTTCACTAAGAGGCACAATCAGACCTGTGATTTATGGAAATGTATCTAGCAATAGTTTATTGTATTGTATGAATAGCAAAAGACCACGAATAGGAACTGAGAGCAAGGGTTGCAGAGTAGAGGCAGCAACACAACCAAAATCTCCCAAACTCCCCTTACAACTTTAATATAACATCTCCAATAGAATTCTGAAGTGGCAGAGCCAACAAAAGTCCAGGATGAGAAATTTTTCAAATACAACTTACAAGGTCAAAAGAAAAGATCTGTGACACTAGAGTGTGGGCCATCCTAGAGCACAGGTGACTGTAACACCAGGAATAAGCTTTGAAGGTGGCTGCAAGAGCAGTAGCAACAATTTCAGGAGCTCTCAGCCCAGAGATAGTAAAGGGATCAGATAATTGAACAGAAAAAGATTAAAGGAGACCCTTTCTTAGAAATGAGTGAAGGCCAGGGCACTATGGTAACTTGATTGACCATACAGAGTTCTAGGTTACAGTTCCAGAGTGGAGAGAAACTCTTGTGGTTGGTCACAAAGTAGCAGGGGCCTTGGAGTACTAGCATTTGCAGCTGCAGGGGAACAGGAGTCCTTTTCTGGGTAAAAACCAGAGCATAGACCAATAGAGCTGTGACCACACCTTTCCATGAATCACACTCCCTTGTAAGAATCAAAAATTTGCAGATAATCAGCACAAGCTCTGAAGACAGTAGCATTAAAAACTTAAAGCTTGAGACAGGTGAGCAAAGTTGAACATTAACATAAAGTTCAAAGTTAACAAACAAGCTGAAAACATAAGCAAAGAATAAAAAACAGAGCTTGACTATGAGAAACTACTATGGTGGCAAAGAAGACCAAGACACAAATTCAGAAGAAGATGATAACATGAAAACAGATAGACCAAAGCCTCAAAGAAAATGTTGATTGCACATAAGACCAACAAGGATTTTTGGAAAACTTAAAGACAAAGATAAGAGTGGGAGGAGAAAAGTTTGGAAAAGAAAAGTGGATGTCACAAAAAAAAATTATAAAAAGAAAATTAACAGCTTGGTAAAAGGCACAAAGAATATTACTGAAGAACTGCTTATAAAGCAGAATAGGTCAAATAGAAAAGAAGGTACAAAAATCTTCTGAACAAAAAAAAATCTTTAAAAAGTAAAATTGATCAAATGGGGGGAAATAGGTATTAAAGCTCACTGTAGAAAATAACTTCTTAAAAATTAGTAATGGACAAGTGGAAGCTTATGACTCCATGAGACATCAAGAAAAAGTGAAGCAAAGTCAAAAGAATGAAAAAATAAAAGAAAATATGAAATATCTCATCAGAGAAAGAATTGACCTAGAAAATGAGGGATAATTTAAGAATTATTGGATTACCTGAAAGTCATGATTAAAGAAAAAAAAAAAGAACCTAGATTATCAAGGAAAATTTCCCCAATATCTTAGGTCCAGAGAGTAAAATAGAAAGAATCCACAAAAACTTCCTGAAAAAATCCCAAAATGAAAGCTTCCAGGAATTCCAGAGCCTCCAGGCCAAGGAAAAAATATTGCAAGTAGACAGAAACAATTAAAATATCATGGAGCCACAACTTGGATCACATATGATTTAGTAATTTACACATTAAAAAAGTGAAAGACTTGGGGTATGATATTTTGGAAGACAAAGAAGCTAGGATACAACCAAAAATAATCTACCCAGCAAAAAATAAGTATATCCTCTTGAAGAGTATGGAAATTTAATGAAATAGAGAACTTTCAAGTATTTCTGATGAAAAGACCAGAGAATAGAGGTAATTTGACATTCAGACATAAAACTAAAAAGAAATATTAAGAGGTAAACATGAAAGAGAAATCACAAAAGTTTCCATAAACTTAAACTGCTTACATTTTTATATGGGAATTTGATGCATGCAGTTCCTAAGGACTTTGTCACTATTTAGGCAGTCAGAAGGAGTCTACATAGAAAATTGGCATGGATGTGAGTTGATTAGGTTGATATGATCTCCAAAAAAATGAGGAAGTGAGAAAAAGGGTTGCACTATATTTGCCAAGCAAAGGCAACTTCCAAGGTTCAGGTTACCAGCATAGCAAACCCCATTTATTCAGCAAACATTCACAGAACAGAGAAAGTCAAAATACTCATTCATTTAGCAAGTAAGTTCATTTTTCAATCCAGGTACTACTCCACCCCAAGACAGTACATTCATTTAGTCAGTCAAAGTCTCTTCTCAAATGGAGATCAGTTACCAATCATAAACAAAGTATATTCATTTGGTCAATCACAGAGCACAAAAAGGCCAAAGGTTTATCACCCCTGGACACAAAGTAACTACAATACCATCCATTAACACCAAGCACTTTCTCAAAAGAGGCAGGAGAGCACACAAAAGGCCATCCACCCTTAAGCTATAACAAGGTTAAGATATCATCTCAGCCTTGAATACCTAAGGAAAGAGCCTTCTTGCATCTTCACTGAGGCAAGCTCTCAGCAATCTCAGTTCCTGGGGAGACAAGGCTCAACAAAGCCATAGCCATTGTCCTCATCAAGTCACTCTCTGCCTATAGAACAGTCCCAGAACCCCTGAAAACATAAGCAAGGCCCTCTTCCAGGATTTCTGTAAACACACAACAGGAAAATTCTCCCTCAGGGCTTCTGAACCAACAGCAAGGTTCCAGGACCTCTGCAACAGCAGCACTGTCCTTCACCATCAGGTGAATCTGGCAGAACAACATCAAAACAGACAGACAAAATACTGGCATCACAGCCATGCCTCCTCAGTTCTTGGCAGCTCCAGGTGGTAGTTCTCAAAAGTCCTGGGCAGCTCCAACGGGCTCTCAGCAGTCTTTCTCTTAGCAACTCAGGCTCCACCATACTGGATATTGCTCTCTCAAAAGTCCTTCTGGCCTTCTCTAGGCTTGGGCCTCTCTCTCAATTTACAGCTCCTCCCAGTTCAGCCCTCTCTCTTCATGTCGACAAGTCCATCCCACAAGTGGGATTCACAAGCTTTGGATTTTAACACTCAACTCAAAAACCAAGCCAATATAGGGGCATCTCCAAATTCTATTACCATTACACACTAGGAGAAAGGGGAAGAGAAAGGAAGAATGGAGGAAATTATCTCACAAAAAAAGAGGCATGAAAGTAGGAACTTTTATTTTCAAAGGGGAAAAGATGGTAAGGTGGGCAACATTTGAATCTCACTCTCATCTAAATGAGTTCAAAGAATAAAGAATATATAAACACACACAGTTTGGTATAGAGATCTAACTTACCCAACAAGGAAGGAGAAGTGGAAAGGGATAAGAGAAATGGGGGATTGATGAAAGAGAGTACAGATTAAGGAATGCAGTGAACAGAAGTAAGACAGACTTTAGAGGAGAGACAGAGTAAAAAGAGAAAGAGAAGAAGAAATGGAGAAAATAGTATTGGGAAAATACACATTAATCATGACTGAGAACATGAATGAGATGAATTCATTCACATAACAGAAGCAGATAGCACAATGGATTAGAAACCAGATTCCAACAATATGTTGTTTACAAGAGATACACAAAACAGAAAGACACATAGATAATGTTTAAAAAAAAATAAGGGGATGGAGAAGAATCTATTATGCAACAGTCGAAGTAAAAAAAAAAAGGCAGGGGTGGCAATCATGATCCCAGACAGAACAAAAGTAAAAACAAATCTAATTTAAAGAAAATATCAGGAAACTACATTTTGATAAAAGGCAGTATAGACAATGAAGCAATATAAAAAAGTTAACAGCAAATTTCTCAGATGAAGGTCTCTTTTCTCAAATATGTAGAGAACTGAGTCAAATTTGTAAAAATAAGAATCTTTTCTCAATTGATAAGTTGTCGAAGTATTTGAATGGGTAGTATTTTCAGAAGTAAAAATCAAAGGTATCTATAGACATATGGAAAAAAAATCTCCAAATAACTTTTGATTAGAAAAATGAAAATTAAAACAACACTGAGGTACCACCTTATACTTTTGTAAAATGACATATGCTAGAAAGGAGGTGGGAAAATGAAGACACTAATGCGCTATTGGTAGAGTTGTTAACTGGTCCCACTATTTGTGTGTGTGTGTGTGTGTATGTGCATGTATATACCTAGACAAAAATATTTATAGCCTCTATATTTGTGGTGGCAAAGACTTGGAAATTGAAGGATACCTATCAACAGGGGAATGGTTAAAAAAGTCAAAGTTCATAATTGTGATGGAATACTATAAGAAATGATGAGGGGAATGGCTTCAGAAAAACCTGAGACCTATATGAACAGATTCAAAGTGAAGTAAACAGAAGCAGGAAATCACTGTACACAGTAAAAGTAATAGTGTAATATTGATTGACTGTTAAAGACTTAGACTCTGATCAATACAATAATCCAGAACAATTCAGAAGAACTCAATGATGACAATTTCCATCCACCTCCAAAGAGGAAACTGATGAACTCTGAATACAAAGTGAAGTATAATTTTCTCGCCTTCTTAATTTCCCTCGCTTTTGGGGGATATAGCTAACATGAAAATGTGTTTTGTATGATCTCACTTGTAAAAATGTGTATCACATTGTTTACCATCTCAGTGGGTAATGGGAGGGGCTGAAGGGAAAGAATTTGGAACTATTTTTTAATGTTAAAAACAAAAAAAAATAAAAGTTCATAAATAAATGAGAGAGGATAGGGCAGAATAAAAATTAAAGCTAGAAAATATGTTAGAAGGCTATCTAAGTACTTATGACAAAAAACTAGAAGCAGGTTGGTAGTAGTGGGAATTGAGAAATCAATTAATTGACATTTGTTAAACGCATACTATATGATAGGCAACAGTCCCGTCCTTATGGAGCACACATTCTACTGACAGAGAAAACATACGTATAAAAAATAAAATATACACAAACTAAATATAGGGTAAGTTTGGGGAGGGAAGGCACTAACAGTTGGGGTGTGGGGAGATTAGGAAAGGCTTCATGCAGAAAATGTTACTTGATAAGAGTATTGAAGGAAATGAGGAATCCTAAGAGGCCAGAGGTCAGGTGGGAATGCATTCTAGATGTAGGGGGCAATCTAAGCAAAGGTAGCAAGATGAGAAATGGAGAAGCATGTGTGAGAAACAGCAAAAAGGGCTACTTTGGCTTGACTACAGAGTATGTGGCAAGGAGAATTGGTAATAAATTTAGAAAGAGGATTAAGGCCAACTTATGAAGGCCTTCTAAAGCTAAAACAAAGCAGCTTGATGGCACAGTAGATAAAGCTCCAGGCCTGGAATCAGGAGGACCTGAGTTCAAATCTGAACTCAGAAACTAACTGTGGGACCCTGGGCAAGTCACTTAACACTGCCTCTGTTTCCTCACCTAAAAACGAGTTGGAGAAGAAAATGGCAAAGGACTCCAATACTTTTGTCAATAAAACCCCAAATGGAGTCACAAAGAATCAGACACTACTGAAACGACAGCAAAATATGTGATCCTGTAGGCAATGGGAAATTAATGGAGTAGAGTGACATGGTCAGATCTGTACTTTAGAAAAATCACTTCATCTGCTCCATAGATGATGGATTTAGAAAAATAAGAGCCTCAAGGGAGAATAATCAATTAGGAGATACTTGCTATAGTCTGGATGAGAGGAGAGCCAGAACTAGGTTGTAAGTAGCATTAAAGGGAGATGAAAGAGAGAGTGTGTACGTGAAAACAACAGATTTGGCAACTAATTTGATATGTGGAGTCAAGGAAAATGACAAACTTGGGTAACCAGAAAGATGGTGATGCCCTTAACAGAAATAGGGAAGTTAACAAAGGGAAATATTTTTAGGTGAAAGGATGAGTTTCAGCCTAGGCATCATGAGAATGCCTCTGGAGAATTGTTTGAAATGTCCAGCGGGCAACTGGAGATTCAGGATCAGATCCTAGAAGTGAGACAAGAGTAGATATGTAGATCTTGGACATATGCCATCAGATTTGATAAGGTCACCAAATGAGAAAATGCCAGAAATAGAATAAAAGAGGGCTCAGGACAGAGTTGTGGAGTATACCAGTTAAAGGATATGATATTAAAGACATTAAAGAAAGAATGCTTGTAGATGAAGAATCACAACACTTGAAAACTGATCACCTATGTAGGACTAGGAAGAAAAGTTGACTCAGGTTAAAAATATGGGTGACTAAAAGAATGGTGATGCCATTTATAGTAAAAAAAAAGAATTCAGAATCTGAAAGTTTAAGAGGGAAATTGATAAGTCTTAAAAATATTCTAAAACTTAGTACATTGTTTTAAAAGCAAGATGGAAAATCAATGATAGGCATCATAATTTAAAGTATAGCAGAGCTTCTACTGAGATACAATCAGATCTTTGAGTCTTATTTCTTATGGGATTAATAAAAGCAAGAGTCAACACTGTTATTATCATTATTAGATAGGTAAGGGTACTTCATTTGGGGAGAGAAGATTGAGTTCAAATCCCAGAGAAGCTATTTATTTCTTCTGTAACTCTGGACAAGTAATGGAATCTCTCTGGGTCTGTGTTTATTTATGTTGAAAAAAAGGAGAATAATTTGGGCTACATGAAATGTAAAGCCTTATCCAGTTCTAAATCATTTAAACCCTAAATCACTTCATCACACACAATTTTTATTCTATTGCTATGTCTATTCTGAAAAGAGATCAAAGACAAAGTACTAAAGGAAAGATTGAGGAGCTAGAAAATACTTTCATGTGGAGGGAATCAAAGAAGGCCTCCCTAAGAAGATGGCACCTAAGATGAACCCTAAGGATCACTTCTTCAATACAACTCTTCCAGATAAGAAGTATTTTGAAAATCAATGGAAAGTCCATATACAGAAAGGCTACATGGGAGCAGGGGCCAAAGCAATCAAGTTATTTTTTCTTATTTGAATCCAGTTTTTTTTCTGTACTTCAAGAACAACTCTTTATTTAACAGCATAAATCTCTTCAATTAATCATTTCATTTTAAAAAGCAATTCATACTTTAGAAATTAACCAAAGTAAACTATTATAAATGTTTGAAATTTTATTTTATTTTTTAAAACATCAAAATACTCCTGAAAGAAGAGTTTAAAAAAAAAAAAAAGAAGGAAAATAATCCCACTCTGCAAGCTAATGTCAGCTATTTTTTATGTATCCAGCAATATCAGCAATATGTTCTAATGGAACTCACATGAAGCAGTGTATTGATAATCAGGTCATTAAATAAGTATCCTGAACAATGAGAATGAAACTTCTATAGAGTAGAAGACTTTGGGGGCAGCTCAGTTCAATATTTTCTAAACCAGAGCACAGATGGGAACTTTAATGACCAAATCAATGTGGTGGAGGAAAAGCATCCTGTTTTTAAAATATTGCTTTATCAAAGTTAATTTATAATGCTTTTCCTCTTCTGCATGCACTACCATGGTGACATATTGTGATGATTTAGTCAGGAACAAAAGGTTTTCAAAGCCCTCCCTTAGGAGATTTTATGTGAGGAATAATAAAATTATATCCATTTTTGTTTGCTTAGCTATTTCATGTTATGTTGAATGATCTATAAAAGGGACTGATATTTAGATTCCTGCTTTTCTTACATAAGAAATTATGTGTCTATAATTATAGTTATATGGTAAAGGATTTTCATATTGAATTTTCTTTTTGACAGAATTGATTTCATTATTGACTCTAAGAAGTAAAAACTTGTAAGTAGAATCTGGCAGAAAAGACATACTTGGCCATATACTTATATCATTTACCATGGTCTGAACTCAACTGAAATACTAATCACTTTGAACTTCTCACGTAGATTTAAACTTTATTCATTCTACATTTATTAAAGCATAGTACCTACTATGCACACAATACTGAGGAAGGAGCTATTTGAGTATCTTAGAGGAAGAATCCTTGTGCATGTATAGGTTGACCTAAGTGGCTTTTGAGGTCCTTTCTACCTTTCCCCCTTTTCCAGAGTCTCTGTGTGGTTCTATATGAGATACAAGCATAATTAAGATATAGTACCTTTTCACATGAAGTTTATATCATCTCAGGATAGATCTGACAAATGTGTAGCATTCCAAAATAGCTATTAGATTTTTGAATCAAAATCAAAGTTATTGATTTTGAACTGGACCTGTAATTTCATTCATTAGGAAAAGGTTATTGAGGAAACTCCCCTCTGCCAAATCAGGTCTGTATCTACTCCAGGATTTTAAAATGTTGCATGGATCACTAAGATGTGAAATGGCTTTCCTAGGATCACACAGGTAAACCAAGAAGATCAGGGTTTAAGTCATACCTCGTATAGACATATACACGAAGTATGACTTAAACCCTGATTTTCTTGGTTCTCTATACATAAAGCCATGCTACCTCTCACAAAAAACAAAAATGAATGTATAATTAATGAACAAATGAATAAAGAAATAATAAATGGATGAATGAATAAATGAATGGCCATATACATTAACTATTTGAAATATTGGAATAGAAAATGAGAAGTTTAAGTTATTATTATCATCATTTGTTCAGTGGAAGAAGAAGGTTATCTCTGATCAGGGATATCATGGACAGTTTCCTGGAGGTTATATTCACACTGTTGCTTGATTGATGGGTAGAATTTCAAAAGGAAAGGATAAAGAAGTAGAGAACATTATAGGATTGTGTATAAATGATGTGAGGAAATGCCCAGAATCAAAAAAGCACTAGATGTATGAAAATTTTGACAAGAACATGTAGTGAAGTGAAACAGTGGGACATGAGATTGGAAGAACCTCAAATATCAGGCTAAGGAATGTAACTCTATTAGACAGACAACAGGGAGTCATTACAAGATTTTGAACAAAGGGGTGATTTGACCAAAGCTGTGCATAATGAAAATTAAGCTGATCGCAATGTAACAAAGGACTGGAGTGGGGAAGAGAGTCTAGAAGCAGTTTGAAGACTTTAACAGAAGTCTAGGTGGTAATAATGTGAGCCTAGATTAAAGCAATAGTGATGAAATGAAAGAAAAAAAAAAGAAATCTGAAAAATATAGTGGAGATAGAATCAAAAGGAATGTAGAAAAATATATAAAAATAAAAAATAAAAATAAGTAAACATTTTCTTTTGACCTAGCAAGTGACCAATCCAAATAAATATGCTAATAAGTATAATCAGTGATTTATAAAGTATAGTAATAGAGAGAAAATGATGAAATGGAAGATAGAGATAATCTGTGCTAAAAAAAATAAGTATACTATATAATGTATCAGATATAGTAACAATTCCTCCTACTTCCTTTCATGCTCCTTGAAAAAGTTATCTACAATTAACTCCTCCCCCTCCTTTCTTTGTTCTCCTCTAAACCCTCTGAAATCTAGCTTCCAATATCAGTACTCAACTGAAACTACATTTTTTTTCCAAAGTTACAAATGGTCTCTTAATTGTCAAGCTTACTGATCTTTTCTTGATTTCCATATTTCTTGAATTTTGGTAGCTAGTCAATAAACATTATTAAGTGCCCTACTATATCCCAGGCCCTGTGCTAAACACTGATGATTCAAAAAGCTAGTACCTACCCTCAAGGAACTCACAATATAATGGAGGAGACAATAAGCAAGCAAATATGTACAACAAGCTATATATAAGAAAAGCAAGAAATAATTAAAAGAGGGAAGGTACTAGAATTAAAAATTGGAAAAGACTTCTTGTAGAAGAGGGGATTTTATTCAAGAATTGAAGAAAGCAATTAGGCAGAGATGATGAGGAAGAGCAAGAAAGATGACTGTGTTATAAAGGGCTTAGATGCCAGAGAAATTTGTATTTGATGCTGAAGGCTACAGGTAGCCACCAGAGTTCAGTGAGTAAGGGGGTAACATCATTGGGCCTATACTTTGAGAAAATCACATTGGTAACTGAAGGATAGACTAAAGAGAGTAGAGACTTGAGAAGGCATTCCCACTAAGCAGATTATATCAACAATGCAAGTGGTAACTGATGAGGGCTTGTACCAGTGTGGTGGAAGTCAGAGCAAAGAAAGAGGTGTATTAAGAGGTGTTGCAATGGCAAAATCAACAAGCCATGCCAATATGTCAAATAAATGGATAGAGATGGTGAAGAGTTAGGATGACAGCAAAGTTGTAAACCTCACGGAATGGGAGGATGTTGTTTCCTACCACAGCAATAGGGAGTTAGAAGGAAGGTGGGTTTAGGGAAAAATAATGATGTTTAGATATGCTGTATTTATTGTGTACTGGATATCCTATTTGAGATATTTGAAAAAACATCTAAAAACGTGAGATTGGAGGTCAGCAGAGAAAGTAAAGCATGATGGATAGATTGAGAATGGTAATTTAAATCCATGACAGCTGATGAGATCACAAAGTGAATGTTAAAGGGAGAAGAGAAATCATAGGACAGAAGCCTATGGGTCACCTACAGTTAGAGGGCATGACCTGGATGAGTATCCAACAAAGGAGACTGAGAAGTGGTCTGATAAATAAGAGAGAGTAGTGTTCCAAAAACCTAGAGAGAAGAAAGCAATTATCTGATGCTGTTGACTTCATTTTCCTTCTGGATATTTTTTTTCATTTCTGGGTCATCGTGACATTGCTCTATCATAGTTCCCCTTTGACCAATCTCCACTGTTTCCCTTCTCACACCCACTAAGTGTGAGTGCAATCCAAGTGTCTATTTTTAATGGTTTTTTTCCCTTTCTCCATGCTCTAATTTGGTAACCTCATCAGGTCCCATGGGTTTAATATTCATTTATATGTTGATAACTGTCAGCTCTACCCATGTTCTGCTTCCTGAGCTCTTGTCCTACATTATGAAGTATCTATTGGATATTTTGAAATAATGTATCTCTAACTAGTATAATCAGAATTAAATTCATTATAATTCTCCTCAATTCTATTTCTTTCTTGAACTTCCCACTTCTGAATGATTTTAACTATCAAGAACACTACCATTTAACCTATCATCAAAATTTTGAACTTCAATGTTATCCTTGTTTCCTTACCCTCAGTCATTGGATATAGCCACCATCCATTGGTTGTATTTATCCAAATATGCATTTTGTTGTGAAATGTAATTTATGTTTCCACAGCTTCTCTCACATATGTTATAATGCCATGGACAAGCAGCTTCTCAAAAGAATGCTACTGTCAACAGCTTTTAAGGTTCTGATTACACAGTATAGTGAATACTCCCATTTATTCCATTACAAATCAAGGCAAACATTCACAACAGATCACAATATAATATTCACAACATTACATCTTATCACAGAAAATCACAATATAGTGTTCACAGCAGCTTAACATTAGAGTAGCCACATAGTTTTCACCAAAGTTGTCACAGTATTAAGAACAAAAGAATAATCATCTGATATCCCTAAGGAGGTTTGCCTCCTCACTCAGTCATTCAATCATTTCACAATACAATAATCAATCTCCACTCATGGGGCAATTATAGATTAATTTAATCAGTCACTAATCTAGATTCACAATTACTAAGTGTCATTAATCACTAAATACAATCATTAGAAAATTACACAAACCCTCCACCCCTCATTGTCTAGTAAACTTCAATTTCATCATGCCTTCAATATCCAAGGAGAGGCCTTTTCTTCATCTTGACTCAGTGTGATCCCTCAGATTCCCTTGATCCCCTTCCATGGTCCCAGCTCCTACCTGAATATACCAGTCACCTGGGTTCAGAGGCAGACAGCTCCCAGGTTCTCGTCCAGTCCTCTGGGCAGTTCTTATTACACACTGAAATTCACAGAGTCCAGCACATCTCAAAACCTTCACAATTTCTGTTGCCTGGAACTCAAGGATCAATCAAGCCACAAACAAACAAAGTCTTATCCTGGTCATACTCACTTTTTACAGATAATATGATGATTTACTAAGAGTAACCTACAAAGTCAACTAAAAAACTAATGGAAACATTTCACAGCTTCAGCAAAATCACTGGATACAAAGTAAACACATATAAATCATCAGCATTTCTGTATATTGTCAAAAAAAAACCAGAAAGAAGAGATAGAAAGAGAAAATTCATTTAAAAAAATCACAGACTATATAAGATATGTGAACGTCTACCTACCAAGACACACCCAGAAAATATAGAAATATATAACAAAACACCTTCCATGCAAATAAAGACAGATTTAAATAATTGGAAAAAATAATAATTGCCCATGGATAGTTTGGCCCAATATAATAAAAAAAAATTATAATTATACCTAAATTTATTTACTTATCTGGAATCATGCCAATCAAACTACCAAATAATTACTTAATAAAGTTATATGTGTGTATGATAAAACACCTTTTAGAATGTAAGTCTCTTCAGGACAGGAACTATATTACTTTTGTTTTTGTGGCTAGCACAATGAAACATCATAGATTTAGAATAAGTGCTTTTGATTAATTTTCACATGGAATAAATATTAGAAAAACTTGCCACTGCCTCAGCTATTATAATTCCATTCATTAACACACTATGTTAATTAAAAAAAATAACAACAAGGTTACGTTTTCTCCATTTCCTTGGCTTGCTGAGGAATGTGTTCCTGGAGTGCTTATAGGTGGTAGCCACTTGTTCTAAATATAACTGGGTAGGACAGTATTTTTGGTTAAGGAAAAGTTTAACACAACTGATGGGAAAACAATTTAATGGCTCATTTCCTATTGTTGGAGAAGCAATTGTGTCATCCTCATATACAAAGGACCATTTATCCAACATGAAAAATTAATGTTTATGTTCAGGAGTAGAACCAGATTATATGGTCGTCTTAGACCATATGGTATTCCTGACACCTGATGCTGAGGACCTGGTTAGTAGTCATAAGGAGTTACTGCAGGGAGGTCAAGGAAGGGTTCATGTCATTTGAAATGATAAGGCTAATACTTTACAAATGATATCTTACTATTTAAAAGGAAAAAAAATATCAATGCATGACATTAAGAATCTTGAAGAATATGACAGGAAAAGGTTCTCTAATAAATAAGAAATTAACCACAATGAAATGTTTTTAGACCTGGTCTAGTCATTATTGTTGTGAGGGTATGACTTCGTCTGGAGGCAATGGTAGGTCCTTTTCTGTTGCTGTAAGAAACTGCATATTCCCATGAGGTCTATTCACATTGCTAGTTATTATCAAATATTTCATGGTTTGTTTCATATCTGTATAAGACTGTGGCACATAAAACAGCACTTAGGCTCACAAATTCCATTCCTTCTGAAGGATCATTACCATTTTATCTAGCAAAGATGCTTAGGTTTAAACGCATGAATTTTTCATGCTGAAAAGTAAACTATGGGCAAATTTCAGGGGAAAGACATTTTCCTGCATGTAAGTTAGTCACAAATCTACATTTATAAGTTTCATCTCCCTCTTGATAAATGATAGTCCCCCATTATTGCTGAACTGGATGCCTCATAGGCTAGTCAAGCTCCTAATGTCTGAATAAGAACTCATTATATTTCCCCACAAATCTACTCTTTTCTCTAAATTCTCAATTTCTACTGAGATCACCACCATCTTTTCAATCATTCAGGATCACACAACCTCAAAAATGTATTCTAATCTTTCTCTATTCCTATACACACACACATACACACACACACACACACACACACACACACTTCAATCAACTGTCATGTCTCACCAATTGTACTTCCATATCTTTGTCATCTAGCCTTTCCTCTCCACTTACCCAACCACCACTCTAGTTCAAGCTCTAATCACCTCTCACCTGAATGATTAAAGTAGCTTCCTGAATGGGTTCCCCACTTCCTGTCTTTCAAATCCAACCTTCACATAAATGATAAATTAAAAATCTTTAAGAACACTTCTGATCATATTATTTCTCTATTAAAGGATCTTCAATGATTCCTATTATCTCTAGGATAAAATGTGATATGACTTAAGGCATAGTCAAGTATCTCCATTTGAAACCCAAATCACTCTTCCTCTCACTGACTGGCCAAAAACAGGGCCCAGTCCAAGCCTCATTTGCTCATTGTTTGGGTTTTGATGGCTCAGAATGAGTGTAAATAGTAGTTGTTTCTGTTCTGGCCAGAAACCCTGAGTGTCTTCCCCTCCCAGACTGATTCTTTTGAGAAGGCAAACTAGGTCATTTTGTGCCTCAATTCTTACCTTTAATCATTGAATGAGAATTGCCTCAGACAAACTGAAGACACTGCATCAGGGTTTTTGGGGCGATCCCCAGTCTATGCCTTGCCACTGGATAATTTTGGAGGAGAGAATGAAGCTGATGACTTTGCACAGCTGTGCCACACTTAAATCCAACTCACTTGCAAGTCAAGACATCACCATCCTGTTGTCATTGGTCCTACGTAAGAAGGAAGGATGAACAACAATCTGGGAGGAGGAGGAGGAGGAGGAGTGGTAGTGGTAGTAGTGGTAGTAGTAGTAGTAGTAGTAGTAGTAGTAGTGGCTTCTTTGGGGAACCAACTTGTCAGTTCCATTTGGGCAATGCTGACTTGCCTAGGCTTAAATAGGAAGTAATCTCCAAAGGTGCTATTCTCTTTTGGCTCATTTTTTTTTAACCCAGTTTACTTTGAAAAAAGTTTTGTGTCTTGTACTTAGTCTTTTAAAAATTGTATTTATTGGGTTCCCTAGATCCCATGAAAGCATTCAAAGTAACAAATCCATATGTGTAGAGGAAAGCTTCTAATTCCATACATAAAAAGTAGAAGATTTAAAAGAATTACAGAAATATAGAAAACAAAGAAGGCTCTCACGACAGTTTATAATCTCTCATCCCCCAAAAAAGGAACTGAATTTGGGATTGCTATCTGGAAAATAAACATTACAATGAAATTCCTCTTTCATACACAGTTCTACATAATGCTTCCCAGACTTTCAGTGTCTCCCTTTATTTTGAGTTTCCCTATGGAGGGAAAACAAAACAAAATAAAAAAACATGAATTTGTTAATGAGACAACACCTTGACATTGGAATAAGCACAACTTTCACCAGTGGAATGTGTAAAGACCTCTAGCCTTATTGTACAAACACAAAAGATTAGACTCTTTTTGAAGAAAACTAAAGATGTTGCTAGAGAAACATCATTTTGACATTGTAATAAAGTTTTCCCAATATTCTACACAATCCCTCCTAGACTTGAAATATGAAGTTATTTGAACTTCCTTTAGGAAGCAAACATACTTTGGAAATAGTTTACAATAATAGGGAGAAATTTCAGATCCTAAATTTTGCTCACCTATTATTATATTATCTCCATACTCTGCCCCCTTCCATGGGTGCTGGAAAAGAGAGTCTGCTCAGAAGACATGTTACAGAGGTTTTGGTTTTGGTTTTGGTTCAGCAATGTTATCCATGAACTCCCCTCTTGACTGACATGTTCCCTACTATCTATGTGGAGTTGCTTTCCTGATGTCAAAAGAAGGTGAACTGTCATATAAAGTCATCACATTGATTATGAAATATCCCACCCTCCTATACAAGAATAAAGTTGTTTCATAACTAAGAAATTACCTTGGATTTTCTATGCGTTATGAAGAGTAGGTATACATGATAAATTTGATTTGCAAAAAGTGATATCATTGTATGTCTCTTGTTTTCTGACAATTGAACAAATATGTCCATTTGCCCTAAAAAAAAAAAAAATTGTTTTCTGCTATTTTAGTCTTACTTGAAAATTTGTTTTTTTTACTGGTATTTTAAACTTTACTCGAAAATCAGGCTTCCCTCAAAACAGGAAACAAAGTAAATGCCCAATAATCAAGGACAGGTGAAACGAATTTTGGTACCAAATGTACTGGACTATTCCTGCTCCCTAAAAAAAAAAGATGAATACAAATAATGTAGAGAAGTATATAATAGTTTCAAGAACAGATGCAAAGTGAAGCAAGCAGAACTGTGATAATAATTCACAAGAAGAAGAAAAAATGCAATTTTCAAAAACTACACTCTGAGGAATTATGACAACTAAGCTTGGCCCCCAAAAAGAAATGAGAAAGTTTACTTTCCTTGTTTCTTTGAAGAGGCAGAGGAATACATATATAGAACATCATACATACCTTAGTTCGATGTGCTGTTTAGTTTTGGTAAGCTGCTTTTTTCACTTTCTTGCTTAATTCTTGGTTAAAGGTTTGGAGCGAGGGTGGAGAAAGGAACAAATTTAGAAATAAAAATGATGTGAAAACAAAAGCCCAGTATTTTTTTTCTTTTTTTTTTATTTTATTTTAGTTTGCATCATTCATTTCCACAAGATTTTGAGTTACATATTTTCTCCCCCTCTTTCCCCCACC
>CM053587.1:128783591-128856776 GCA_028646515.1 Pseudochirops corinnae
TATTTGGTTTTGAAAATCCTTCTTCAGCTCATCTCTAGCTTTAAGGCATTCTTCATGTTTATTGGAGGCCTCTGGTGGGGGCGCTCTGGCTGCGCTCTCCTCCTCCCTCTCTCTCCCATGATCTTTCTTTTCCCCAAAGAAGGAATCTAGGGTTTGGGTGCTGTTCTTACTTTGCTTCTTATGCTTATTCTTACTCATGTTTGTTCAGTCCATGATTTTTTTTTTTTTTAATCTCTGTGGGGCTCTGCTTCCAGAAGGGAAAGCTCTGTCCCAAATCGCTGGTGTCCTCACGGCTGCCGTAGCTCTCAGGAAGGTGCTGGGACCCTTCCTAATTACTTCTAGCTCACTGGGTAGTGAAGACTCCAAGACTGAGGCCCAAGACGGCAATCCAGATCCAGGCCTCTCAATGCAAGAGCACTGGCCTCAGAACAATCGCTTAGTCCCCCTGCAGTCTGCAGGCCGTGGGTGGGAAGCTGCAACACGGAGGCGGGTGCAAAACCTCTGCCTTTTGCTTTTCTGCTCTGGAGGCCTTTCTGCCGGACTGCTCCCCTCCCAAATTCGCAAGTCACACTGAGCTGCTCGCAGCTGCTGCTAATCCACTCACCAGAGAAACTCCTCTGCTCCTCCCATCCAGCCACCCCCGGGGCACAGCCGTGGCTTCAGGCCAGGCTGATTTCAGTTCGCAGTGCTGATATGGTTCCTCGTATCCGAGCTGACTTTAGTGGGAAGTATCTTTGTGTGCGTTTTGGAGTTCTAGGATTGGTTTAGAGTCCTATTTTATGGGTATTTTGGGGTGGCTATGTGAGAGCTGCAATATGTTGCTGCTGCTACGCCACCATCTTGGCTCCACGCCCCAAGCCCAGTATTTTTTAAAGAAAATTGGAGTTTTCCAAAATTCAGTTTTATTTGTAGCTACTTCCATTATTTTTTGTCCACAATAAGTCCATCTTTATACTTATAGCTAAGATGACATCTCTGTACGATAGCATGGAGAAGGAACATCCAGGACAAAGCTATTTATGATTGCTCAAGGGTATTCATTTTATATTTTCCCAACAAACTATCTCCTGTGATCAATAAATAGATGTGCACCAGAAATTATCTGCTAATAATCAGGTCAAGGATTCTAGGAAACAATGGTTGATTGCCCCCTTTTCTTGGCTGTAAACCTGGCTGATGGGGAGAATCTGCAAGAAGGCCATGGAAGTTCATTTTCAATTATTCCCTTATCCAAAGGGAAGAGTCAAGTTGAATATTTCCAAAACAAAACATAATGAAACAAAAAAACAAAACACCCTAATGTGGTTTTCACTGACTGAAGAATTACTGTCTGCTTGGGTCTGACATCTGCTAAGTTGGATGGAGGTTCAACGATTTGCCTTAAGGACTCATAAGCCACAGAGATTAAAATGTGTACTCCTAATTCTTTTACCTCTTTTTCAGTTTTGCTCCACAAACCAAGTATCATTTCTCTTCTCCATAACATTTCCAAAATTCCTTTCAGTTCCCCTCTAGACCATGAATATATAAATCTTAGATATTTCCATTTAAAAAAAAAATCTTTTTACCATTTATCCCATCCCTGAACTTTTCTTCTCATCAAGCAAAGTAATTTTCCTCTGCCATGGGAAAAAATAATAGAAAAAACAGTATTTCAAAGGTAGAAAAGACCTTAGTGACTGTACACTCTAACCAAAACATGAAAAGAATCTGCAAAACAATAGGTCTGATAGGCGGTCATTTAGTCTCTACTTGAAGACCTTTAATGAATGAGAATAAAGCAATCTATTTCACTTTTGGATATTTCTAATTGTTGGGAATATTTTCCTGACCTCAAGGTCAAATTTTCCTCTTTGTAACTTCCACCCATTACTTCTGATTCTTCTGTGATCAAACAGAAAAAGATATTGATATCTTCAGGAATGTTGAGAATGGAGTAAACAAGATAATGATGAACTTTGAGTTTACATCACATGAATGTTGGCTGAAAGAATTAAGAATTATTTTATTTGGAGAAGAGAAGATATACATGTAATCCTGAATTCAAATGATATAAACTCAAAGCTCATTGATATCTTTGTTACTGTCTTCTCAACTTTCTTGAATATATCAATACCCTTCCTAAACTATGATCTCAGTACTAAATCTCATTCTATATGTGATCTAACTGAGCAGAATAGAGAGGGACCATCAACTTCTTATTCTTCTCTTAATAAATACTAAGATCACATCTAGTTTTGGGTTGTTTTTTTTTTTGTTATTTCTTATTTTGTTTTTGTTGTTCTGGTTGCCACTACTGGCCTGTATTCACCTTAGAGCCCCCTTAAAAGCCCCAATTTTTTTTTAACAAACTTCTACCTAATCATGCCATTTCTCATTCTGTATTTGTTAACTTGATTTTTGAACCCAAGTGTGATACTCTGAATTGCATCATACTAGATTCAGCCCAATTCTCTGGCCTAAAAGATGTTTTTGAATCTTGATTCTGTCATCCATTTCAATTCAATTCAATAAACATTTATTAAGTATTTACTATAGTTCCAGGCACTGTTCAGTGTGCAAGAGATAAAAATAAGAAAAAGAGACAGTTCCTGCTCTCATGAAGCTTACAATCAAATGGGGAAGAAAACACACAAAAGAAAGGTGGAAAGGATAGGAATGTAGGGGAGACAGAAGGCTTTGTGAAGAATTTAGTGCTCTGCCCTCCAGGAATCCATTGAAATGGGAGTGACAACTGCAAAGAGTTGAGGTAGTGTAGGTATCAAAACCTGGTCCTGATGAGATTTCAGATAATGAGCTCATCCTGGAGGGAGGACTGGTCCTTTGGAAGCCAAGCTGCATAGCTGATGGAAAACAAGTAAACTCTGAGATAATTTATCTGTTATCATCTGTAAATCAAATGACTATGCTGTTTTTACCTTTGTCTAAGGTTCCCAAAAATCTCTTTGCCTCATTTTCCTAGCTACAATAACCAGGATTCATCATTTGAACAAAGGCTTGCTTCACTTTATTTTATAATGGACTCTCTTGGACCTATAAAATGATCACAATTTTGCCAGCAATTGTCCTTTGAGAATGAATCATTGGGATCTAGGGGTGCATTGTTGCCCATTTTTCAAAGAATATCAATAACACCATGAGGGTGATGTCATGGCTCTTGTATGAATTAGATTTAAGTGAGGTAGAGTTGCATAAAGTCCTTGGTCTTACTCTCTCTTCCTAAGTCATCAAAGTACGGTGGCAAGACAAAAGTTGAAATGAGTGGAGATGGCCCAGGATGCAGTGGATGACCTTGGCATCTTCATGTCTGACTAAGTTCTGAGCACTCCACTGCACCTGCTTCAACTTTATTCATGGCTGTTGGAACAAATTGTTCTCATCTGCCCATTCCACAGAGGAAAGTGTTCTCATGCTTGAGGTTGACATCCCCCTAACTCACCAATAAGTTTCTGGTCTATCTGAGCCCTGAACCTGGTTTATCCTGCTTCCCAAGTTGGTTTTTCAGGATGTGTCTGATTCCATGCTATAGATTTTTAGAGCTACACGTGAGTTAGGTGATGGCAGACACCAAAGGTGGAGGACACCAAAGTCCTGAAAAGGACTCAGTAAGCCCTCACACCAGAGGTGTTAGTCCTCCCTCCCTATAACACCCCACCCGCTCCATTGGACCCCAGAGAGGTCCATTAAAGAAGTAATAAAAGTGTGCAGTAGGATCATCAGGAGTTCCATTTAACAAATAGCAAAGTTCTATTTCTATGAAAGTTTTCAGTCTCATCAGGCAAATGACTGTGACCAGCTATTAAGAGACATGCAGCCTCTGACTGTTTCAATTGATCAACAAACATTTATTAAGCACCTGTTATTCACTAGGCACTGTGTTGTGTACTAGGAATATAAAGACATAAGTGAAATAATCCCTGTCCTGAAGGAGCTTACAATTAAGCTGGTTGGTTGGTTGGTTGTTGCTTTGTTCTCAGAGAGAACCAAAATGACACCACTATGCTAGAGTCAAGTTATAATGTGTCTGACTGAGGCTGATCAAACCAATATGAGCTTAGAAGGTTCTATCACAGGTTGGGTAAAAATAGTCCACGTGAATATCTGGGGTTGACTGTCTAAATTTGTGCATCTTGTGTTTTCTGCTTTACTTATAGAGCACAGCACCTTCTCTGATGTGGGCCAGTGTGCCAGTGTCTCCCATGTCTAACAGTCAATTCCAAAGCTCTTAAGAGAGAATCAGAGTGTTCTCTTATTGTTTCTTCTGACCACCATGTGAACACTTGCCCTATGTAAGTGCTCCATAAAATAGTCTCTATGAATCAAGCATACATTTTGCACTGAAGCAATGTAGCCAGTCCATTGAAGTTGTGCTCTCTGAAGCAGAGTTGGAACGTTTGGCAGTTTAGTTCAAGAAAGGACCTCAGGGTCTGGTATCTTATCCTGGCAGGTGATCTTCAGAATCTTCCCAAGACAATTCAGATAGAAGTAATTGAGCTTCCTTGTATGGCGCTGGTATACTGTCCAAGTTTCACAGGCATACAACCATGATGTCAGCACAATGGCTCTGTAGAACTTCAGTTTGGTAGTCAGTCTAATAATTCTCTCCCACACTTTTCTTCAGAGCCTCCCAAACACTGAGGTAGCCTTGCTAATGCATGTGTCAACTCATTATCAATGTGTACATCCCTAGAAAGTACACTACCAAGGTAAGTGAACTTATTCAGAGCATTCAAAACTTCTCCATTTGATGTAACCAATGGTTCCACATATGAATGGTCTGGTAGTGGCCCATGAAATACCTGTGTTTTCTTGGTGGAAATTGCTAGGTCAAAATTAGCACAAGCAGCAGAGAATCAATCCATACTTCGTTGCATCTCAGATTCAGAGGCTACATTGACTGCAAAAAAAATTTAAAAATCATGCACCAACACTGCCTCCACTTTGTTCTTGGCTTATAGCCTTTTCAACTTCAATAATTTACCTTCAGTGAGGTAGTGTATCTTGATGCTGTGTTAGTGCTCATTGAAGGCATTTGATAACATGGCTGGAAACGTCATGCTAAAAAGCATGGGAACAAGCACAGAGCCTTATTTCACTCCATCTGTGACTGGAAAAGCAAGAGATTTTTGTCCATTATCCAGAACCCGAGCAAGCATACAATCACGAAATTGATGTACAATGTTGATGAAGTTCTCCAGACAACCAAATTTTGACATAATTTTCTATAAGCACTCACAACTGACAGTATCAGAGGCCTTGATCAGATCTACAAATGTTGTGTACAAACTGCTTTTCTGCTCCTGGCATTTCTCCTGGAGTTGTCAAGCATCAAACACCATATCGCCTGTTCCTCAGCCCTTTTGAAGCCACAGTGATTTTTAGGTAGAAGACCCATCTTCCAGCCTATTAAGGAGTATTCTGGCAAGCATTGTGCCAGCAATGACTAAGAGAAAGACCTCCTTGTGATTGCTACAGAACAATCAAATAATGAGAGATTCAGTACTTAAAGTACATGAAGTATGTGTTTAATTAATATTTATTGACTGAAATGTTGATTAAATAGGAATAGACAAAACAAAAACAAGATAATTGGCATTAGGATACTCTGGAAGCTGGTAGAAAAAGAAAGCCTTCATACAAAAGGCAGTGTTTGGGCTGACCAATGAAGAAAACTAAGGATTCTGAAAAGTGGAAGTGAGAAGGCAGTGTCCTTTAGGCATGGGAGGTAGCCAATGCAAAGCAAGTGAGATGGAAATAAAGTGCCATATATGAGCAACAGTAAGGATAGTTTTGGACCAGAGTATACAAGAGGAGCAATAATGGATTATAAGGATGGAAGGTCAGGATAGGGGCAGGTTGTGAAGAACTTTAAATGCCAGAATGAGGAATTTATATTCAGTCCTAAAGGTAATAAGGAATCACTGAAGTTTAGTATACCTAACTCCCACCTACCTATCCATTCTTCTCACACCTTGCTCCCCAACACATACTCTTTGATCCAGTGACACTACCCTTCTGGCTGTTCCAGGAACAAAACACTCTATCATTCAGCCCCAGGCATTCTTTCTGTATGTCTCCTATGCCTGAAATGCTCTCCCTTCTCCTCTCCGGCTATTGAACTCTCTGCCTGTCTTTAAATCTCCATTAAAATCACACCTTCTACAGGAAGCCTTCCCCAAATCCTCTTAATTCAAATGCTTTCCTTCTTTCAAATTATTTTCTACTTATGCTATATATAGCTTTCTTTTTTGTTTGCATGTTGTCTCTTCCATTAGACTGTAAGCTCCCTGAGTGCAAGGACTGTCTTTTGCCTCTTTTTGTATTCCCAGAACTTAGCATAATGCATGGCATATAGTAGTCACTTAATAAAGGTTATTTAATTGAATAAACAAGTTACATGGTGCTGCAGAAATGTCCCTCTGGCAACTATGTGGAGAGTGGATAATGGTAAGGGCTTGTGAAATATAAAAAAGGGAAAAAAGGGAACTCACAGAGAATAGCTTATATTTTCTCAGCAAAACCCTAGCTGAGGTCCTCAGCTGTGAAAGTGGTAAGGGTTACTAGTGTGGGAGAAGTTGTGACTTGCTTAAGATCACACATGTTATTACAAAGTCAGAGATTGGAACCCAGTCATCCTGACTCCAAATTTCAGTTTTCTTTCTACTCATTTTCTTCTTAATGTTACATATGTATATCCACATCGATGTACTTATTTATGTATGTGTGTATATACACACATATGTATGTATATATTATAATATTTACATTATATATACACATAATATAGCAAAAATAATTATTTATATTATATATACATACTTAAACACATATGTATGGATGCATATATAATATATATGTAGTGTGTGTGTGTGTGTGTGTGTGTGTGTGTGTGTGTAATATTATTGCTAGGTGGCCTAATTGATAGAAGTCTAGATTTGGAGTCCCAAGAACCTGACTTCAAATCTCTTTCTTAAACACTTTCTAGCTGTGTGACCTTGGACAAACCATTTAACTTCTGGCTGCCTCAGTTTCCTCATCTGGAAAAATGGGGATAATAATAATAGCACTTACCTCACTTGGAGGATTTGTTGTTTTGAGCATTAAATAAGATATTTTAAGCACTTTAAACATTCTAAAAGACTATCTAAATGTTAGCTCTTACTCTTATGTAGTATTATACACAGATATAGAGCATGTATCATCTTGGACAGTTCTTCAATAGAGCAGCAAAGGTTTGGTGTCTTTTTGCATTTGACAGTTTCATAGATTTACTTCCTGACCCAAATGAATGTCTTGCTGAAAAGGTTAATGCTTATCTACTCCATCATGATGTCCACATTTGGATTTTCTCTGTCTGATTTATCCCATTTCTAAACAAAGAATCACACTTTTTTTAATGTCTAGGACCCCAAGCATGTCAACTACTCTTTCTCCTTGGCAGGAGGAAATTCTAGATATTCACTACACAAAATGATATATTAAACTGTGTGACAGTCAAGAAATAGGAGTCTCAAAATCAAGTATCCCATCTATATACATGACTGATATTACCAGAGGCACTTCTAACACTGCTCTGAAGTCCTAACCTAAGTGGGTCTATTCACTGTTCCTGAATTTCATGACACTCCCAAACAATGGTATTCTATAAATTAAATATGCATTAGTGAAACTTGAAAGGGATCTTATAAGCTATATTTATTTAGTGAAATATGTTTAAGTTTAATTGATTGGATTTAATTGGATTCATTTTGTTACCCTGAAAGTTAGGGGAAAATCAATGACGATTATGAGGTTTGGGATATATAGGCACTGGGCCACAGCTTTGCAAAGGTACAGAGGGATTAAAATTAATTTTCTAGCACAAATTGTGAGGTTTCAGGATGCGGATGGATTGTACGCCATTTCTTAACTAGAGGTTGAACTAGTATTTATGATGTGTTTCCTCTTCACATTTTCCCAAACAAAGAAAACATAGAATAGACCAGCATGCTGTAAATATTTCAGGTTTGCAACAAATAAAATTGTACAAAGCTAGCATATTAAAGTAATTCCCTATATCCAGTGATTTACTTGGGCCTCACACAAGATAACATGTGTGAGATCATTTCACCTTCACTGCTGGTTAGGGACTCTGGAGGCAAAAGAAAAAAATTAATTCCTTCTTTTAGCTTGAGTCAGTTGATAAGGTTTTTCAATGATGCTACTTATTTTTTGATATTTAATTTCTATTTTAATGTCAGATATCGTCATGAGATAAATCTGACTGGAGAGGAGGAAAAAAAATAGCAATTCACTGACTTCTATATTGCAAATTATCTGATTTTTTTGTTTTGTTTTGTTTTTACTGCCTGCAACTTGAATATGATCATACTTTAGCACTACAAATCTGATTTGATTTTTCCTATTATGAGCCTTTTAAGAACAGTCTTTTTAAAGGAAACTGTAAATAATTCCAGAGAGGATGTTTCTCTTCTTGATATTTATAATAGCAGAAAAAGCAACTAAACCCCTAGGTTCTAATATATCAAACATAATCTTTTTTTTCCCCCACTACTTTTTCTCCTAATAGATAACTATAGTCATCCAATAGACACAATGTTTTCCTTCACTCCCTAGGAGGGTACTAGTGATGGGAGTGCTCAAGGAGAATGCTATTGCCCCTATGTCTTTTGTTGAGGTCAAGGTATAAAAGCATTCTCCTCTTTTGAGTAAAGTGCCATGTAGAGTGGAGGCCATGCTGAGAGTACAATGGTGATATTGCAGAGTTGTCTGATCCAGCTTTCAGAGTTCAATACATTCCAGCATTTTAGCTGACTCTCTACCTCCTCTGGAATGCCAGCCAGCCTCTTCAATCACTCAGGTGCCAGGGATTCTGCCTTGGAACCAAAGCATAACCTCAACTTTAGAAGGAACTTGCTGAATGGAAAGAATGTAGCCCACATTTCCTATACAAATGTCATCATCTTGCACATGAAAGGGAGGATTAGGCCTAATATGGATTTGTATTTCAATTTATTTAAGAAAGGAAACAGAGTTTATTATCTCTATTTTACAGTACTGGAAACTGAGAGTGAGGTTAAGTGACTTGCCCAGGATCACACAGCTAGTGAACATTTGAGGCCAGATTTTAACTCATGACTTTCTATATCTAAATCCAGTGTTCTATCCACTGAGACACTTAGGTTCCTTGAGAAACTGGCAGTCCTAGAATACTGCAAAACCACAATATCTATAAAACTTTCAAGCTGGTATTATGGCATAGTAACCAGATGTGGCTTTAAGTCCTAATTCTACCATTTACTGGAGGTATGACCTAAACAAAATAACATCCCTTATGAAAATGAAGTGGAGGTGCTGAATTGATTTAAGGAGTTGGATCTGGTAGATAGGGTGCCTGAAGAACTAACTATGTAAAGAGGTTCATGACATTGGATAAGAAGGAGCAACCAAAAAAATTAAATTAAATTAATTTTTAAAATTCCAAAGGAAAAGGAGAGCAAGAAAACAAAATACTTATCTGATGAAACTTTATAAGTAGCAGAGGAAAGAAGGAAAAGGAAAGAAGAAAGGGAAAAATATATCAAACAGAATGCAGAATTCCAGAGAACAGCAAGGAAAGATAAGAAGGTTTTCTTAAATGAGCAATGCAAAGAAATAGAAGAATAGAATGGGAAAGACAAGCAATTTCTTCAAAAAAGAGATATCAAGCAAAAGTTTATCCAAAAATGGGCATGAAAAAAGACCCCCCCCCCCAAAAAAAATGGCAGGGACTTAACAGAAGCAGAAGAGATTGAGAAGTGGAAAGAATAGACAAAACAATTATATACTCATAACTTCAATGGTGTGGTTACTGATTGAGAGCCAGAAATATAGGAAAATAAAGTTAAGTAGGCTCACAAGAAGGCTAGTGGAGGTGATGGGATTTCCATCCTAAAGATGATGCTGTTAAAGTGCTGTCCTCAATAGACCAGCAAATTTGGAAAACGCATCTCTGGTCGCTGGATTGGAAAAGATCCCGTTATGTCCCATTCTAATGAGGGGTGATTCCAAGGAATGCTCAAATTACCAAACAACTGTTCTCATTTTACATATCAGCAAGATTATGCTTTAGATTCTGCCAGCTAGGCTTTAGCAGTATGTGAACTGAGAATTACAAGAAGAGCTGACTGGTCTTTGAGGAGCAGAAAAATTAGAGACCAAATTGTCAACATTCACTGATTATGGAGAAATCAAGAGAGTTCCAGAAAAAAAAAAGATCTACCTCTGCTTCACTGAGTACTCTAAAGTCTCTGTGTGGATCACAACAAAATGTTTCAGTCCTCAAAGTGATCAGAGTACCAGATCATCTTGTCTCCTGAGGAACCTACACGCAGGTCTAGAAGCAACACTAAGAACCAAACATGGAACAACTGATTGGTTTGAGATTTAAGGAATACAAGAAGGCTTTATATTATCATCATATTTATTTAATTTATATGTAGAATACAACATGTGAAATGCCAAGCTGGATGAACTAAAAGCTGGAATTAAGGTTTCTAGGAGAAATATCAATCTCAGATATGTATATAAATGATGGCAAAAAGTGAAGAATTGGAAAGCCTTTGGTGAGAGTGAAAGAGGATAGTGTAAAAGCTAGCTTGAAGCTTAACATAAGAAAAAAAAAACTAAGGTCTTGGCAAGCGGTCCCATCACTTTGTGGGAAATAGAGGAAAAAGAAATGGAAGCAATGTCAGATTTTTATTCTTGGGCTCAAATATTACTGCAAATGAAGAATACAGTTGTGAAATTAAAAGATGCTTGCACCTTGGAAGGGAAGCTATGGCAAATCTGGACAGTATACTAAAGAGATATTCCCTTGTCAACAGAGAGCCATATTGTCAAAACTGTGGTTTTTCCAGTTGCAATGTACGGCCGTGAGAGTTGGACTGCAAAGAAAGCTGAGTGCCACAGAATCAAGGCTTCCAAATAGCTGTGCTGAAGACTTTTGAGTCTCTTGGAGAGAAAGGAGGTCAAATCAGTCAATACTTAAAGAAATTTCAGGCTATTCACCAGAAGGTCAAATGCTGACAAGGAAACTTAAATACTTTGGCCACAAGATGAGAAGACAGAACTCACTGGAAACTCACTGATTTGGGGAAAGATTGAAAGCAAAAGGAAAAGGGGATAGCAAAAGATTAGATGATTAGATAGTATCATGGAAAAAAATGAGACTGAACTTGGACAGATTTCAAGCGATAGTGTAAAATAAAAAGGCCTGTCTTGCTATGGTCCATGGCATCACAAAGAGTTTGTCATGACTGAATGACAACAACAACAACAACAAAGGCCTTGAGAAACCACTTAAAATCTTCCATGACTCTATTTCCTCATCTGTAAAATGGGAATAAAATTACTTGTGCTATCTCCCAGTTCTTGTGAGATTCGAGTTATTCAAAAATATTTTATAACATTAATATTAGTTATACATATAAACTCTGCTTCAGATTATTAGATTGGCTATAGAGATTAGGGAATCATCTCTATTACATCCAAAGTTTTCAGCAAGTTCTAAAGTCAGCTACTCTTTACATCTCTATATTGCCTCTGTAAGTCACTTCCACTGACAACTATGCATGTGATTGCCAAATCTATTATCTCCTACTAGCCTTTCTCCTAAACTTACATTTCAGAATACTTGCTGGTTGTGTTTATTTAGAAGCTTCCTGAAATGCCTCACTGTTTCTCTGAATGCCTTATGTTCTCAAAAAAAAAAAAAAAAAAACCAAACCCAACTCATTGTTTTTATATAATTGTAGCAACACCTCCCAATTCCATCTCCTCCCACCCTTTTTTTTTTCATTGCACCACTACCTTCCCATTTACCTGATTGAAAACTTAAGGGTTTTACTTGATTCTTCCTTCTCAAAAATCATAAACATCTGATGCGTTGCCCATTCTTAAATAAATTATATTTAGACCATAATATAAGCCATAATAATTTCCAAATGCATATGACTTTGATATAAAATGTCATAAACAGAGTATCAAGGAAGGAAATACGTTTCATAATTATGGATGGAGAGAAGATTATTTACAAAAAAAAAAAGAAAAAATAGATTACAAGAAATAAAATTGCTCGTTTTCCTTACAAAATTCAAAAGTTTTTGCACAACAAAATCAATGGGGTTAGAATTAGAAAGAGGACATTAAGTTGGTGGATACTGCAGTAAATTTCTATGAAAGAAGTCTAATGTTCAAGATACGTGGGGGACTGATTAAAAAAATATAAGAATTAAAGACATCATCCAACAAACAAATGGTTGAATTAGGTGAAAAGGTAGTTCTGAAAATAAGAAATTCAAGCTATTGACAGTCATATTAGAAAAATATTTCAAAACATTGAGATATATAAATTAAAATAATTGAGGTTCTATTTTATGCTATTGATGTTGGTAAAGATTATTAAAAAATGAAAAATGACAGTTGTTTGAAGGAATATTGGACATGACCACTAAGTAATTGTTGGTAGAGCTATACATTACATCAACCATTCTTGAAAATAATTTGAAACTATGCTCCAAAAGTCATATCCACCGACCTTGTTGACACTGCCACTAAGCTTATACCTCAGGGATGAAAGAGAGGAGGAAAGGACCTATATTTTAAATGTACATGTGTATCTATTTATACATATAAGCATATTTTAGTAGGAAATAACTGGAAACAAAATAAAATGGAGGTGCACCAAATGAGAAATGAATAAACATATCATGCTTCATGAACATAACAAAATATCGTTGCTCACTAAAAACTGATAAAAAGGTATTCATAGAAATCTGGGACAACTCTTGTGAAGCATTTCAGAAAGAAATTTAGCAAAAACAGGAAAACAATCCATAAAATTTCTACAATATTTTAAAAGACAACTAACACTTATGGTGCAAGACATTCACACATCCAGAAGATGTGTAAGGGATTGATTCAAATTCATAAGAATGAGGACCATTCCCTAAGTGATAAAAGGTTCAAGGATATGAGCATAGTTCTCAAGGGAAGAAATGTAATCTATAGCTCCAAATCACTACTAATTAGAGAAATGCAAGTTCAAGCAATCTGAGGTCCCACCTCACATTGGCAAAGATGACCTCCCCAAAAAAATTACAAACATTGGAGGGACTTCAGAAAAATAAACACATTGATGTACTTGGTTGGTAGACTTGTGATTGGGTATATCCCTTCTGGAAAGCAATTTGTACATATAAGCAAATATTTACTGAACCATTCATACTCTTTGACCCAGTTATATCACTTATAGACCTATACCCCAAAGATAATTTTTAAATGAAAAGTTTCTTTATGTATAAAACTATTTATAGTAGCTTTTTTCATGTGGTGGTATAAACTGAAAGTTAAGGGGGCATCCATCAGTTGGGGAATGTCTCACAAACTGTAGTATATGAATGTAATGAAGAAAATGAGGGAAAATGGTTTCTAAGACAGAAGGAAAATGCTTGTGAATTAATGCAGATTAAAATAATCAGGATCAGAACAATTTATACTTTAATATCCAATATCCATATTGTAAGATAAACAATCCTAAAACATTCATGAACTCTGTTCAACTAAATGATGAACCATTATTTCAGAGCACACATGAAGACAACTGCCCACCTCATGACAGATTAAAGACTAACATTAAAAGTAAGAAACATATTTTTGGATGTGACCAATATGGAAATTTATTTTGTTTAACTATTCTTATGTGCTAGAGGGGTTTTATATTTCTTTATGCTTCTATCATTTTCACCCAGTGGCTAGAGAAAGGTGAGAGGGAGAAAAATGAATGTTTGATAATTTAAAAAAATATACTAAAATTTTTAAAAGTTTGATGCCATTCAAAAACACAAATGCTTTTGGTCTTTGTTCAGCCCTGATTAGTTATGTTATATCAGTGTTACTTTAAGGTATTCCAAAGCAGTTAGACACATGTTGAAATCCCCCTTGAGCCAGTTGGAAAGCCTACTAACATAGAATGATGCCATCACATTCTGATAGCATGATTGGTGGATCGTCTCTGGCAATAAAACCAGTGACCAAGTTCCTGCCATTGTGTTACTCAAGATTATGGTCAAACAAGGAATACTTTGGGGTCAAGCAAAATTCATAAAATATATTTACATGATTTCTGGAAGAGAATTTATGAAGACTGGCTTCTCTCTTCTACAAGGTGTAAGAATTGGCCTTAGTATGAGGTTTGTGTAAAATGCAGTTGAAGTGTTTTCTGTGCACCCATTAGGCCTAAAGTATATCTTCCGGTCGGAGAGTCAGCTTGGCATAGTGGATATAGAACTAGCCTTTAAGTTAGAAAGCCCTGGTGTAAGTCCACTCCTGCTTTTGAAATACTAGCTATGTGACATCGAGCAAGCTAATTAACTTCTTGGTTCCCCATGAAACTCTTTAACATGATAATGTATTTGTAACAATGATGGAAGAAGACAATAGATGGAGAAAATAGGAAGAGATTGGAGATGAAAGAGAGTAAATGCCAGATGTAGGAAAGCTCTTGGAAGGGAAAAGTGGGTATGTGATCAAGGGCAAAAGTAGAGGAGAAGGAGAAAGGCCACATCTTTATCAGAGATTAAAGAGATAAGAGGATTTTCTTGAGTGGTTTTGGTTTGTGGGGTTATTTTTTTTGTTTCATTTTGTTGTTGTTTGGTGGAGAGAAGGTGACATACAGAAGTTCAGACAGATCACCTTTATTTTCTCTGTAAAATTGGAAGCAAGATATACTAACAGGAGAAACCCTACCAGGATTTCACATTGGGATCTTTAGGGGAGAGGAAAGGGTTTCAAACAGTAACTACAAAGACCGTGACTTTTTTTTTTTATCAATGAAGAACAGAAATAATGTTATACATCCATAAAGGATCAGTTAGACTAGAAAACATTAATTTTTAGTGGTAATAGTTGCCGCTGTTTCTCTCTCACTAGTCTGCATGTCTTAGAGTTCAAAAACTGAGAAATAGGAAACCCCAGAATTATTTGGTTATTGTTGAGCAAATCACTATTATCAGATTCATCAGAGATAAAAAAAGTAGGAAGTAATGAAAGAGATCTTGTAAGCTACAGTGAAAAATCAAGACTAAGGATTGTGGCTAAATAAGATGACTATCTTCTTTGTCTCCAGAACTCAGTACCTGAGGACAAACATATTTTGCAATGATGATGAGAGGTCTTCCCATTCAACACTCAGGAAATAAAAGAAAGAAGACTTTTTACTGGTGTTGGAGCAAGAACTTTATGCCTTTTATATAAGAACTAGGAAATTTTTTATAGTCTTTAAGTTGATACAGCATGGCAGTACCTGGTTTTAGATGATGAAATACAAAGCATTTCAGTTAAGGCAAAAGCTAGAGGAAGTAGAACATCTAGAAAACAGGAAATGTGGAATACAGTGTAGTAGTGTCCAATGGATACTACAGGTTCATCAAGTAGTATATAACAGAGCATATTTAATGGAACAAAAGGAAATCACAGAAGAATACAAGACATGTTTTGCAAATAGTCTGGACTCTGACTCCAAATGACACCAGACCCAGCAGGGCCAACGAGAAAGCAGCACTAGAAGATATTAGCAGCCCTATAGCATCTTCAGCATGTGTTGGTACATCAAACATAATAGTAGTAGTTGCTGTTGTAGTAGTCAGCCCTGCCTCACTTAAATAGAATTCACTTGCAAGTCAAGACATCACCTTCCTGATGTCATTGGTCTTCTTTGAGAAGGAAGGACAAAAACAGCAAGTAGCAATAGGAGGAGAAGGAGTAATAGGAAGTGGAGAAGGAAGAGAAAAAGGAGAAGGAAGAGGAGTAATAAAAAGAAAAGTCATTATTCCTATATCACCATAAAGTTTACAAAGTGCTTTACATATGTTATGTTATCTGATCCTCACAACAAGCCTGTGAGGTAGGCAGTATCATTGTCCAAAAATTACAGATCATGAAACTGAGACTAAAATGGGCTAAGTCACTTGCTTAGGGTCACACAGATAGTAAGTGTATTAAGCAGGATTTGAAATCTGTCTTCCTCATACCAAGTCCAGAATCCTGTCCATGAGGTCCCCTACCAGCTTAGCTATTTGTGTTGCCTAAATATGTGTCCCTCAGTATGTTTTCTGTATCTCTCTACTGTTCCTCATAGTGTAGTTTATATTCATGAGAGAAAGTACCCTTGGTTTATATGATAATATTTGTTGTTATGAAATTTTTGCTGCTGTTTTTCTTAGTAGGTGATTTCATTTAATGTCTATACTTCTAACTAATGGCATGCTCTGGCACACGTAGGTAAATATATCAATGGAGGTTCATTAGCTGTAATTTTAAAGCCTAACAACATGCAAAGATCCTTGAACCTGGTAGCCATTCACTAGGAACCCACTCCAGCTACACTTTAAAATCTTCATTTGCTATCCCATCAACCCATATGTCTTTTCCCTTTTACAGATAAATTCATAGGGAGGGAAAAAAGTAATTTATGTTTACTATTTCCAATTATTCTCCCCAACTCACTTTTCAACACCTAATAATGTGGTTTTGGACTCATCACCCAAAAGACATTGCTCTCTCCAGAGTTACCAGTGATATCTTAATTGCCACATCCAATAACATTTTCTCAATCTTTATACTCCTTGAACTCTCTGCAGCATCTGACATAGTTGGTCATCCTCTAATCCTATGCTTTCTTTTCTTTGGGTTTTGTGACACTTCTTTCTCTTGTTCTATTTCCTTAGTTGTTCCTTCTCAAGCTCATTTGCTAGATTATCTATGTCCCTGTCACCTACCTGCACGTTTGTCTGTCAGTGTTATTTACCAAACTCTCTTCTTCACTCTTGAGGATCTCATCAGTTCTCATAGATTCAATTATCAGTCACATATCTAAGGAGATAATTTCCAGATTTATATATCCAGCCTTAATTTCTGAGCTCCAATTTCCTATCATCAATTTCCCAGAGAATAGTTTGATCTGGATGCCCTGTAATCATCTCAAACTTACAATAACCAAAAGAGAATTAGTTATTTTTCCACCTTGGCTCTTTCCCATCCCTCTTCCAAATTTCCCCATTTTTGTTAAAAATATCCATTGTTGCAGTCACCCAGTTTTTTCACCCTTGGAGTCTTACTTGTCTCTTCACTCTCACTCCCCCATTTTACCAATGATTTACCAAGTTTTATCATTTCTATTTCTATATCTCTTGGATATGATCCCTCATCTCAACTCATGTGAACATCAGTCTAGTTCAGGATTTCATTGCCTCTCATCTGGAAGATTGCCATAGCCACCTAAATGGTTTCTCTGACTCAAGTCTCTTTGTTCCCTAAACAACCCTCTACACAGATGTGAAAGTGATATTCCTAAAGTACAGTTATAACCAGGTCATTCCTCTGGTCAAAAAACCCCAATTGATTCCTGTTATGTCTAGGATAAAAAGTAAGCTTCTATTTTTAGCTTTCAATGCCCTTTCCAACCTAGACTTAACCTACCTTTTAAATATTATTCCCCTCCACATGCTCTATGTTCTACTCAAACAGCCTATATATTGTTCCTGGCACATAACATTCCATTTACAGTACTAACTTTGCATTGAATAACTATAGAGTTAAGACTGCAAAGGGATGAAAGTGAGGTCAGAGGAAGAGGGATGAATTAAGATAATAGAGAAGGACTAGAGGACAAAAGTATAGGAGACAGATTCAATAAATTGAGCATCGACCTTTATAGCTAACAGGAAGAACTGAGATCATAATAGTGGGGTTCCAAAAAACAAAATATGAAAACAGTACATAGTGTGTCATCTTTTAAATTTATTCCTTCTGGCCTTCCATATTCCTAAACTGTTTATGTTCTTTTCTATTATGGAAGACACAAGGGGATTGGAAAAATCTGTGTTGGGTGGGCTATACGATGATACAGTAAGTTTTACAATCAGAATCAGAGATAAATAGACAATATATTCTTGGTATACCTTCCTCCTATCCATTTGCAAAACCTGTTTTCCCTTTGAATCAAGAGGTTCCTAAGAAGTTCTCTCTTTCATTTACCCCCATCCCATAACAAGATCTCAGATGAAACTTTAGAAATCAAGGCAATTACCGAGAGATAGTTTCTAGAGAAATCTTCTATAAAAACAAATATTTATTACTTTTCCTATTATTGTATATAAAAGGAAGGAAGTAGGGGAGAAGAAAATGGAAGAAGAGAAGGGAAGAATGGAAGGAAGGAGGGAAGAAAGGAAAGAAAGAAGGGAAGGAAAGAAAGAACCAAGGAAGAAAGCAAGCTAGGAAAGAGGGAAGGAGGAAGGGAAGGAGAGGAGGAGCAAAGTAGGAAAAAAATGGACAGAAGGAGAGAATGAAGGAGGGAGACAGAAGAAAGAAAGAAGAGGGAGAAGGAAGAAATAGTAGCAGTGAGCACTTTATAATCAGAAAATTCCCCTATTGACTAGTGAATAGACTTTAAGTATGAGGTAACCTGGTCAAGGAATGACAGTATAGTAAAGACTCTGTGCAGTCTGATACTGATATAGAGAGGACAATCTCTCAAGAACACAAACACATCTTATGAGAGGTTTTGTTCTAACTTTTTCTATCATATATCTAATTCTTTCTCAGATGGCCAGTAAGAAAAAAAAAGTGTATTTCAAAGAGGAAAAAAAATATAAATCTAATCTAAGACTTTGTCTTAGTGGAAAATCCTAGCTAGAAGGCCTGGTTCGCATAACATACCAATTGCTTATATCAAGGTGGGAAAATAGCCACAGTCCACACAGCAGCTCCTTGCTTTACTCACCTGGGGAAAATGGAGATTATTCTGTTTCATTCAATTCCACAAACATTTATTATGGGACTTTTAAACTTGGATGAAATGTAAAGCTTAGATAAGCCTCTGCCTTCATGGTTCTTTTATAATCTACTACATGATATAACAAATATGCAACCATTATACAAGTAAAAAAATTCATTTCAATTAATGGAGAATTAATCCTTCCCTGGCTTCTATAGCCACCCTGCAGATGCCTGGCCATGAAACCCTGGCAATCAACCCCCTCTTCTACTTTTCCTGTGATGAATGAAGAATATAGGAAAAACAAGATGAAGATGATTTTTTGGTTTCCAGAATAAAAAAAGTCTCATTGAGACAAGAAAATGGTGAATTTCTGGCTATTCCTTTATATCATTTTCCTCCTAACCCTAGTTCTTGTGAATATTGCAGAAGGTTTGTATGATCCTCCTCATCCCACAGCCTCTCAGCGGCTTTTCTCTGATTCTTTGAATATTGTATGGACAATAGGACAGCATCTAAGCTAAGCTTGTTAGTACTCTAAATACACAATTGACCCATGTACTTTTCTGGTCCTGCTCATATGTATGCTTGGTGAGACACACATGTATATGTCATGTCACATGCCTTTGAAAACATTTGAAGGCATTTGTGTATATTCACTTATGGGTACATATATGTATATACATAAATGACTGTACAAAATACATTTATGCACACACATTTCTGTATATGTGGACAAATAGATTTACTTATGTGTATTAACTAACTAAAGAGGTTTCTAATCTGATGTGTCATAATCTGGATAACATACATTTTTCATCCATTTCATTTTTTAAGTGTGGATAAATAGGCTCATTTCTATTAAGTTGTCATGGCCAAATACCATACCCAGAAACGAATATTACCTGGGCCAGAAAAGGATATGGGCCAAACATACATAAAATAGGAATAAAAGTAACTAAAAATCTTCCTTCCCCTCAATACAATATTCATAGAATCAAAGGCAAGCCTCTATCACAGAAAGGTAGATCCTCTAAAAGTGTTTTTAGAAAACCGTAGGCAAGAATTGAATAATATTGCAATGTATAGGTGGAGCTTGGATGATTATAAGGAAGTAGAGAACACCACAATGAAAAGATTGTAAGATCCATTGAAGTTTCTAAATAAGTGTATCTGTTCCCTTTAATTTTTCCCCACCCAAGATTTGCAAGAAGTTAAATATAGAGCAAAAAAGTTCTTTATTGCTGAGTAAACAATTGTTATAGGTAACAAACCATACAGGTCACATTCCTAGACAACAAAGTCACAAGCCCTTGGCAGCAGCCTTTGTGCTAGACTGCAGGTAGTTTTTGGCACAAGTAGTGGAGCAGGAGTAGGAAACATCTTGGGCAGCCTATTTCTGGTCCAGAACAAAGGAACTTCCATCTGTTGGGAAAACAAAATGCTAGACAAAGAGAATGTTGACTCTGCAGTAGAAGGCCCCAAGCTGCAAACTATTTATACAAGAGAGACTCATTTAGAGCAGCGAGTCAGACATGTGATAGTTGGGGAAGAGAGGGGGATGGAAAAGGATAATCTTCCCAAACATCTGTCATGATTATACATAAAACCTTACTATTGAAGTCGGAAATGATCTATTTGGTGCTCCTGATCTGTTAAAACTTACTTATGTGATTGAATCTTTGCAGTCACCATAATGGCTTTCTATCACTTTTTATGGTCCCTCACCACTATACCCAAGCAATAGGGGAATACATAAGCAGCGTAATGAACAGGTCAATATAGAAGATGCATTTGACCATTTAAATCAGAGAACAAGAGCTAACATATGCTACTCTGTTTCCTTCCAAATAAAGCAAGGAAGTGAACATACTGGTTCTTGGGGGTCTTTGAGTCAAAATCAGTTTCAGCTTCACGATTGTTCCTTTGCTCATGTAACACTAGTTTCACCCAGAACCTCATCAGTGCTAGGTATGAAGCAGAAGCTAAAATCAAAGAAAAATTATGGAAAACTTCTCTGCTCTAACATAAGAGAGAAGAAAAAGTGGTCACCCCACAGCTTCAAGGTATTTGGTAATTATTCAAATCACAGCTTGTCTCCTGAAGGGCTGACTGACTAAAGCACAGTAAAGGCCTTTCCAAATTTACTAAGATGCAGACTGACCTTGTTTCCTTGACTCTGTTCTTGTGTTAGTGTGGATACTTAATTATTTAGTTGGGGTTAGGATAGGAGGGTGTTATTCTTATCTTTTTGTATACATATATGTATGTGTTTTGTGTGTGCAATATATTTTCTAGCTTTATCCATTGCTCAATTTACCCATGAAAAGGTAATTGAGAAGGCCTATCTTTCTGCTTATTTACACCTCCACATATACAGAGAAAGAGAGAGTTAAGTTTTCCATTTATATTATAATATTAAAATATGAATACTACCTAGCTTTGTGGTTGCCTAGATGAATGTTGAAGTAGGAGCTCAGAGTTTAATGGAAGCAGAGCTGGAGGGTACTAAAGAGATTCTAGCTCCATCTATGCATATTCCTCCTACCAATCACTTCTCATATTATTCAACTTTTATCCACATGCTGCTATAAATCCTCCACAGAGTCCACTAAATATTCAGAGGGCCTGCTTTGAGGTCTCTTGATATTGTATGGATGCTAATGGAACACACATTAGCTCACAACTATTCTCTCTCATTCTTTCTGCATAGTATCAGTCCAATTGTCTTTTCCAGTCATACATCCAATCAAGCAAACAAGCAAGCCACAGGCATTTATTAAGCACTGTGGTAGGTGTTGGAGGGCATAAGAAAAAAAAAAAAAGAACAATCTATTGTGAAAGAACTAATCTAGTAATCTTTTATTAATTATTTATCAACAGAATAACATTAATTTGAAAACATGTTCCCTTTTTTCTCCAACACAATCCAGATCAGTTTTATCCTCCTGTTCAATTCTGGGCCAAGTTCACCAACCTTGTGTATTGTGTACCCAATATATGTGTACCAGGAGAAAAGTATTATAGCTTCTTGGTCTAATTATAGATCAATGTCTGGATAGTATGTGTCACCCGATTGGATTTTCTTGTGTGTATTATTAAAGCAAAATCTTTTGAGTGATTGGCACATCTGGCATACATGTCCTGTAGCAGTCACTATGCTAAGCATTACAAAAAGAGCTAAAAGACAGTACCTATCTCAAGAAGCTATTTTTCATAATGGTAGCAAAAAACCTTTGGCAAGCACATTTCCCTCTGCCATGTATCACATGTTTATGATCAAACAAATGATGTATAAGCTTTTAAAAAGTAATTTTATTGCTATTTTCTGCTTCTTAACTCACACATAGTATTTCATGTATTCCTCTTACAAAGGGCCATCCCATATGACAAATAGTATTTTTTAAAGGGAAAAAAAAATCATCAAAATTGAAAACACTGAAAAAAATTGGAAATGTGCAATTGTGGACCTCTTACCTCCACAAAGGGGTAGATTCAAATATGTTCTCATGTCACTTCATATGAGTCCCACAAATCCTTTGTGTTTTTATACATTTATACATTTAATTTTGATTTTTTGCTATGTCTCTATTTCCATTGTTGTCATTATCAAGTATATTTTTTTCTTGGCTCTTCTTACTTCACTGTACATTAGGTCATACAGATCTTTCCATGCATCTCTGCATCCATCACTCACATGATTTCTTATACAATGGTAATATTCTATTGTATTCATGTACCACAATTTGTTTAGCCATTCCCTAAATGATAGGCACTAACTTTGTTTCAAATCCTTGGTTCTCCCCAAAATTGTCCTGCTATAAATAATTTGGAATATATGGGAATTTTTTTAAGTCAATGATCTCCAGATATTGGAGTCTCTGGTTCAAAGGGAATTGGCATTTTAGTCACTTTATTTGTTTTCTACAGTGATTTCCAAATTGCTTTCCATACTGATGGTACAACTTCACAGCTCCACCAACAATATATTGGTGTTCCTCTCTATAACCCCTCTAACACTGAATATTGTCTTTTTTATCATTTATGCTATGTGGAGGGTGTGAAGGCTGTTTCACTTCAGGGTTATTTTGATTTTCCTTTTTCTTATTAGTGATTTGGAGCATTTTTTCATATGATTGTGAATACTTTGTAACTCTTCTAAGAACTTTGTTCAAATATTTTGACCATTTTTCTATTTGGGAATGGCTATCAGCCATATATCGATATATCTGTGTGTGTTTGTGTATATATATGTATGTATGTATGTATGTATGTATGTATGTATGTACGTATGTATGTATGTATGTACATACGTATGTATGTATATGTATATATATGGTGAGGGTGGGCACTACTTTACTTTGGATTTTTTTTGTTGTGCAGTCATTCAATCATGTTGTAATGGTAATGGGGATTTGAAAATCTTCCCTGCCCCTTGTAATGGTAAACAAACAAGCACTTAGCACCTTGTTTCAAGTTAAGCCTTGCCCTTGATTATATCAAGCCTCTGTTAGGAAACAGAACTTGTGAATCCCATAGTGGGAGGAACTTTCTGATGCAACAGGAAGGGGTGGGACAGGGAGGAGCTCATAGCCAGGATAAAAAGCTGAGCGCAAGCTGAGAATGACCCAGAACTTCCGGAAGCAAGCAGTGTGGAGGCTGAGGAGCTACCTTGAGTGAGACAAGGGCATTCTTGCTTGAGGGAGTCTGTTTTGTTTTAAATGCCTAATGGAGGGAAGGTTTGGGAAGGCTTGAGAATGTTGGTGTACACTGTATTGGTTATGTGTACCAACTTCATGGTTACTGTAATGAATTTGACTTTCTGGTTTGGGGATTCTATTTTCTGGTATTTCAATAAACCCTTTGGTTCTGTCCTCCATGTGGAGAGCCTGTTTTGTGATTCACTATACCAACAAATTCAAAGCCTCCATGGGAGTTGTGAATATTGCATTGGTGTTACATGTATCTGACTCTTCATGACTCCCAGCCTTTCTATCCTCCACTATCTCTCGAAGTCTATCCAAGTTCAGGTTCATTGTTTCCATGATACTATCTATCTGCCTTTTCCTTTTCCTTTTGCCTTCAGTCTTTCCCAAAATCACATTCTTTTTTAGCTTCAGCTTCAGTAGTTGACCTTCAAGTGAATATAATAGATTAATTTCTTTAAATATTGATTGATTAAAATTCCTTGATGACCAAGGAACTCTCAAAACTCTTCTCCAGCACTATAATTTGAAAGCATTGATTCTGGTGCACTTAGATTTTATGGTAATCCAACTCTCACAGTCATATATTGCTAATGTAGAAAATATAGTTGGACCATATGGACCTTTATCAGCAAGGGGATGTCTCTGCTTTTTAGTATGCTGTCCAGATTTGCCATAGCTTTCCTTCCAAGGAGCAAATATTTTTAATTCCATGGCTGTAATTGCTGTCAACAGTGATCTTTGAGCCCAGGAATAGAAAATCTGACACTGCTTTGATTTTTCCCTCTATTTTCCAGGAAGTAATGGAACCAGTTGCCAAGATCTTAGATTTTTTTGAGGTTAAGCTTCAAGAGAGCTTTTATACTCTTCTCTCTTTCACCCTCATCAAAAGGCTTCTTAATCCTTCAATTTCTGCCACCAAAGTGGTATCATCTGCATATCTGAGATTGTTGATATTTAGCTAGGCAACTTTAATTCCAGCTTTTGATTCATGAAGACTGGCATTTCACATGATATATTTTACATGTAAGTTAAATTAATAAGGTGATAGTATGCAGCTTTATCATACTCTTTCAATCTTAAACCAATCAATTGTTCCATGTTAAATTCTAACTGTTGGCTTCTTGATCCACATAAATGTCCTCGGGAGACAATTAAGATGATTTGGTACTCTGATAACCTTGAGGACTTACAGTATTTTGTTGTGATCAACACAGTCAAAGACTTTACAGTAGTCAATGAAACAAGTAGACTTTTTTTTCTGGAACTCCCTTGAGTTCTCCAGTGAATGTTGACAATTTGGTCTCTTATGTCTCTGCCTCTTCAAGTACCAACCTCCTCTTCTTGTAATTCTCAGTTCATATATTGCTGAAGCATAGATTGTAGGAGCTCAACTATAACTTTGCTGGCATGTAAAATGAGAGCAATTATTCAGTGATTTGAACATTCCTTGGCATTGCCTTTCTTTAGTTTGGGACATAAATTTATCTTTTTCCAGTCTAGTTGACACTGTTGAGTTTTCCAAATTTGCTGGTATGAGGGAAGCATTGCCTCTTATTCTAATTATCTTTTGAGTTCCTATGTTAGCATTCCAGTACCCTATAATAAATACGATGACTTTTTGAGAATGTTATTTCTGGAAGATGTTCAGCACCAGTGGATGAAGCATAGAATTGTATTACTGTGATGTTGAATGATTTGCCTCGGATTTTAACAGATATAGTTCTGTCATTTTTGAGATGATATCCTAGTACTGTTTTTGTCACTCTTTTATTGACTATGAGGACAATTCCATTTCTTCTAATAGATTTGTGCCCACAGTAGAATATATAATGATCACCTAAACTAAAATCACCAATTTCTGTCCATTGAAGTTCACTGATACTGACATTGATGTTTAATCTATCCATTTCTTGTTTGATCACATCCAGTTTACCTTGGTTCATAGATCTATATTCCATGTTCATTGCAATATTGATCTTTACAGCATCAGACTTTTCCTTTTATCACCAGACACATCTGTAGCTAAGCTTCCTTTTGGCTTTGGCCCAGCTACTACATTAATACTGGAGATACTTATATTTGTTCTTCACTCTTCCCTGGTAGCATATTGGACAACTTTGGACCTGATGGGCTCATCTTCCAATGTCATCTCTTTTATCATTTTAATACCATCCATGATTTTTGATTTTGTTTTAGGCAAAGATACTGGAGTGGTTTGCCTTTCCTTCACCTTTTGTCAGAACTCTTCACTATGATGTGTGCATCTTGGATATCCCTGAATGGCATAGCTCATATTTCATTGAACTGCACAAGCCTCTCAACCATTACAAGGCAGTGATCCAGGAGGGGTTTATCTTGGATGCCAACATTTTATCAGAGAAATTTTGTTATGAAGATTTTTTTTCACATTTTATCACTTCCCTTCTTATCCTAGAACACATTAGTGTTGTATATGCAGATGCTACTCAACTTTATTTTTTTTTTGCCCTTTTTTTTGGAGGGTAATTGGGGTTAAGTGACTTGCCCAAAGTCACACAGCTAGTAAATGTGTCAAGTGTCTGAGACTGGATTTGAACTCATATACTCCTGACTCCAGGGCCAGTGCTGTATTTACTGCACCACCTAGCCACCCCCTAACCACCCCACTATTCAGCTTTAAGTAATTGAGGTGATCTATTTATCTTTTATGATTGTCTATCTTTTGTTTGATTAAGAATATCGTTTCTAACCATAGCTGTGAGAGATATATGTTCTGTTTCACTTTTGATATTTTATAGGATATTCTGTAAATTTTACAAAGTATCCTCTTGGTAATTTGATTGCATAGCACTAAAAATATAAATCAATCATGTTAGTATTATAATTTTTGTTATATTAATTTGGTATAATGAGTACTGAATATTCCTCCAGATATTTAAGTTTTTATTTCTTTAAGGAATATTTTGTAATTGAATCTATACAAATCTTTTATATGCTTTGAGAGGTTGATCCCCAGATATTTTGTGCATTTTGTAGTAAGTTGTAATGGAATTTCCCATTCTATTATTGTTTCTTGTGTTTTGTTATGATTTAGAAATGTTGTCAACTTTTGAGGATTTATATTATAGCCTGTAATTTTGCTGACATTATTAATTGTCTTATTGGAAAAGGTACTAATAAATCCCTATTGCACAGTATGCTACCTAGGTTTTAGATATATTCTTTTTATGACATAAAAAAGATTCCTTTGAGCCTATACATTTCAGGGTTTTTAGCATAAAGGGATGTTGTATTGTCAAAGCTTTTTCTTCATCTATTGAGATGATCTTGTGATTTTATATATTTTGGATTTTAATATGACTAATTATGTGATTATTTTTTCCAAACACTGAGCCATCATTGTATCCTTGGCATAATTCTCAGTTGGTCATAATGAATACTTTCTTGGATAAGTTGCTATAGACTGTTTGATAAGACTTTGTTTAAAATTTCTGAGTCAATGTTCATTAATGATAAGTGGCTTATATTTTTCTTTTTATATTTTATTTTCCCTCTCATTTAGGTATTAAGACTCTATTTATCTCATAAAGGAATTCTTGTAGGGTGCTTACTTTCTCAATTTTTGAGAATAATTTGTAAAGTGTGGATCCTTTTAAAGTTTGATAGATTTCTGTGAATCCATCAAGGCCATGAGTTGCTGATTTTTGTTTTTGTTTTTGAAGTTCTTTTACAGGTAGACCTATTCCCTTTTCTGAGATTAGGTTATTATCTGGTCTTCTGATAATTTGAGTATTTTATATTTTTGAGGATATTCTATATGTTTGAGGTTATTCCCCTCTGTCATTTGTGTTCTCAGTTTTCTTATCATATAACTGCATGAGGTTTTGATTATTCTTTTTTATTTTTTCGATTTTGCCAGGAGAAATCTGGTGATTTTACCTTGATCAAGTGCTATTTTATTGATTTGACTTTTCTATTGTCTTCTTTTTAATATTATTTAAGGATTATACATGTTATAAGTTTTAAAAGAACTAGCCTTATATGATTTTTTTTGTTTCCAATTTACCTATTTTATACCTAATTTTCATATCTCATATTTTGTGCCTATATTGTTTGTTTATGTATTGATTTTCTAATTTACAAATGCATATTCAGCTTATTAATCCTCTCTCTTTTTTTGTCCTGTTAATGTATGATTGTAAGAATGTGATTTTTTTTTTCTCCCTGAGGATTGTTTTAACTGCATCACAGAAATTTTGGTGCCTTTCTTGGTAGATAAAAGCATTTCTTTACTGCTTACCATGTGCTGGACGATGTATTAAATTCTGTTAATACAATTATAAGGGAAAGAAACACAGACCCTGTCCGCAAGGAGCTTATATTACAGTGGGGGAAGACAGAACACAAAGTCAGTTGAAAAGGGCTTGGGGAAGAAGGAGAAGTGAATAGAGCAAGATAGAAAAGTAGTCTGGGAAGCCCTAGTTTGAAGCATGCATTCCTCTAATGGAGATTCTGAGGAGGAATTACTACAGTGGGGAAGCCAAAGGTAAAGGCATTTCCAGAGTAGGAAGACCTCTGAGGAAGAAACAGAGAAGTAGTGAAGAGAGTCATGTGCTGAGTCAAGTTTGAATTGAATTTTTGTCTTTACATCTTTCAAGGACTCTTGAATTATTTTGACATAAGTGGGAGATATATCATTTTGGAGGGGAATATACATTAAAGTAGCATTTTCTTTATTGAGTCTTTTTTTTTCCCCTAAAAGACAACAAAAAATAAGTACAAAATCAAATACTTCCAGGAGCTAAGATGGCAGAGGAAGCAGGAAATCACCTGAATTCTCCCATATTAACCTCCAAATAACTAAAAAATAGTGCTCCCAAATGAATCCTGGAATGGCAGAACCAGCAAACAAATGGAATGAAACTATATTTTAGCCCAAGAAACTTGGAAGATTAACAGGAAAGGACAAAAGAGGCACTCAGTCCAGGACAAGAAGTATCTTGGAAACCTAGCAGCAGACTTGCCTCAGCAAATCACTGAGATACCCTGAACCCCAGTGTTGCACCAGGATAAAACGCAAATGTCAACACTGGGACCCACCATTTGCCTCAGCATAGCACCAGTGCCTGGGACCTGCCATGTACCTCAATGGAGCCATAGGCAAATGGGGAGATCCCAAAGTCCAGGCTTCTCATGTGCCTTACTGCAGTCCCAGGTGAACAAGCAGGCACCAGTACTGGGAGTACCTGATCACTCCCTTCACCACAATATGCCACAGCCCAGAAACAGGTAAGTTGCTAGACCACTGTGGATTTCAAACATGTTAGCTACCCCAGGCCCCACTCCACTTATTCAGTGCAGCACCAGGCATTAGGGTCATTTACAGAACTCAGGGAAGCACCTGATCTAGGTTGCAGTCCTGAGGCAAGGAGGAGTCCTGGCATGGTAGGAGCTTATGGAGGCAGTTGAGAGGTAATCCTCCCCACAGTTCCAAGGCAGAAATGAGTGCTTGTGCTCACTGACAGCCCAGAGCACAGATCAGGAGAGGAGTAAAAGCCTCTCCTTTGATTGTATCATCATGGAAGAACTGAAATATTACTGATCTCTAGAATTATCTCTGAAAATGGCTGCACAAAATCCTTGAAGTTTGGAACAGTGCATCCTCAACACTGGAAGCAGAGTCCTAGCTTAACAAAGAATTTAAAAGTCAAGTAATTGACTGGTGAAATTAGCAAACAGTGGGAAAAAAACTCAGACTATAGAATCTTACTTTTGTGGCAAAGAAGATCAAAACATAAAACCAGAAGAAGACAACAAAATCAAAGCTCCTACATCAAAAGCCTCCAAGAAAAATATGCATTGGTTTCAGGCCAAGGAGAAGGTAAAAAAAAAATTCAAAAATCAAGTAAGAGAACTAGAGGAAAAATTCAGAAAAGAATTTTCAAAAAAATTCAAAAATTAGAATGATGCAAGAAAATCATGAAAAATGAGTCAACAGATTGTTAAAGGAGATGCAAAAAAAATACTGAAGAAAATTACAACCTAAAAAAGATAGCAAAAGGGGTCCAAAAAGTCAAAGAGGAGAAGAGTGTCTTAAAAAGCAGAAGGGGACAAATGGAAAAGAAGGTCCAAAACTTCACTGAAGAAAATATTAAAAATTAGAATGAAGCCAAAGAAGCTAATGGCTTTATGAGAAATCAAGAAATTATAAAACAAAAACAAAAGAATGAAAAAAAAAAAGGAAGATAATGTGAAATATCTCATTGGAAAAACAACTGACCTGGAGAGATAATTTTAAAATTATCAGACAACCTGCAAGCCATGATCAAAGAAAAAAAAAAAGCCTAGACATCATCTTTCAAGAAATTATCAAGGAAAACTGCCCTGATGCTCTGGAACCAGAGGGTAAAATAGAAATTTAGGGAATCCACCAATAAACTCATGAAAGAGATTCCAAAAGGAAAACTCCTAGAAATATTATAGGTAAATTCCAGAGTTCCCAGGTCAAAGAGAAAATATTGCAAGCAACTAGGAAGAAATGATTCAAATATTGTGGAAACACAATCACGATAACATAAAATTTAGCAGCTTTTACCTTAAGGGATTGGAGAGCTTGGAATATGATATTCCAGAGGTCAAAGGAGCTATGATTAAAAGCAAGAATCACCTACTCAGTGAAACTGAGCATAATTCTTCAGAGGAAAAAAAATGAAAATTCAATAAAACAGAGGACTTTCAAACATTTTTGATGAAAAGACCAGAGGTGAATAGAAAATTTGACTTTCAAATACAAGACTCCAGAAGCATGAAAAGGTAAATAGGAAAGAGAAATCATAAGGAACATATTGAGGCTCAACTGTTTACATTCCTACATAGAAAGATAATATTTGTGACTCATGAGACCTTTCTCAGTGTCAGGGAAGTTGGAGGAAATATGTATATACATATACATATGTGTGTGTATATATATATATATATATATATATATATATATATATATATATATATATATGTATATATATGTGTGTGTGTGTGTGTGTGTTTGTGTGTGTATACATGTACATATATACATATAGATATAGATAAACACAAAGCAAGAGAGAGAGAGAGCACACAGGGCAAGTTAAATATGAAGGGATGATATCTGAAAAATAATATTAAGGAATGAGAAAGGAATGTACTGGGAGAGGGAGAAAGGAAGAGGTAGAATGGGATAAATTATATCACATAAAAGAACCCAGAAAAAGCTTTTACTGGAGGAGAAGAGGGGGAAGGTGAGAGAGAATGAATGAATTATATTTTCATTGGATTTGATGTAAGGAGGGAATATCATAAACACCCAACTGGTTATGGAAATATATCTTACCCTAAAGGAAAGTAGAGAGCAGAGGGAATAAGAGGGGTTATGACAGAAGAGAGGGCAGATTGAGGGAAAAGTAATCATAAGCAAACACTTTTGAGGAGGGACAGGGTCAAAAGAGATGGAGGGAAATATATTTAGTCTTTCATAACATGACTATTATGGAAGTGTTTTAAATGACTACACATGTATAACCCATGCGGAATTCCTTGCTTTCTTAGTGAGGGTGAGTGGGGAAGGAGGAAGGGAGAGAATTTGGAATTTAAATTTTTAAAAACAAATGTTAAAAATTGTTTTTATATGCAACTGGGAAATATGATATGCACGCAATGGGATATAAAAATCTGTCCTGCCCTACAGGAAAATAGAAGAGAAAGGGAATAAAAGAAGGGGGGTGGTAGTAGAAGGGAGGGCAGATTGGGGGAAAGGGAAATCATTATGCACATCTTCTTGGGGTGGAGGGAAGGAAAAATGGGGAGAAAATTTGGAACTTAAAATGTTCAGGAAGTGAATGTTGAAAACCAAAAATTAATAAATAAATAAAAGTAAGAAAATATTCTGAAAAAAGATGAGCAAAAAACAAAAACAGGAAGCATCTGACCATAGAAACTTATTATGTTAACAGGGAAGATCAAGACACGAACTCAGAGGAGGACAACGATATTAAAACAGCTATGGACAAAGCCTCCAAAGAAAATATGAATTCCATTCAAACCCTAAAAGAACTCCTGGAAGAGGGCAAAATGGATTTTAAAAATCAAATAATAGGGGCAGCTAGGTGGCACAGTGAATAGAGCACCAGCCCTGGAGTCAGGAGGACCTGAGTTCAAATCTGGCCTCAGATACTTAACACTTACTATCCATGTGACCTTGGGCAAGTCCCTTAACCCCAATTGTCCTGCCTTCCCCCTCCAAAAAAAAAAAAAAGGAAAAACAAAAAAATAAAAATAAATAAATAAATAAATAACAGATAATAGAGGTAGGAAAAAATTGGGAAAAGAAATGAGAGTGATTCAAGAAAATCATGAAAAAAAGAGTGAACAGTTTGGAAAAAGAAAAGAAAACAACTCTTTTTTGTTTTTTGGAGGGCAATTGGAGTTAAGTGACTTGCCCAAAGTCACATGGCTAGTAAGCGTGTCAAGAGTCTGAGGTCAGATTTGAACTCAGGTCCTCCTGACTCCAGGGCTAGTGCTCTATTCACTGTACCACCTAGCCTCCCCAAGAAAACACCTCTTTAAACTGGAATTGGCTAAATGAAAAAAAGGGATACAAAAATCCACTGAAGAGAAGAACTCCTGAAAAAATAAAATAGGCTAAATGGAGAAGGAGATACAAGAGTTAACAGAAGAAAATAATTCCTTAGAAATTTGAATTAAGTAGAAGCTGCAGTTATGATTTGTCCTTTCTTCTCAAAGAAGACCATGACATCTGGAAGATGATGCCATGACTTGCAAATAAATTGGATCATAGTGAGGGACGACTGTGAAAAGTCACCAGCCTCACAGTGAATAGAGCACCAACCCTGGAGTCAGGAGGACCTGAGTCCAAATCCAGCCTCAGACACTTAACACTTACTAGTCATGTGACCTTCATCAAGTCATGTAACTCCAGTTTCGCTGCCTTCCCCCCTCAGAAAAAAAAAAAAAACTGACCCAGAAAGTAGAGTGAAAGAGAGAGAATTTAAGGAAGACCTATATATCATACTTCAAAAAATTATCAAAGAAAACTGCTCTGATATCCTAGAACCAAAAGAGAAAATAAACATTGAATGAATCTATGGGGTAACACATTAAAAACAGGTGAGATTTATTCCAGGAATGCACTGCTGGTTCAATATTTGGAAAACTATCAGCATAACTGACCATATCAACAACAAAACCAACAGAAATTGTATAATTATCTCAACAGATGCTGTAAAGACTTCTGATGAAATCCAGCATCCAGTCATATTAAAAGAGCTAAAGAGCATATGAATATGGAAGCTTTCCTAAAAATGATAAGTAGTTTCTATCTATAAGCATTATGTGTAATGGGGATAAGCTAGAAGTCTTCTCAATAAGAACAGGGTAAAACAAAGTTGCCCATTATCCCTACTGTTATTCAGTATTATACTAGAAATGTTAGCTATAGCAATGATTGAAGAAAAACAAACTGAAGGAATTATAATAGGAAGTGGGGAAACAAAACTATCCCTCTTTGTAGATGATATGATGGCATACTTAGAAAATTCTGGGGAATCAATTAAAAAGCTACTTGAAGTAATTCATAACTTTAGCAAAGTTTTAGGATATAAAATAAGCCCACATAAATTATTGCCATTTCTGTGTTTTACCAACAAAGCCCAGCAGCAAGAGATAGAAAAAGAAATTACATTAAAAGTAGCTGTAGACAATATAAAATATTTGGGAGTCTACTTTATAAGACAAACCCAGGAACTATATGTACACAATTTTAAACACTCTTTTCACACAAATAAAGTAAGATCTAAACAATTGGACAAATATCAATTGCTCATGAGTTGGATAAGCCAATGTAACAAAAATTACAATCCTGCCCTAAACTAATTAGCTTATTCAATACCATACCAATCAAACTACCAAAAAAAAATTATTTTATAGAGCTAGAAAAAAATAACAACAAAATTCATCTGGAAGAACAATAGGTCAAGAATATCTAGAGAATTAATGAAAAAAAATGCAAAGTAAGGTGGCCTAGTTATACTAGATCTCAAACTATATTATAAAGTCAGCATCATCAAAACTATTTAGTAATGGCCAAGAAATAGAGTAGAGGATCAGTGGAATTGATTAGGTACACAAGATACAATACTAAATGACCATAATAACCTAGCATTTGATAAACCCAAAGACTCCAGTCTCTGGGAAAATAACTCACTATTTTACAAAAACTACTGGGAAAACTGAAAAACAATATGGCAGAAACTAGGTATAGACCAACATCTTACACTGTATACCAAGATAAGATCAAAATATGTACATGGTTTAGGTATAAACAGTGATACCATAAGCAAATTGGGAGAGGAAGGAATAGTTTACCTATCTGATCTATGGAGAGAGAAAGAAGATAGAGAGCCTTCTGAAATACAAGATTGATAACTGTGATTATATAAAATTAAAAAGCTTTTGTACCACAAAACCAATACAATCAAGATTGAAGGAAAGCAGAAAACTGGGACACAATCTTTAGAGCAAGTATCTTTGATAAAGACCTTGTTTCTAAAATATATAGAGAACTAAGTCAAATTTATAAGAACACAAGTCATTTCCCAAATGATAAATGGTCAAAGAACATGGCTAGGCATTTTTCAAATAAAGAAATCAAAGCTATCTATAGTCAGATGGAGAAATGCTCTAAATCACTTTTATTTAGAGAAAAGCAAATTAAAAGAACTTTGAGGTACCACCTCACTTATAACAAATTGACAAATGTATCAGATAGGAAAATTACAAATGTTGGAAAGGATGTGAGAAAATTGGGACACTAATGCACTGTTGGAGTTGTGAACTAATCCAACCATTCTGCAGAGCAATATGGAACTATGCCCAAAGGACAATCAAACTGTGTATGTGCTTTCATCTGGCAATTCTGCTACTGGGTCTGTATTCCAAAAAGATCATAAAAAAAGGGAAAAGGACCTCCATGTACAATAATATTTATTGCATCTCTCTCTGTGGTGGTAAAGAATTGGAAATTGAGGGGATGCCCACCAATTGGGGAATGGCTGAAAAAGCTGTAATATATGAATGTAATGGAATACTACTGTGCAATAAGAATGATGAGAAGGCAACTTTCAGAAAAACGTGGAAAGACTTACATGAACTGATGCTGAGTAAAAGTGAAATGAGCAAAACCAGGAGATCATTGTACATAGTAATTGCAACACCGTGTAATGATCAACTATGAATGACTTAGTTCTTCTCAGCAATACAATAATCCAAGACAATTACAAAGGACCTATAATGTAAAATACTATCCACAACCAGATAAAGAGTTGATGGACTCTGAATTCAATTGAAGCATACTATTTTCACTTTAAAATTTTTTTTCTTTTCCTTTTCGTCTGTTTCTTCTTTCATAACAGGACTAATACATAAATATGTTTTACATGATTGCACATACATAAGCTATATCAAATTGCTTACCATTTTAGGAAAAGAGGGAGGGAGGGAGAAAGGGAGAAAAATCTGGGACTTAAAATTTCGTAAAAATAAATGTGAAAATCGTCTTTGTGTATAATTGGAAAAATATAATATTATTTAAAAAGTGCAGAGGAATCTTGTATAATTTATACTCTGCCTCACCTTTATATCATTACTGCAAAACTGGAAAGGTACTGGACTGGGGTGAGATCTACTTTTTAATTTTTTTCTTGTTTCTTGGGTTGTTGTGGCCAATGAATTGTTGTGTTTAAACTGCTGCACTATCACTCCCCACCAAAGATAATGTAATAAGTTAAATATTTAGCACATACATCTTTACTACTAAGTAAATAATTGTTATAGGTGACAAGCTACACAGGTCACATTCCTAGAAAACAAAGTCATAGAAGCCAGACTATTAGTGATATCTCTCCATATTTAACTAGGTGGGTCCTTGGAAAGCAGAAATACTTTAAGTTCTTACTTTTATTGATTCTACATCTAACAAGAAAAGGAGGTACAAGAAGGCTGATCAACCTGGCCTAGGTTATATGGCTAGATAGAGTAATATCCAGGGAGCCCAGGTTACCTGACTCATAGCCCAGTTTTCTTTCCCTTATACTAAACCCCTTCTGGGTGGGGATCTGGTGGGGAAGTAGTTTCTTTTTTATAGGTTTACAGAATAATCCTTCTCTGTGACATCAATTCTGCAGAAGTAACAATTGGTAAGTATTTAAGCTACTAACAGCATTGCAGTTCTCCTCAACAAAAACATTCATGAAAAGAAACATAAAATGTTCCTCTTTTTCATATTTTGCTTTATTCCATGACTACCAAAGTCCCATGCTGTGTTTTGAAGTGCTTCCATTGTAAAATATATACACTGGGAAATGTCACAGTATCATTCTTTACCTAATATATTGAAAAACAACAATGGAGATATTCACTGGTATCATCAATAACATAGATGTCTCTTGTGGTTTTCCAATTTGCCACTAAATCAGGAGTCACACTTTATAAGCTTGATTTGGATATAAATTTTAAAGCAATATACCCTCCTCCACAGTCAATTAATTGTTACAAATGCAAAATGTTATTGCTTTATACTTAAGTCATGTCAATAAGTTCAATAATTCAACTTGATATCTGGATACTTCAGCATCTTTACAGTGACTTGGATGTAGATAAAGAATTCTGTTTACAAAATTTGCAGGTGAGATACAACTGAGGTAGATATAGAATCATTTAACTGCAGAGCTGCAAGGAGACTAGGTAACATTTTTTAGACAGGCTCATCATTTTGCAGATAAGGAAAAAGATCTGTGAACAACAAGTGGTATCCTTTTTCTTGAACATAAACTAATGAAGTCGTCAGTCTCACTCTTTCAGAATCATTGGAGTCCAGTGGCAAGACAGAAGTCAGAACAACTGATGCTAGCCTTGGATGCAATGGATGACCTTGGAGTCTTTGGTCTCCTTTGTCTTTTTCAATTCTAAGTCCAGAGAAGGGAGTCCTCAACCCACAGTGCCTACTTCCACCACCCTCATGGCCAATTGAAACAAAATGTTCACATCTGCCCACCTCCAGGGACGTCTTCACATGTCTTTTCTTCACAGAGGATTGTGCACTCAATGAAGTCTCTGAGGCTGAGATGGAGCAAAATATCAATCAATTCTGTGCCAGTTGTGATAATTTTGGCTTAAGAATTAACACCAAGAGCACAGAAGTTCTCCACCAGCCAGTATACGTAGAATCATTGGTTACTGCAAATGGAGAAATTTTGAATGCTGTGGATAAATTCACTTACCTTGGCAGTATGCTTTCCAGGGATGTACACACAGATGGTGAGGTTTATGCATACATTGTCAGAGCTAGCACAGTATTTGGGAAGCTCCAAAAAATTGTGTGGTAGGGAAGAGGTCTTCGGCTACCTACCAAACCAAAGATCTACAGAGCCATTCTGTTGACCTTATTGTTGTATGCCTGTGAAACCTGGATAGTATAGCAATGCCATGCCAGAACATTGAATCACTTCCATTTCAATTGTCTTATTCTGAAGATTGTGAAGATCACATGGCAAGATAAGGTACCAAACACTGAGGTCCTTTCTCTATCTGAATTATCAAATATTCAAATTCTACTGCCAAGAACACAATGTCAAGTAGACACATTGTTCAAATGCCAAGTGTATGTTTGCCTTAAATACTATTTTACAGATAACACACAAGGCAGATACTCACTTGCTGGTCAGAAGCAGTAATACAAGACACTGAAGAATTCTGGCATTCATTGTGAGACACAACGGGCACTAGCACAGGATTATACAGCATAGCATGCCCACATCAAAGATGGTACAATGCCCTATGAGCAAAGCAGAATTATAGTAGCACAAAAGAGAAATGAGATCCTCAAATTTAGATATATCACTCTCTCAAATGGTCATATAGACTATTTGTAGCTGATCTGTGGCAGAGGCTTCTAAGTTCTTATTGTTAAGTTCAGTCATAGCCAGACACACTGTACATTGACCTCAACATTGTGATATCATTTTGATCCTCTTCAAGTACAAAGGACAAACAACAACAAGGAAACAGATGTCTAATAACATATTCCATTCAAGGCCACCCTGTAGGATTTAAAACTAGATTCTGGAGCTTCTAACATCTTGTTTATCACTACTTGGGAGGCAATTTGAAATAATCAAGGTCCAAAAGAAATTGAGTCACTCAAAAGGCCAGGTCAAAACAAATGATGAAATTTGACAAAAGATAAATAAAAATACCTGAATTTAGTTTTTAAAAATAAACTGTCTTAAATGTAAGTTGTGGGAAATTGAGCTTGGTAGCATTGTATGAATTATTTTTTCAACAAAATTGTAAATTCCTAGGAGACAGAATCATCTTTTTTAATGTTTTTACCCTCATCTCCCCCACTTACCCCACCCAAAAGTTTCACACAGTGCTATCTAGGTATTCAATAAATATTTTTTAGATGAATAAGTGGATGAACAGAAAACATGAAATATATTGACTACATTAAGTTTTCTACTATAATTAAAATTGTTAGAAATTTTTTTTCTAATTTTGCATCCAGTTTCAGTACAAATTCCTGAAATATATAGACCAAGCAAAATTCCAACCAATTTTTATAGTCTTTATTGCTAGACATGCTACTTCAAATCTTTAGCTTCCTTCTCATCCAGTGAACAGGGTTGGAAAACCTAGGCCAATGTTCTTTGGCAAATCTGGTGCCCTCTTTTTTCTCTGCCACACTCCCTGAGGTGTCCATATTACCTCAAAATCTGGAGAGAGATAGGTGATCAGTCTCCCAGCTTAATTCAGATACTATATAGCATCTGTCTAGCTACATTCAAGCCCAAAGGTATCCTGGGATCCTATTTTCTTAGGGTTTCCCTGCTGGTCTGGTTATAAGATTTGGCTCAGAATTCTTGACTTCATCATCCCCATTGCTTGAGATCCTGGGTTGGGGACTTCACTCTGTGAATTAAATTGAATTCAATTGAAATAGAATTGAAAAGGACAAAAGAAGCATACCAAAAACCATTGCACAGGGCATAAGAGAAGTGAAAGATTACTCTCAGGCCCTTCCCCGCTTATTGTGTGTTAACTGCTGTGATTGAATGAGTCCTTCACAATTAAATGCCATGAGAAAGAGATTATCTCAGTTACAGTTTTAAAAACAAAACCAATTCTTGCTTACATAGTCAACAGCCATGTTCTTAGCCATGGAGTAAGCCAATGCAGAATGTCAAGGCCTGTACTAGTCTTCTTATCTCCCTGAAGGAGGTCTCTCTGGCTTCTCCTACTTGGATACCTCCATTTTAGGTAGTCTTAACATGTATCAAACAGAATTCTGAATTAGAATTATAAAAAAAGAAAACTGATATTATTCCTTATCTCTTGGAATTATGTTTCTAATTCATTCTATTGCCACAATCTTCCACTTTTGAGGGGGACCTGAATGAGGAAGAATTAAAACTAGTCCATATGTAAAACAAGATATATCAACAAACTGAACTCACATTTCAATCATTTTCCTTTGTAAAACATCATTCAAATGACTCTTTGACTTTTGATAGGATAAGTAAGTTTAATCGACAGGATAAGGAAGTTTAATCTCATGTCTACATGTTTATCATTCATTTTATCCTTCTTTAATGTAGATTTGGTTTCATTTTTCCCATTTTCTACAATCATTTGAATGACATTAGAGTAATGGAAAAAGAGTTAATTATTCTGTTACAAATGTAATGAGAAAATATATTATTAAGTAGGCAATAAAAGTAACCCCCCAAAAATACCTCCCAAAAAAAGTTTAAGATCTAGACTAAATATCTCACAGCCCACCACAAGTCACAAGATCTGCATAAAATTCCCCAAAATACATCATTCAGTCCTTTGTCACTTTGTTCAAATGAATATATGAACAAATTAACATGCCTTTGTGATAAGAAACAAAGAAATACAAACAGATGAGTGCTAAAAAATTAAAACAAGCATGCTGTTTAAGGCAACTGATGTAGACTAGTCAAAAGAAATGAAAAACAATATTAACACTTTTTTACATTTCAAAGACAAAATTCATTTCACAGACATTTCACATTTATTTATTTATTCCCAACAATGGTTCCAGTATGGTGAACCCGAGAAGCCAAAGAATTTAAATATCTACTCAGCTTGAGCTCCCTCACCAATTTTATTGTATTTGAATATTTTTGATGTTCCTGAATTAACCATGTAGTAGACAAGTAGCTTGTTTTCCTTTTTTGTTTTTATTTCTTCTTTTAGGCTGGGGATGGAATGAGATAAGCTGTTGTAAGAATCAAGAGACAAGTAATTGAGCTCTACAAAGTAAAAAAAAAAAAAAGAGATGATTTAATTAGAGCAATGAAATGACTGAAAACTAGATTTCTAGTTATTCTGACTCAGTGGGAAGGGAAGGGGAAAAGAATAAATATTTAGATAGCAACTATGTGCCAGGCTCTAGGCTAAGCACTTATACAAATAGTATCTCCTTTGATCATCATGACACTGCAGAGTAGGTGTTATTATTATCACCATTTTATAGTTGAGGAAACTGAGGCAAACAGAAGCTAAGTAGATTGCCCAGGATCACACAGATAATAAGTATCTGGGGCCAGATTTTAATTCAAGTCTTCCTTACTTACTTCCTTCTTACTCTATCCTTTATAACACCTGTCTGGATGACTCTAATTGTTTATCTGGAAACTGATTTGTACTTCCAAGTAAGCCTATCACTATAACTGTGTACAGGAGTTGGGGAAAGGAGAAGGGAGGAAAACTTTAATTCGGAGTGTTCGATTCAGTGATTACCTATAAACAGAGACCATGTTATTTCAACACAAACTTTTCTTAGTCTATATTGTTTGATCCTTCATAAGAATAGCTGCTTCCTTAGCAATCCACAAACTCTGTCTCTCTACTTGTCCCTTGATTTGCCCAGAGTCCTTTCAAACTCAGGCTCTATGATGTTTTTATTTTTTTTCCTTTCCTTTTTTTTTTTTGTTTGATTAATTTATATGTTGGGTTGCAGTGATATGACCCTTTCTAGATTATTTGGTGGAAGGAAACATGTTCGTGTTTTACTCTATATGATTTAAGTATAATAAATCTTTATTTATTGTGAAACCCAAAATTTAAAAAATTTGCTGGGGGAAGGATCTGAAACTTGTGTCAGTTCCCTAGGGCTGGGGGAAGGAGGTCTTAAGTTAGAATACTGACCACTCATTGGTAAAGGATAATTCAACAGATAAGAACAATGAGTAAAGCAAAGTGAAGCCTGGGAAAGGAGACCCCAATGATCCATTTAAAACAAGAAGATAAGGAAGCCTGAAAAGGAATTTCATGCTTGGAGCAACATAGTAGGCTCACTTGCAGTAAAGATGATAGGTATACTAAATGGAACTCCAAGGTTTCATGAAAGGGGGATTTCATAATGTCACCCTAGGTGAATAGGGTAAGCCATACAACTTTGGTGTCAGGATGTATCATCTATGCATTTAGCCAAAGAGTTTCCTTCAAAACAATTTGGACAAAGAAGAAAGGACACGGAGAAGGAAGGTATTTTAAAGAAGCATGGAGCCTCTAAATCACTAAGAAAATAGGTGAAATGAGTATGCAACATCAGTATAGGCAGCCTAAAACCCAAGAGAAGAATCCCTGGGAAGACCAAAGGAGGGAGGATTGTGGAGAAAATAATTTATTATATCGTTCAGGAAAAAATATTATATTGTTTAAATCTAACTTTATATAATTAAAGGTTTCCCATATCCAAAATATCCCTGACCCAAGTAACTTTCTAGGAATGCTGGTGATGGCTACAAGGTATATGGGTTCCACCAAGTTCTGAATCCACCCAAAGCATTATTGTTTTCAATTACCATACCAAAAACGTGTGATAGGTTCACTCAAGCTTGTATTCTGAGTTTGCTTGTGTTTTGGCTTCACCTAAATTTTATTGAACAGTTTACAGTTACTTATATCTATCTCAATTCACCTTGTTTTCAAGGTGCCCTCTCAGCAACCTTAATATTTGGAGTTCATTCTCATGAACAACAAAATGGTGTCAGAATTGGGATTCCCTGGTGGTCATCAGGATAAACCTGAAGGCTCTCTGAAACCATGGAAAATGACTAAATCTCTGTGATTCTAGGATCGAGCATGAAAGGAACTGAACAACATGGGATCATATCAAACACATCTAGAACCTAGTGAGTCCCTTCAGGTTCATGTCAGATGCAGTCCAGGCTTTGACTACAGGTTTCCATTAGATTAAGGGGCTGTGCTTGGTCTTAGTCCAGGGAAAGACTCAGGCAGGGTAAGAATTCACCCAAGCCATCCTGATCCCTTTCTTTTTCTTTCTCTTCCTGTCTTTCCTCAAATTTCCCAGGATATCTAGTCTGTGACTGGCCAGCAGACTCCCAGATGTCCCATTAAACATGGGCTTGAGCTTGAGCCATTCACTTAAGATGACTCTAGGTTAGTAAGGGAAAGTTGTAACTGGCAGACAGTGAAGTGGATTTGAGGGACTCTTCCACTCCTGAAGTTCTCTAGCACTTGTTTATCTTTGAAAAAAGGAAACACCTTAAAACTCACAAAAAAACTGCTGTGAGGCATCACAGAAAGGGAAATTAGGAGGGTGGGGAAGAGACTAATGAAGTCTCAAAATAGCTCTTCTACTTATCGATAATATTAAACAAGAACTTACTGTCACTGACTTTTTGTTTAGACTTTCAGTGAGATTAAAAAAAAAAGGGAAAACTGAAAGATTTTTCTTTTGCTCCACCTTCACAACCCTGGTCAGGTTTAAGGTTATAGAGAGAAAGCCAGACAAGTTAAGGAAAAAAACCTTTTACTGGTCTGTAGAAATTTAGGAAATTATAAAATAGAGACTAAAAATCATAACTGATATGTAATATCTTTACTGTAAATTTTCAAATTATCACTTAAAGATTTTTGCTAACTGCTAAAACATCTTTGTAAATTTTCTTTGAAGGTTTACAGCTAGGATCGAGATTAAGTGCAATTGTCAAATCCCTCTCTCCTCTCTCTGGAGGGCTATAGATGTATTGTTCTATATAGAAGGTGATTTTACCTACTAGAGAACAAGCATAACTAAAGCCAGTTTGAAATGATTCAATGGAACTTAATTGTTTAGGCAAACTAGGAGCTAAGTCAGGTAAGGTGAAAGAGACTTTGCAACTTAAGAAACAGAAGTTTGGAAGTTAATTAATATTATATAAGGAAATCTGAACAGGAAAGATTCAATGGAATATTAGACTATAATATGATTGGGAAATAAGATGAGATGGACTTAAGAAAGAAACAGAGGTAAAGAGAAATAAAGAATCAGAGTGTAAAATGGAAAATTAGTTTTGATGTTGGTAGGTTTTAATCAGTCCATTTGAAGAAAAAAATGCAAGAGATTTAAATAAGTAAAGGTAGAAACAAAATGGGTGGAAAGTTAAAGAAAGTCTTATTCTGTTTTTGCTAACAGTGCAAATAGAGGACTAGAAGAAAGTAAAGGGTTTGGAACTGTGGAAAGAGGTTTGAGAGGATTTTGTATTCCATTGAGATAAGGAGGATTTGAGAAACTTTTTGGAGAAATTTCCATTAGCAATTTCAGAAAAAAACATTATTTTGTCACATTATAACATTTACCAAATAGAAACCATAGAAATAAATATGCAGCATGGAATTATTTCAAAACAGCATATTGAAATTCTGTCCTTGAAGGACCATTAGAATGTCATATCTCAGTCCTTAGAATATCATGATATTCAAAATGAGGGGGATAGAAATGTGAGACTAACACTATGTATCTTTGAAAGTGAGCTAAATGAAAGCAGTGAGATCTAAAATTTGGCATGCTAGAAGCAAATAGTTTTAGAAAAATCGATATATTAAATATTATCATCCTGATTGTAAATATTTAATTTGGTTTAGATAATAATTGTAGTTAGCACAGTGCCTGACACATGGTAAATGCCATATAAATGTTAGCTATTATTATTTTTATTAAATGTAATTACTCTATACTTTTAAAAATGAGATTGGTATAGAATGCCAAACTGATAGCATTATAAGAAGATTTGGAAATGGATTCTAATGAATTAATATTTTTTGATTAACAAAAAATAGTTTGTGTTATGTTTTTAAATTACATAATACTGTTTTTGTTATTTTTAGGCTTCTAATTTTTCTTATGTCATAAATTTTTGGAAACCATTGTATAAGAAATGCTGTTAATTTGAAAAAAGATAATTTTACTCAAAGGGGATGATACAGTTGTACCATTAGGAAAACAACTTCTCTTTCAATCTAGATGCTGTTAGTTTATGGATTGAGCTTTAAAAATATTGTCACAATATTTTGCTTTAAAATGGATAAAGTTTGGGGGATTTTATTTTTGGGCAGGAGTAAAAGATCTCATCAGCCCTGCTGGCAGCATCCTATAAAGTTCTAAAGCAATAAAATTTTAGAAACTGAGACCACTTTAAATCAAAGCATAGGGACTTACAGGTTTTGTTTATAATGAATAGTGAGTTTTATCTGATATTGTTTGGCTATCACGTATGAAAATTATGAAATTGTACATGTTTTGAAAAAACAGAAAAAATGATAAATGTTTTAGAGGAGATGGGAATGATGGAACACTAATGCATTGTTGGTGGAGCTGTGAGCTAATCTAACTATTCTGGAGGGCAATTTGCAACTATGCCCAAAGGGCTATAAAAATGTGTATACCCTTTGACATAGCAATACCACTTCTAGGACTGTATCCCAAAGAGATAAAAAAAAAAAATGGGGAAAGGGCTCACATGCACAAAAATACTTATAGCAGCTCTTTTTTTGTGGTGTCCAAGATCTGGAAATTGAGGGGATGCCCCCCAATTAAGCAATGGTTAAACAAGTTGTGGCATATGAATGTAATAGAATACTATTGTGCCATAAAAAATGATGAACAGGTGGACTTCAGAGAACCCTTGAAAGACTTATATGAACTGATGCTGAATGAGGGCAGCAGAACCAGGAAAACATTGTATACAGTACCAGCTACAGTGTGTGAGGACTGATTTTGATAGACTTACCCATTTTCAGCGATGCAAGAACCTAAAACAATTCTAAAGAACGCATGATGAAAAATACCAGTCACATCCAGAGAAAGAACTGTGGAGTTGGAATAAAGAACAAAGCAAACTATTTTCTTTTATTTTTTTTCTTTCTCATGGTTTTTCCCATTTGTTATAGTTCTTCTTCTCAACATGACTAATGTGAAAATGTCTTTAATAGGAATGTATGTATAGAGTTCATATCAGATTGCAAGCTGTCTTATGGGGGAGGGAGGGAGGGGGAGAAAATTTAAAAGTTATGGAAGTGATTGTTGAAAACTAAAAATAAATAATTGAATTTAAAAAAGAAATATTGAACATGTTAAATAATGTATTGAACTTACATGTCTGAGTCAATTTAGTAACAATAGACCTCACATTAAAAGATTTTATTTTTGCCTCAGGAGTTAAGAAATAATGTGCATATCTAGCTAATAGTAGCCATCATTTTTCTGGAATTTTCAGTCAAATATCATGTATTCACTGTGTGTTCAGAATGTGGTTATTCTTAATTTATAAATGATGGATAGGGGTGGCTAGGTGGCATAGTGAATAGAGCGCTGACCCAGGAATCAGGAGGATCTCAGATCAAATCCGGCCTCAGACACTTAACACTTACTAGCCATCTGACCTTGGGCAAGTCACTTAACCCCAATGGCCCTGCTCTCCCCCCTCCAAAAAGCAAAAATAAATAAATAATAAATAAATGACTAAATAAATTAATGATGTATAAATAAGATATCCTTATCTGTGCTTATTGTTAACTGTTTTCCCCACATGAGAATAATAATTAATAACAACAATAATAATAATAACATACCCCCTAAGCTAAGATTAGTAAAATTATGCCATTTGAGGTAAAACTTTCGGGACCATAATTTGATATTGTTCTGAGTTTTTATTTTAGGTAAGACTGCGTGAATTGTCATTAAGCTATCATAATCCACCATGTTGCCCCAGTAGTCCACCAGTCAAGTGAATGCTATGTGCTGCCCAAAAGGAGTATGATCTGAGAAAAGCTGATAAATTTTTTTCTCCCCTTGGAAAGTTGAGGGGACTACCTTTCATAGGCAAAAGGAACTTTCTCTTTGTTCAGCTTCCCAATTGTGCTATTTCCTTTATTGAATTGGAAATTTTCTTACCTGACTAATTCTGAGCCTATGTTACCCTATGAATAATGGGTAATATTGCTATATGATTGGCTGGTACCTATGACTCTTGACTGGAATTAAACAGAGAAAATGATGGTTTTCCCCTTTTATGGCTTATGACAGGTTAATATGTGCCCTGGAAGGGACACTCTTGATAACCATCCCTCTCCTTTTACCTTTCATAACAAATTTACATAATCAGAGCAGGTGAACTGCATTAGTTTTCATCACTGTAATACCAATCTATTAATTAACAGATTAATACTAAGGCATATCTAAAGTACTATAATAGTATGCAAATATCAATCTGAATTTGTGGTAAACTCAATATCCTAAGCAATTAGGTTAATGAGTTCTTAGGCTTGCCATCCCCTATAGTTATATATCCGTGTAAGAATAGGTCCTTAAAATATCTCATTCTTTCCAGATGATGTGAGGATAGTGTATATCCTCAAAAGAGTGAAATGTGGGCAGAGTCATAATGGCCGAGTAAAAGTAGGAATTCATCTAAACTTGCCCATGAATTCCTTTAGTAACCTCCAAAAAGTGAATATGGATGGATTTTAGAGTGGCAAAATCCATTGGGAGACAGTGCAGTAGATTTCCAGGCCAGGAAAGTAAGGAAAATTGACTGGTTGGATTGGGGCAGTGGAAACACAGAGAGCTGAGTACAGAACATGGAGGCTGCATCAGCACAGACTCAACCACAGTGGAATCTGGGTGAACTGAATTACCCACCACAGGGGTGATTCCCAGACCTCTCACCACAGGATAGTTGTCTGTCGGAGTAGGGTAAGAGACAAGAGCAGGGCTTGTGGCAGGGGCAGTAACTACACCTAGGGTTATCAGCACACAGTTTGGATGTTTAAAAATCACCTAGCTAAACTTCCAGGAGCCAAAATGGCAGAGTAAATCTTAGGTGCTCACATCCCCTACCCTTTTTTTGACCTTGAAAAACCTAGAGAATATGGTACTAGAGTAAAATCTTGAAATCATGGAACTAGCTAGAGACTTGGGAGACCTGGAGGAAGGGTGTGGCTGTGGCTGTGGTGAGGCTAAAGTGCAGAATAGGAGGCATCCCAACAAGGCCCATCTCAACCAACCAATGGGAGATCCTGATCCCCAGGATGGTGGAGCCAACAAGCACTAGCACCAGAACCCAAGGTGTGCCTTCACACAACTGGGAGAACTGGAAGAAATCAGCATGATTCTGGCCATCAGAGGCTGAGCATGCCTGAGCTCTAGCCCAGGGGCACAGAGGCAGAAACTTGAAATGGCTAGACCACCCCTCCCTCACTGAGTTTCAGTGTAACCTTGGAGAAACATTGAAAGACCTGGCCTTGGCCTCAGTAGGCACTCAGAGGCCACAGCACACAAAGCCCATAACCAGGCCCCTAACTGCCAGCATAAGAAGTATGGGTCAGAATCCTCTGTACCCCAGAAGTAGAGATCCACTTTAAAAGTCAGAAAATAGGCAATCACAATGGGCAAAAAGCAAATTGGAAAAACAAAGACTATAGAATCCTATTACAGTGAGTGAGAAGAACCAGATTTAGAAGAAGACAACATTGACCCTATACCAATATCTGAAACCTCAAAAGGGAATATGAACTATTCTCAAGCCCAAAAAACATTCTTGGAGGAGCTCAAGAAGGATTTTAAAAGACAAATTAGAGAGGCAGAAGATAAATTGACTAATTATTTTTAAAATACAATTGGGAAAGTTAAAAAAAAAATTTTACTGAAAGAAACAACTACTGAAAAAGTAAAATTTGTCAAATGGGAAAGGAGGTACAAAATTAAGGAGAAAATAGATCCTTAAAAGTAAAAACTGAACAAATTGAGATTCAAAAACTGAGGAGAACAATTTGCTAAAAATCAGAATTAGACAAATTGAAACTAATGACTCTATGTGGCATCAAGAATCAGTAAAATAAAATCTAAAGAATGGAAAAAAATAGAAGAAAATGTAAAATATCTCATTGGAAAAACAACTGACCTGGAAATCAGATCCAGGAGAGATAAACTAAGAATTGCTGGTCTACCAGAAAACCATGAGGAAGAAAAAAAGAGCCTGGACAACATTTTCCAAGAAATTATCAAGGAAAACTGCCTTGAGGTCCTAGATCAGAGGGTAAAATGGTCATCAAAAGAATTCACTGATCACCTCCTGAAAGAAATCCGAAATTGAAAACTCCAACGAGTTTTGTAGCCAAATTCAAGAAGTATCGGGTCAAAGAGAAAATATTGCAAGAAGCCAGAAAGAAACAGTTCAAATATTACAGAACTACAGTCAGGATCACACAGGACCTAGCAGCTTTTACATTAAAAGATCTGAGGGATGGGAATATGATATACTGTAAGGCAAAATAACTTGGACTATAAACTAGGATTAACTACCCAGCAAAACTGAGTATAATCTTTCAGGCAGAGATAGATAGAGAGGGAGGGAAGAAGGGAGGGAGGAAAAGAGGGAGGGAGGGAGGAAGGAAGGAAGGAAGGGATGGAGGGACCAGAAGGAAGACAAGAAGGAAGGAATCTAGTCAGTAAACCTCAAGTTAACTGGGCAGCTTCCAGCCATCAAAATTTATCTTCCTTTGGAGAGAAGAGGGAGAGGGAGAGGGAAAGGGCAAGCTGAGTTATCCAAATGGCTGGGCTCCCACTCAGGCAGCTCAGACTACTTACAGTTTGTGTTTCTCCTTTGTATTCAAAGAGGACCATAACATCAGGGAAATGGTGACATGACTTGCAGTTGACTTTGATTTGTATGAAGGAGGACTATGCAAGGTCACCAGCATTACTCTCTTCGCCAGAGCCATCTGGGTCCAGTGGCTTTCCAGGGATCTACACATAGATGATGAGATTGATGCATGCATTTCCAGAGTAAAGTCAGCATTTGTGAGGTTCTGAAAGAATGTGTGGAAAACAAAATGTATTAGTCTGCCTACCAAACTGAAGGTCCATAGAGCCATTATGCTGACCTCATTATTATATGCCTGTGAAACCTGGAGAGTCTACTGGTGCCATGCCTGTAACAGTAATGAGATTTAAAGTTCCTTTTGTATTGCTAAGATAAGAGGTACTTAGCACCTAGTTCAGATTAAGCATTTGTTAAAGAAACAGAAGGTATGAACTCCTGTCTCCTGTTGCTAATGTAACAGGAAGGAGTTGGCTGAAACAGGAAGCTAATGCTGTATGTATATAAGGAAAGACTCTGGCTGGGAGAGACAGATCTTCTTGGAGCAAACTGCATGGATGCAGAAACTATTGCCACCAGGGAGGCTGAAGAGGAGCCAAGGAGGCAGAAGAGGAAAAGCCTCCTTCCTTCCCCCCAGGCTGAAGAGAATGATTTTGATTTTGAAAACCTGGATGGAGTGATTTTGATTCTGGGAACCAGCTGAAACTTCTGCTTAGTCTAAGGGCCAGCCAGAGCTGCCAAAAGACTGAGGAAACATGACTGTGAGGGATTTAAGACTTTGTCTGTTTGTGGCTTTGTTAAATCTTGTCTTCCTGGGAACAGAAACTGTGAAGGATTTGAGATGGACTGGACACTGTGAGCTCCAATGTGGAGCTGGGCAAGGACCTGGGAGCTGTCTGCCTTTGAACCCAGGTGACAGTTTGGTGAATCCAGGTAGGATCTGGGACCATGGAAAGGGATCCAGGGAATATGAGAAACCACCCCAAGTCAAGCTGAAAGAGGCTTTATTTAGATACTATATACTGACTGAGAAATTGTAAATTTACTAGTGACCTAAGGGTGGAGGGTCTGTGTATTTTCTGATGATTGAATAGTGAATGATGAAGGATGATTGAATGATCAAGTTGACATAATGATTGATTGACTAAATGATTGTACTTAGTGATTGATGATTGAATAAATGACTGATTGAGTTAACTTAGTGTGCCCCATGAGAGGAGAATTTTGACTATGATACTTAGTGTTCCTTGAGGAGGCAAACCTCCTTAAGTATGATTGAATGATTGAGTTATTAAACGATTGTTCTTTGTTGAAAACTTTGTGACGATGGTGGTGGAGACTAGGTGGCCATTTTCTGTGATAAGTTGTTGTGAATGCTGTATTTTGATTTTCTGTGATAAGCTGTAACATTGTGAATGCTGTACTTTGATATAATGTGAATGTTTTGCTTTGATTTGTTATGGAATAAATAGAGTGTTCACTACATCTTAAAAGCTGTTCACAGTAGCATTCTTCTGAAAAGCTGCTAGTGCTTGGTTTTACAATGCCAGAAAATGGAGCCACTTCCATGTGAATTGTCTTAGGAAGATTCTGAAGATTATCTGTCAAGAAAAGGCACCAAATGTTGAGGTTCTTTCTTGATTTGAAACATTCAAACTCTACTACAGAAAGTGCAACTCCAAAAGTCTGGTGACATCATTTGAATGCCAAATGTACATTTCCCTAGGAGACTATTTTATTGACAGCTCACATAAGGCACCCATATAGTGGTCAGAAGAACCTATAGAAGGAGACTTTCAAGGTCTCTCTGAAGAACTTTGGTATTGATTGTGAGACATGGGAGACATGGCACAGGACTACTCAGCCTGGCATACTCAGATCAAAGAAGGTGCTGTACTCTATCAGCTCAAAAGAAACATGAGATATGCTAATTTAGAGACATGTCCCCCCCCAAAAAATGTTTACATGTTTATGTCTAACTTCTAATAGAATCTTCTTAGCTCTCATTGGTCTGATCAGCTCCAGTCAGTCTCATTGGTCTGATGGCTCCATAAAATCTAAAATAAAATCTAACATTATGATGTAATTTTGGTCCTCTCCAGGTATGAAAGACAAACAAAAATAACAAGAAGAGGCAAATTTTTAAAGGAACTCATTTTGGGCTCAATATAAGAAAACATTTCCCAACAATTAAAAGCTGAAAATAAGTGGATGGTTTCCCTCATAAGACAGTGAGTTCCCTAACCCTGAAGGTCACCAAGCCGAAGCTGCATGACCATTTGGTGATGATGATGTACAACAGATTCTGCTTCAGGCTGAGGCTAAACAAGATAATGAGTGACAGCTTGGAAGGCCCTTGGAATCAATGAGATGTATTCAAAACCTCTGAAAATAGCAAAATCCAAAAATATACTATTGTTTCCCTTTAGTGGACAAAATCCTTTCATTGTGACTGTATTCATTAATTCATTAATTGGTACTTAATTAAACAGTTTTAAAAAGAGAAATAAGTCACTCTAGACTGTGTGTCTGTCTATGTACTAGAATGATATTTGTCTTGAATATATATATTCTAATCTAGGTTCAGTCACTTTCTAGTCATATGGCTTTGGAAAAATCACTTCATCATTTTGTAAGCCTCAGTTTCATCAACTGTAAAATGCTTAGTTCAGAGCAAGACTGCCGCATGTTATCAGAGCCCTCCCTGTACTTGGAGTCAGGAAGATGTGGACTTAAATATTGCCTCTGATATTTGCTGGTTGTTTGAGCCTGGGCATCATTTAACCTCTAAGTCCCAGCTAACTTTCTAAGATTTATTTACTAACTTATTAATCAATCAACAAACATTTATTAAGTTCCTACCATGTGCCAGGAACTGTGCTAAATGCTGGGACTACAAAAAGAGACAGAAGACATCCCTTGTCCTCAAGGAGTTTACAATCTAATGGGAAGGTTAACAAATATAAAGTTAGCAAACATATACACAAAACAAGCTATAGACAGGATAAATAGGAAATAATACAGGCAGGACACTAGAATCAAGAAGGGTTAGGGAAGCCTTCCTGTAGAAGGTAGGATTTTAGTGGAGATGTAAAGGAAGGCAGCAGTTTAGTAGAGTGGAGGAGGGAGAGCATTCCAGGCATGGAGGACAGCCAGAGAAATGCCCAGAGCAGAAAGATGAACTGTCTTATTTGTGGAACATCAAGGAGGTCATTTTCACTAGATCAAAGTACATGTTAGGGGTAAGGTATGAGAACACTGGAAATGTAAGAAGGAACTAGCTTATAGAGAATGATACCACATGAACAAAATAAAAAATCTCTGATAAAATTATCTAATGTTTTCTCCAAAGGACTTCTGTGAGAATCAAGGGACATAATGCATAAAAACTCCAAAGTACTATACAAATTTAAGGGACTAGTAGTAATGTCATGATGAAGAATAATACATGGAACTTCAATTCATCCAATTATGAAGTAGATTTTACTATGCAAATAATACATTAGGGTAGAAATTATCTTTTGCTTGCTAAGGGTCAGTTTTCCCAATAAATCTCTAGGCTAAGAGAGGGTAAAATCCAGGAAAACCTCCACAACTGAATCCACACCACCACCATTGCTAACCTCCATTGAACAATCCATGATCCTAATTTATCCAATCATTTTAGCATTCTACATATATGGTCCACTTGAGAGTTCCATGGCTCCTATTAGGAACGAGGGTAAGAGAAAGACCTTATCTGGGTTTATATCACCACTGACTATAGGTTAAACAGTGGTCTGCAACATTCCTAATGCCATGACCCTTTAATACAGTTCCTCATGCTGTGGTGACCCTCAACCATAAAATTATTTTTGTTGCTACTTCATAACTGTAATTTTGCTACTGTTATGAATCGTAACGTAAATATCTGATATGCAAAATGTATTTTCATTGTTACAAATTGAACATAACCCACAGGTTGAGAACCACTGGGTTAAACCAAAGAATCAGCTCATACCAATTCATGAGAGCTAATAATTTAATTTTCAATATGATTATTTTCCACTTCAGGAACTATCAAATGCAAAAAATAAGGTCTTGATTTATTGTTTTGTTCATTTTTTCTAGATTTAAGAAAGGGCTGAAGAAAGTGTTAATAATAGAGATTGAACTTGTAATGCTCATGCTTACATTTTTTTTTTATCTCAGAGATCCAGTTGTTAAACATTTACCAGTGCATCGCTAGGCTATACGCATAATTCTTGTCAAGACAGACTAAAATTTCACCTGCTATGAAGGCCCTATTGAGGTATAACAGAGAGAAAGATGTATTCAAAGTCAAAGGATGTACATTCAACTTCTGGTTCTGATGCAAAGTACCTATAAGATCCTTAGTAAGTCATTTAATCTTTTTAATTCTGTTCCTATATCTGTAAAATAAGAAGTTTGTATTCATTCATCTACATTGCCCTAAGGATATAGGTTAAAAAAAAACAACACAGTTTTAGGTGTTTATGTAGAGAAACAACTTTATATCACCTGCTTTTAACAGGTAAGTAATCAATGTCCACTGAATTAGGAAAAGTTTTTTTTCCCTTGCCATGTTTAATATTTTTTTAACAGTATAGTTTCTTATAAATATGGATTTTGTAACCCTAAATCCAATAACGGAAGACTGTAGTATAAACAGATACCATTTGAGAAGGCTGCCGAGACATCATTAAATTCCATGTAGATTAAGGGAAAAAAAAAAAAGGAACTTCAAAGAGAAAAGTATAAAGACAGTATAGCCAGATTGAGAGAAAATGTTTGTTGGGGGAAAACAGCCTTTATTATCAATGGTCTTTCTCTTTTTGTATCCATGGGACTCAGGAAGACAATTTTCTTCTTTGTTCTAGAAAACAAGAAACTTCTTAGGTAGTCCAAGCCCTGGACAATGCTGGCTGACTGAGAAATTCCATCAGAATCAAAGGGTTCTTTCACTTTGGTATTGAAAGCCCAGTGAACAAATGGGGGATAGCCAATATACCTGAAGATACTACATACTAATTTCAAACAAAGTAATTAGAGGGAAATAAATGTCTAAAACTTTTGATGTTACTGCAAAAATCACAATCTATACAAATGGTTGGATCATTTTGGTTGAATTGTCCAATTGGCTAAGGTGGTATCCACGGGAACATGAATGTCCTGCTCTGAGATTCTTTCTGTCAGAAACACTTTCAACTAATTATCTACTTACTTTCATTCAGTAATTTTAAATCAAATTTTTAGTGTAGGAAAAAGCTAAATTGAGGTAAACATTGAGGTAAAATTGAGGTAAACATTAATTTAATTAGGAAAAGGTTCATAATAGAATTTTAGAGCTAGAAGAGTCCTCAGAGTACAGCCGGTACCAGTCATTTTATAGTTAAGGAAACTGAGGCCTAAAAAGGTTAATAGATCTGTGCAACAACATACTGCTAGCTGCAACACAGACCCCCTGACTCTCAGCTCATTGCTATTTCCACTGCTTCATGCTGCTTTATATTAATTTGGAATTTCAGGAAATCAAAGGTTTTAACTTTGTTTTGAACCTCAAAAAGCTGAAACAAAATGGCACTATGAGGTAATGCACAAAAGGTTCACAAGTACAACTGGATACAAAATTCCCTCTGCCCACTCTAAATCAGAAGTCATAAAACAGAAATAATTCTCTTTTGTTTAGCTTTTCTGCATCAAAAATACTATGTTTTTTGGCACTCGAAATTGATCAATCAAAAATGTTTATGAGTGGCAGCTGTGTGCAAAGCATTGTGCTGGGAACTGTAGGGACTACAAATATTTATTCTACGTGATCCTTGCCTTAAGCCTTGGACCATCACACTGGTAACTAATAACAATTAGAGCACCCTTCTATTTGCCATATAAAGAAGTCAAACTGTTAGTACATATATTTTCTGATGGGAAAAAATATTCATAACACGTCGCATTTTCCAGACGCTTTTGCTACTTTCAACCAGATGTAATCACCACCACGATACGAGAAAGCATAGAAGTTGAAGACCATTTTTGTTTCCAAATCCCAGCAAGGCTGTTGAGTGGTGGAAAATGTATACCTTGTACAAAATAAACTTATGCAACCAACTGAGGCAATAAGTCATTTGTAGCTTCATATAACTAAACCCCAGTAGGATGACAGTCATCAGTTCCTGAAGGGCAAAGCTCACTTATTCTTGATACATACTTTGCTCCAATGGACAGCAACTTTCTTTTCAAATTTTCTAATTTGTGAGAGTTGGTACTTGTATGATTTCTGAGGACATATGACAAAAATCTAATAAAATCTTCTTTCATTATTACATTAGAGTACAATGGAAACTGAATTGATAATAATTAATGCCTCACAATAAAATCTGCATGCCACTGCTAAACCATTTCCAAATCATGCCACATTTATTACACCATCAATTGCATCCTCCTTATCCACCTCCTGTGGGAACTTTGAACTCTGACCCTGAGACTACTCTGAGCTCTAATAGATGAGCTGTGACCTGATCTTAGATAGAGACTTCCACATCATTACTCAACCACTTCCAAACCATGCCATCAGTGAGAGTACCTACTCCCTACCCTTGCCAGCATCCCTTTTATAGACTGTCTTCCCCCATTAGAATGTAAGCTCCTTGAGGACAAAAACTGTCTTGTTTTCTTTTATTGTATTCCCAATACATAGCAAAGTGCCTTATACATAGTAATTATGTAGTAAATGCTTTATCATTTATCATTCATTCATATGAAAATCAACAAATTCCATTTTAGTGCCTCTTTTCTTTGTTACTTTGAACAATTTTCTTTCATCTCACTCATCAACTATACCAAGACAACAGCTGGAGCAATGGAATTTTAATTTTTAAAGAATTCAGAAGATACAGATGTTTCAGTGAAGGTCTTTCAGTTCAAGCTAATAACTGATTCCTATAATTACTGCTCTTTTATTTCTTGGAACTGGATGGTATTTTATCATTTGGGGACATATTTAATTCCCTGTTTGGGTCTAAATATTTTTTATCAGTAGTTCATAACTTTTGCACTTAAAGAGGCCACAATAATTTCACATAATGATATAAACTGACATTTTACATACATGTTTCTTCCATTACATATAATAAATGCATCTATTCTCTACTTTGTGTCTTTGCAAAGACTTTTTTTTTTCTTTTATGCTTAGAATGCTCTCCCTCTCACCTCCACCCCCTAGCATCTTTAGCTTCTTTCTAGGCTCGGTTCCTGGATCATATACTATCTCCTGATTCCCTAAGTTACCAGTTCTAACTCTTTCTCAAATGACCATATACATATTTATCTATTTACAGGTTACATCCTCTCCAAGAGGAACATAAGCTCCTTGAAGACAAAACTCGTTTTCCATTTTGTCTTTTTTATTTCCAGCACAGTGTATTTGTACATAAAAGATACTTTAAAATGATTTTGGTTTGGATTAAATCCTCACAGTGATGCTCTGATACACAGTGCCTTAATCCTAAAGCAAAGATGATACTTGTGTCAAAGTAGAGCATATAGATCATTACATAGCCTTATAATTTGAAAATATATATCAATTTGCAGTATTCTTAATCTCTCACACAGAAATTTTCATGAAAATCAGCTCTTTTGACATGTAGGTAAAAGTCACCTGTAAGATTCTCCTTGTACATCTCTCCACTCAGATATTAACAAATACAAAAAATAAATTTCCTTTTCATTGGATTCATTCTTCTATTAAGCACCTGGGGATTCCGATTTCAATCAATATATCTGATCTTTTCAAACTAAGCTGTCTTCTTTTAAAGCCCCTGGAAAAACATGTGATTTGGTTTATTTTGATGCTTAGTGATGGATGCTATTAAAATGACTATTCCTCCTCATTGACATGGTTCCAGAGCTTCTAACTAGTAAAAATCAAACATATAACTAAACCCCAGTAGGATGACAGGAAATACTGTGCAGTTTTAGAAAGAAGTAATTTCATCTAAAAGCAACCAATGTGTGAGATAATGGTAACATTATAGACAAATGCTAACCTCTCACACTATTAATCAGTGTTTTCTTTTATATCAATAGGAATTCACACAAAGAAATGATGCATAACTGAATTGAAGAAATCATTGAAACATAAAATCACAAAATACTGAAGCTAGAAAAGACTCCAACGACCAGCTATTCAAATCCCTGGTTTTCTGAACAAAGAGTCTGAGCCATAGAAAAATTCAGTATCTTCCTGTCTAATTCTAGAAATGGTACAAGAAGCCATCTTCCCTTACTATAATCTAATTGGAAGCTTCTAAAAATGTCCTGTTGGGTAGAATTTATTTTTTTAAGGAAAAGAAAAAAAAGCAAAAACAATTCTCCCAAGGAAGCTACAACTAGGTAGACAAGATTAAATGAGATAATACAAGTGAAATCGCTTCACAACCATAAAGTTCTCTATAGATTCATTACTATTATTAACATCATTATTATTATTTTACTACTGCCAATTATGGTGGCTTCAATTACTATATGCAACTGATCTTAATGGCAGTTTTCCCCCTCCAAGGGAAATGAAAAGTTTGGTCTCTCATCCAGGACTTACATTGTCACAGTGCCAAACATTCAAATAGTCAAATACATCTGGAAACATTGTGGCTACAGTCAATTTGGCAATTGAAAGGCATTTTTCCTTTTCGGTAGAACATTTTTATATCACCTAGATAAAATTATTGCCATGTGAAAATCAGACTTTACTTTCAACCCACTGGTAAGACCAAAGCAGCAATAGGTTAAAAACCCATTCTCTTCCTTCACCAAAGTAGGAACAAACTTTTGCAACTCTATACAACTATCACAACATCTGAACCTAGAAAGTATGGTCTACTGGAAATAGTACTGCTTCTGGAATCAGTGGGGTCAAATTCCACCTATGATATTGTATACGTCACCTTGAAAAATCATTCCATCTCCCTGTGCTTCCATTTTCTGAACTATAAAATGGGAGGATTGGATTTGATGGCCACTAAAATTCCCTCCAGATCTAGACTGTGGAAACTATTTAAGAAATTATATACTTAACATCATATAGCATATTATTTGTCTTTGAGATAAATCCTACCTAAATAAAAAGTGATGCGGTTGTAACCATTTATGTTGCGATGAAGTTATTACCATTTACAAATTCCAGTTTTGGTTTGGTTTTTTTATATATTTAACTAGGCACTGATCCCCTACATTTGCCAAAATGGGAATCAGCCTAAGGGACTCCAGTGTTCGATGTACTCCCTAAATCCCCCTCCAAACCTGATAGCACAAAAACAGACTGCAGATTTTTTTTTTCAAACTGAATCAAAATGCTGTTCATCTGATTAATCCCAAGAAATTAAACCCTCAGAAATTGTAGGAAGCATAATGGCCTTCTTGTACCACTCAATTGCCCTAAGGTGGACACTGTTTAATTAAGTTTGGGTGGGAATATTAGTATCCATAGACATGAGGTGCGGCTTTTTCTTAATTCTTGAGTAACATCCTTTTATCTTTTTTTTTTTTTTCCCTGAACTATACTACAAAAGCAGAAAGGTTCGCCTGAGATGAATAGCAAAAGGCAGTGCAACAAATTAATACAAATGAAGTCATTCCTGAGTGACTCCATCTGCTTTAGAAACTAAGCTCGGACACTCCAGAATGTGGCCAAGATCCAGATAATTAGGCCTGACTCCAAATGAAGCTGCACAGGTAACTTACAGCTTCATTAACTCTCTTCAGGAAGGCAGGCATCCAAAAACTAACCTTAATAGAGGCAGCATATGATCCATTGACAATCTGTTTGATATTAAAAAATGAACTTTGTTTTTGCAACGTTGCATGAGTGGCCGGCCAATAACATATGCAACTGAAAAGACCACGGACCAAGGAGTAGCTAAAGCATGCTGCATACTAGTCACTAAAATTGGAGAACAAGCCTCTTAATTTTTGTTTACAGAGTTTAATCAAAATGAATTAATAATCTAGAAACTAAGAAAGGCACATAAGGTGTCTGCAAGTGTCTTTTCTTCATAATCAACAGGAGGATTATTAGGTAATAACAAATGTTATTCATCTTCATAATGCCTAAATGACAACCTGCTTAAAAATAACAAATGACTGCTCCTCATTGACTATTACAGGGTGACTATGACCTTCACGTATTTTAAGCAAACAAGTCCTCTTTTCAAAGACTTCAGGAGTTCTTTAATTGATAATGATGAGGTAGTTCCTCTTAACAGAGGGAAAAGAATCCTTTTTTTTTTAAGATGCCCTGATAATTGAAGTAATTTTATGCAGCCCCCTCAGTTAGAAGAGACCCAGAAGGTCTCATACTGATTTTTCATAAACAAGAAATTAGAACACAGTGAAAGAGATTAGTTAGCTACATATGAGCCTCTCGTTAATGATTTTTCTTATTTGTCACTCCTTATTTGGTTGAATTTTTCTATCTAGGTTCTGTCTCAAACTCTGTGCAAAAAAGTCTCCTTTCTAAATGGATCATTTTTTTTTGTTTTCCTTTCAAATACAGTCTGTCTCAAGTTACTACTCCCATCAGTGCTTGCAAGGAAGGTTCTTGGGACTCCTAAGTTATTTTTTTTATCTTCATAGCAGAGCTAAACTGGTAAAATGCCTCTTGTAGAACATCTAGTTCTCAGGGTTGCACCCCGTTGATCCTCCATTTCAACCACATAGCCAAACCTACCATTATAACAAAATGGTAAGATGCAGAAACTGGGGTGGAGAACTTAACAGGTAAACCTGCTAGTACTCCTGATCTGAAATTGTCTGAACAGAGTAATGGCTGGAACCATTTCTCTTTTTATTTGTTTTTAATACAATGAATCAAACCAAAATGTGACTCTACCATTTGATACCATTTTTGTCATTCACAGCACACATCTCTAGGGTCTCCAGATGCCTTTGAATTCAGGGCCTAAAACCAGCCGCTGTATGGTAAAGCTGATACTGCATCCTTACTGGGCAACCAAGAGTGATTACACACACAAAAAAAATGTGATTTTGACAGAATTTTGTGGATAACTTCTTTTTTCTCTAAAGAGAGATATCAATCTTTCCCACTTTGTCATATTAGATCCCATATTTAGAAGAGTTAAATATTAAATTCACACAATGACGTCTCTTAAAAATGAACTCTGCTTTGAGGAGGATATTTGCTTGAATAACCCTGGGCAAGTAACTTCCTCTCTAAGCCTTAGTTTCTTCATCTGTGAAATGAGAGAACTGGGCTAGATAATCTTAAAGGTCCTTTTGAGCTCTAACATTCTTATTCTGTGACTGTTACTCTACCACACTCTCACATTAACTACAAGGCAAAACATCATCCTGCAGATTCTGTTTCCATTTTGCACTGTTGTTGTTGTGGGGTAGGGGCATGGGGAGAGGGGATGAAAGGAGGTGATGATGTTGAAGCTTTGTTTTTAATTCCACACGGCAGTATTAATCATCAATTAGGTGAAAAAGATGAAGCCGATGATTCTACCTTAGATCCATTTTCCTCTGAAGGAAATTTTAGGAGCTTTTAGTACTTGACAAATCAGGAAAAGGCTGTTTATTAGGAACCTGTTGTTTTTGTTCCATCCCCACCCAACCTATAGATATACTGATCTTGTAACATGGTTATTAAATTATCCTCATGAATCAGCTAATAATCAAGCAAATGATGTCACAAGCAAAAGGAAAAGACATTTCAGTCATCTTTAGAGAAAGGAGTGTGTCTTTATTTCATGCCAACTGAGTGATGCATTGCCCCTATCAGTAACTAACCACTGCTTTATATAGAACTTACCCTTAACACAGGGACAAATTGGGAGGCTACCATGCCTCTGGTTCAAAACTTTTCTAAATAAATTAACCCAAAGCAGTATGCTGATTGGGGGAGGGGAAGACAGGAAGGAGTTGTTTTTGATAATATTTTAAGCACATAGTTTAAGTTAACGAGACATGGTTAAAAAGCAGGTAGGTAATTTGATGTTCACACACTGTAATGGGCCAAAGGCTAATTACTATTCACTGTAAAATGAACATAAAAGTAGCAATTATGCCTTCATCCTAGTGGATGTGATGTATTAAAAGCTATCAGATTCACCTTCTGTAATAGCAGCTTTTGTCTATTTGCACCAGGAATTTGAGAAAGTAAGATAGATATGGAGAAGGGGAGTTCTGTGGCTCTCCAGGAGGAAGGATTGGGTTCCCAGCCAATTGCCCCTCCTCCTGTGTTCAAAACAGCAAGGGACTTATGAGACCCAGCAGCTAACAAACACTATTTGAAGTTGTGCTGCTTTTAATTCCACTTCCTGTGAAATGATGCCAAACGAACTGTTTACAGGATTTTTCCTTGCCAGGCTTTCAAGCCACTTGTGAACCGTGGATGAAGGCTGAGTCTAGGAGAGGACACTCACACCCACAGAGAACAGCTACCAGGGCCACAGATGAAAAAGTAACAGAAGCATGACCAGGGAACAAAGATACTCTGGACATCACAAATTTCTGATGGGGAAAAAATATATTTCCACATTTTTTGCTAAAGGTTACCACAAACTGAACAGATCGACTGCTTAAAATAAAGTTCAGATAAAAGCCTGGTTAAAGGTATATCAGAAAGTAGGAGTTAAGGAAGAGGATTCAGAATAGGTCGAAGGAAATGAAGATGTCAAATATGTAGAACTGGTTACTTGTGGTATTTATTTTGTATTCATTTTAAATATCCTGCTCTGTGTACACTGTTGTCTCCCCTAGTATAATGTAAGCTTCCTGACAATAGTATTTCCTTTCTTATCTTTGGAAACCTAGAACCTATCACAACATACTTCCCCAAACATATTAAGTCCTTAATAAGAAATTTTTGATTGGCTGATAGAAAAAGAAAATAGAATTGTGGGTCCCCAAGCAGGCTAAAAGAGATGCTGAAGAGGATGAGGAAACTTTGAATTTCTAATTTCAGGGAAATGGAAGGCTTCTTTGGCATTAAGTAACTACACATTGAGTAACTGTTATGAAAACAGAGTTGGACCCTATCTGCAGAGAGTGGAACTGGAAGAGGTTAATGGGATCATAGATTCAGAGATAGAAGGGAACTCAGAGCTCATCTAGTCCAATTCCTTCATTTGGCAAATGAAGAAACTGAGGCCTACACAGGTCAAGTGATTTGACCAGTGTCACCCCTGTAAAAAAAATGATGGAGGTTAAATTCAACCCCAGGTCCTCTGACTCTGAATCCACTAGGTTTTCTGCTATATCACAGTGACCCTTACCCAGTTTGGCTCTCTCCACAACCAATTTAACCCTGAGGATAAGACAGAAAAGATAATAACTGTAAGGCACATGAAGTTTTAAAGATTCCAAAGTACTTAACACGTATTATTTGAGTCTCCTAACAACCTTGTGACATAAGAGTCTACAGGTATTATCTACATTCTATAGCTAAGGAAACTGAAGCTCAGACAGTTGAAGTGGTTTGTCACGTAAATGTGAAATATCAGAGTTGATATTTGAAACTTGACCTTCCTGACTCCAAATCCCACTGTCCACTTAGTATAGCCAATCCCATTAGCAAAACCTCCTCTTTCCCTTCTACATGTTCACAAAAAACCAAGGAATACAAAATAATAACAGCTCCCATGTATGTAATGCTTAGAAGGTTACATTTCAAGTGCAGCAAAAAGGATATGGGATAATGCAACTAAAACCTACTGCTTTTATCCCAAATATTTTGATTGAAAGGACTTTTATCCAAAGCATGCACATAGTTACTTTTCTTCATTCACTTCCCCTAAATGTCAGGGTGCCGATTATTATTAGAACTGGATATTTAGGGAGCTGTAATTTCACAGGTTTTATTCTGACTTGTGGGTCTCAGAAACCTTGTATTTATCTTTGTATAGCTTCTCAGTGTCTCAGGTTTGGGATCCAGGCACTAGTTTCCAGGGTGCCATAAAGACTCAACTCAGAGTAAGTGAGTCATTTCTTAGTTCCAGGAAAACATCTATGGCAGTGACCTCTGACTCATGGCAGATTTGTTGTTTTGAGTGCTGCTCAGAGGGCCTTCTCAGTGAATACTATCCCAAATCATTAAGTTGCTGCCAATGTGTACTAGCCCCCAGTCTTTCATCTGGTCAGCTACAGTTAGTGAAATGGAACTGCTATGGTTACTTCTCAGAGGGGCAGTTAGATCCGATGACTTCAGCTGATCCTGTCCATGCCAAAAAGGCAGGGCAATACAAACACTTCACAAAGAACAAATTATATCCCAGGATTTCAGTCATTTCTATTTCGTGGAAATACGATATAGGTTACATTTATACCAGATGGAGAAGGAGCATGATATAATGTATAGCAAGTTGGCCTCAGAGCTAGAAAAACCAGGTTTTAAGTCCCACCTTTGACAAGTAGTGACTGCATAACGCTGGGAAAGTCACTTAACCTTTTCAATTTTCTAGGGCACTTTCTAAGACTATAAATTGTAGAAAACTGGTAACATGGCATCCTGCATTGGTAGAGGGCATTTACTCATCCCGGAGATCCCTTTAATCAATGAAATGTGCCTATCTTATTGAATGAAACAAAGCTAGACTGAGATTTATTTCCTTAATGTTAAGGAACTCCCAGTAAGGAAATTCTGCTTTTGCAAATTTGCAATTGTTCTGAAACTTAAAAGCTGGAAGATAAGTGTCTTGCTCAAGATTACATGTCCAGAATGGGTCAGTGGCAGGATTTGTGAACCCAAGTCTTCCTAAGTCTGAGGCAAGATCTCTATTCACTTTGCCACTCTTACTCTCCTAGTAACACAATTCCCAATGTATAATATACCGAAGTATAATTAAAAACAACCCTATCAAGCCTGTCACAAACAACTCCTCCCCCACAGCTGACAATTCCCTCAACTCATTCACAGTACTAACCGCTGTAAATCCCTAAGTGGACTGTGCCTTTTTTCATTTCTTAAACAGTGACTTCGCCCAAACAGATAGAGCTAGAGACCACCCAAAGTCTACTGACGTCTCAGATCTATTCATTTCTTTCCTTACTGCATGAAATAAGCGCCACCATATTTGCATCTCAATCATTCCTAGCTTGTGTCCTGACTTTATGTACATCTGTTTGCTCTGGGAGATCACTGAGGTTACTGATGTATTTTTAATGTAAATCTTCAGCTTTGCTCATGAAAAAGGAAAATTGCAAAGGTGTCAAAGTAACATTAATCCTCACCATTCTAATATTACCTAATGCTGAATTTTAGTCATTTTATAAATAAACTGGTATCAGAAATGGATTAATGCTAATTGTGCCACTATATATTACTTATTTAAATGTGAGATAATAAGTCAAAAAGTGCAAGATAATAATAAAATCAGCTTGGTCTTTTAATTATTTGCTCTCCTCCAAAGACTTTTGGCCCCTAATTCTGCCATTTGGTTATAGATATGACTTTTGTTCTTTAAATGGTTATGCTTGATGTTCTAGTTTTGAAAGTGTGCTATGGAGGAAGTACCATCCAGAACTACAGATTTAAAACCCCTTCCCCTAAAAGCAAAAGAGGATGTAATACTCCCTCTGCATTGGTCTATGAACTGATATAGCATTAGAAAATCAGGAAGGAAAGATTCTTCATAGCCTAAAGACATACATACAAATGGTTATTATGTCAAGTGGACATATTTCTCCAAATATTCACATTGAGAAATATAAACTAGAAATAGTTGACATGTGTCACAATGATTCCTAGTGGACTGAAGCAGAAAAGATTGGATGCTGAGCTGGATGACTTTTTTGGAGGTACTTCCCATGGAGTAAAGAGAGGGACTGGCTGACAAGCTCCTTCCTACTCACCCTCCTCCTTCCCTGGCAGGCATAGATGCATAACAACTTCTAATAGCTTCCATGTGTGTCACTAGGAGTTCAGTAGAGATTCATGAAAAGAGATTAGTCTTCTCTTCTGCTCCTTGGCTCCACATACTTCCTTGCAGTGAACTATAGCTCAGAACATTTTCAGGATTGTCAAATAGTTGTAAGTGGTAGATAAACTAATAATTTACTAGTAGCAGTCCCAATGACCTTGAGCCAGTCACTTTCTAATCCAAAAAATGCGGAGGCTGGATGACTTCCAGTTTCCATTCCAAGTCTAAATCCTATATATATAGCAGAGTAGAAACTAGTCTGGATTTGGAGTTAGAGGACCTGAGTTCAAATTCTTTCTTTGATACTACCTAAGTGAACTCAAGCAATTCCCCTAATATCTCTGAATCTTAGTTTCTTGATATATAAAATGAGGCTATTGAACTAAAAGACCTGTCAGGTCCTTTTCAGCTCTAAATCTTTGATCTTCTGATTCAGTACATATATTTATGCTCTAAAAATAATACTCAGGGTGTGGTTCCAGTTAGACCCCAAAGAAGATTCTATTTTAGCTTTCATACCCAGACAGGTATCTTCCCCAACATGAAAGGAAAAGAGAATGCATAGCCATAACTAGCATGGGGAGAAGGGAATGTCTCCCAGTGTCTTTGGGAGTATACTTCAACTCCTCAGAGGCTGAATCCCCCTTATTTGCCTTACGATCCTCTTCCAGAGCAGAAGACCACGTGGTATTTTGTTGAGTCTTTCAGTTCAGTTTCAGAGCCCATTTGGAGTTTTCTTGTAAAAGATATTGGAGTGGTTTGCCATTTCTTTCTTCAACTCATTTTACAGATGAAGAACTGAGATCAACAGAATGAAGTGACTTGTCCAGGGTCACACAACAAGTAAATGTATGAGGCCAGATTTGAACTGAAGAAAATGTCTTTTCTGACTCCAGACCTGGCTCTCTATCCACTGCACCATTTAACTGCCCACCACATGGTTTAGTTACCCTAAATACTCCATTACCAGAGTCCTGTTGTCAGGTGACTCCTAAAGAAATGAGAGACAAATTCTATGAATTCTCCCAAAGCACATATACCCATCATTAGCCACCACTCACAGATTCATAGAATAATAAGATTAGAGTTAGAGACACTCAGAGACCATCTATACTATGTCTTTCGTTTTATAGATGAGGAAACAGAGTCATAGAGGTTAAGTAATTTTGCCATGGTCACACAGTGTGGGTCAATGATGGGATTAGAACCCAAGTTATCCTCACTCCAATTCTAGCACCATGCAATACTGTATTCCTGCTTCTCTGCCCATTTTCTCATCCAAGGGAAACCATATTCTGCATCACTGCTTCTCCCCAGTCATTTTTGATTCTAGTGAAAGAATTAATCATTTTTGTTCTGGTAGAATGTGATGTTTCTCTATAATACTTAATGTTTTTCCAACTATTTTCAGTGGCATTACCTCCGATGTTATGCCACACTCATGGAGGTAATTGGACGATTTTCCTGGGGAATGCAATCATTTGCATCTTTTGCATTTTAGAGTAATGGAGAAAAAGCAAAATAAGCCTGACCACTACTACCCAAGACCCTGTGGGTACACAGCCATCCTTTTGTATCTACTCTAAGCAAAGTCCACAGATAGATAACTACTAGGGATCTCAAACACCATTGAGTCCAAACCCCTCATTTTACAGAAAAGTAAACTGAAGTAGAGAGAAGTCACATGACTTGCCTACAATCACACAGCTAATAAGTGTCTAAGGCATGTTATGAACCCAGGTCTATTTGACTCACAGCTCACTATTACACAATAATGTTTTACTCTTTTCATTTAGAGAAATGTAAACAGAAAGAATTAGATGTCTATATCTTAGTTGAGCTCAATTTAATTGGTGATCTGAAAGTAAAACTTAATGTTGTTGACTCCTGGTATATTCAATCCATAAAGATTCAAATCTGCTTTTTAGTAGAAGTATGTGCACAAATGAAGTGAGATTTTTTTTTCTCTCTCAGAAATATCCTAAATGAGTAGGAGGAACATCAATTTGGTGTCCTGGCCAAATTCTATTCTTGGGTAATTACAATCTGCCTACTGAAAATTATTTTTTATGAATTTCAATAGATACAGAATACTTCTTCACTTGTTATTCTTAACTATTAGATAGTGGTGCTGTTAACTAGCTGTCTTTAAACTTCCCAGAGTTGATATTGGTTCTGAAGTCAATGAAAGGTGGCAGAGTATAAATAAGTATATAAAATGTGTTAAATTGATTTACTATTGCTACAAATAACATTAACAAGATATATGACACTTTTGTACAACATTAATATCTAATGCCTTACCCCAGAACATTGATTAATGTATTTATATCAACCTCAAAGAAGGTCTCTAGTGGAATGCCCCAGGAGTCTGTTCCTGACTCAGCATTTTTATCAATGACAACTGTAAAATCAGTGGTAACACACTTATCTAATTTGTACATGACACGAATCTAGAAAGTATAGCTAATAGCTTTAGTTTGTGATTTAAAATAATTATTGAGTAGAATGATGGGTCAAATTAAATGTGTCTAACAAATAAATGCCATTATCCTTCTATAAAAAGCTTTATTAAATTTTCATTGTGGAGTGGAGGAGACTTTGGTTTCCTGAAGGTTATTCCAGAAAAGTGCAGTTTTTGGCAGATTCTATCAAACAGGAAAGGCTGTGACACAGACCTCACAACAAATTATATATTCTGTGTGAAGCTCAGTCTAGCTAACTAGGGCGAGACTTATTACCAGAGGGCTGACTAACAGCTATCAATTCTTTGGCCATATCTTCCCATGAAATTTATTTCAAATACCAAAAAAAGGACTTTAATCAATGCAAATTCCTCTATGTTCATAAGTGATCCATTCCATCTTAGCTTCTCCAGCACATTGCCCCCTCCATCAACTTTACTCTCTCATTAATCTTGCATCTCTACTGTTTTCCTGGCTGCTTCTATACTGCCAAAAAAAACCCAAACAAATAAACCTCATGTGTCCCTCATCTTCAAAAAAATTCTCACTTGATCCATTCAATCTTGCTAGATATTGTCTTCTATTCCCCTTCCCTTTCATAGCTAAATATCTTAAGAAGATCTATAATTTCAGTTCTTGTACTTTTTCTTACTCTCTTATTGATCCTCTGGAGTCTCGTTTCTGACCGTATCACTCACTCAGCTGAAATATTGCTCTCTCTAAAGTCATCAGTGATCTCTTATTTGCCAAACTGAATGGTCTTTTCTCAATCCTCATCATTCTAAACCCTTCTGCAGCCTTGGATACTGTTGATGACTCTTCTTGATTCTCTCTTCTTTCTAGGTTTTCATGAAGCTTCTATCTTGGTTTTTCTTTCTACAAGTCTACCTACTCTTTTTCACTCTCCTTTGCTGTATCTTCATCTAGACTGCACTTAGTAATCATGGGTATCCCCCCAATGTTCCATCCTGGCACCTCTTCTATTCCCCTTTTTTGCTGTTTTGCTTGGTAATCTCATCAGCTCTCATATATTCAATAAACTGTCTATGTCTCTGTTTATCTAGCCCTAATATCTCTCCTGGCCTCCAGTCATATATTTCTAATTGCCTATTCGATACTTTGAACTGCACGTCCTATAGACATCTAAACTCAACATATATAAAACTTAACTTGTATTCTCCCACCTTCTTCTTCCCCTCCAAAAAACAAAACAAAACACAAAATTTCCACTCTTCCTAATTTTATTATTACCATCAAATGCACCACCATCTCCCAGTCACATAGTCTCACAACCAAGGTTCCATCCTTAACTCCTCAGTCTCTTTCATAGTCCTGCCACCTCATATCTAATCTATTGGTAAATCCTATCAATTTTACCTTCATCACATCTCTTATATACTCTGTGTTCTCTCTACTGCCACTGCCACTACCCATGGTAATAGCCTTCTAGTTGGTCCCTCTAATTCAATTCTCACTCCACTACAATCCATCTTTCACTCAATTGTTAAACTGATGTTCCTAAAGTGTAGAACAGACCATGTCACCATCTCTCCCTTTCAATAAACTTCAGAAGTTCCCTGTTAACTCCAGAATAAAATATAAAACATTCTGTTTGGCTTTTAAATACCTTTGCAATCTAGCCCCTTTATACTTTTTTTCAGTTTTTTTTTTCCCACCTTACTCCACCTCCATTTACTCTGCAGTACAGTGTCACTGGTTTTCTTGATGTTGTTCCTCACAGCATACTCTTAATATTCCAACCCCAAGCATTTTCACTGACTATCCCCCATACCTATCTTTCTCTCTCTCCTCATCTCCTTCTCTTGGCTTCTCTGGCTTCCTTTAAGTGCCAAATAAAATCTCATCTTTTGCACAAAGCCAGAGAGACAGACAAACAGACAGATATAATGATATAAGTATAACTGTATATACACAAATATATATAATATACATGCATATTATATAAAATTATAGAAAACTTCCTATTAATGTCATTTTACCATGATCTCATTAGGATTTTTTTGCTACAATTAAAATGTATCATCTGCTCATATTCATGATTTACTGAATGTGATTCTATCCATATGAATGTACAACAATTTAGGTTAGGGAGAAGGATAGGCCTGGGTCTGTGAATTCTTTGGTGTAGAGGACTCCCAGATGAAGAAATTCCCTTGCCAATACGAGATTCTCTACAAATCTTAGTTTAAGAGACTTGTCTAAAGCACTGAAACACACAGTGACTTAGTATGGTCCCACAATCAGTCAGAGTTGGGACTTGACCCCAACTCTTCCTGCATTTAATTTCAGCCTTCTATTCACTACACTACAAATAGCTCTCAATTATTTCTTTAAAGGCAAAGATAAGAATGGCAAGAATAATGGCATTTGTAATCATATTTATGTAGTACACAAAAGTCTGCAAAATACTTTTAAAAATCTCATTTGATTTTTATAATAACTGTTTATAATGAGTACTTTTATTTCTATTTTATAGATAAAAAAATAAAGCTGAAGGGTTAAGTGACTTGCTCAGGGCCACAGAGCCATTTAGTGTCTAAGCAGTGTTTGAATTTGGTTCTTCCAGCTCCATGCCCAGTGATTTGTCAATTGTACTGCCCGGCTGCCTTTAACTCCTAAATGTAATCTCTGCCATGAAATCTTCCATAATTTCAAATATGGTGACATATTTGCCCCCTGGTATATAACATAGCACTTTGTTTTTCTACCATTATAATGCATTTATCATGCATTATTCTATATAACAGTTTTATGAGTATCTTGGGCAATGTACAGTAGATAATAGTGAGAGCCTAGGAGTCAGGAAGACATGAATTCCAGTCCTGACACTGATATACACTGACTATATTACCCTGGACAAGTCACTAAAGGTTTCAATGTCCCAGGCAATTCTTTCAAATTATATGTTGTAAAGCAGGTACCAATATGCATTAATGAAGTGCATTTTCTCATCAGGAATTCCATACACCAAATCATAAATTTGGTTCCATCTTCACTTAACAAATCAAAACAGAAATTTATTAAGCTGTTTTTCTTCTTTTCTTTTTTTATTTGCTGTTTGGCAGAGGGAAGGCTGGGCAATTGGGGATAAGTGACTTTGCCCAAGATCACATGACTAATAAGTGTTAAGTATCTGAGGCCGGATTTGAACTCAGGTCCTCCTGACTCCAGGGCCGATGCTCTATTTACTTCACCACCTACCTGCCCCTATTAAGTTTTTCTATATGTCAGGCATCATGCTAAGTGTTCAGAATGCAAAGCAAAAGCAAACACAATTCCTGCCATCAAGGACCTTACATTTTATTGAAGAAATAATAGATAGATAGATAGATAGATAGATAGATAGATAGATAGATAGATAGATTTGTTAAGACTCTACAACATATATATGTGTATGTAAGTGTGTATATACATACATATCACTATAAAACTATAAAATAATATATATATAGGTTTTTATATATTTACATATCTATGTATATGAATATATATGTATGTGAATATGTGTATGTATATACACCACAGTTCTTACTTTACATAATTACACCATTTACCTCTATGCAAAGGATTTTTACATAATATAAATGCCCAGAACATGGGGAAGAAAATTCACCCATGGGGGGAAAGGTCCTTTACATGGTTCAAGGATACATCGGGACTGGAGAACAGCAAAGTGACAGTAGGAGGAAGAAAAAGCAGTGTGGAGCTAGGTAAATGGGGATCTGGAGGGAACAAAGAAGAAGAACACCTGGAGGCTGGACAAGGCCACAGACAGGAGAGGCTAGGAGATAAGACACACAGTACCTGAGCTGGACAGGGGTGACAGATATGCCCTGGACATTCAGGCTAATTAGGAAAAGGTCTCCTTTCTCCCTTGGCTCCTATGATCTCAAGCTAGGCGCCAATGGGGGCAGCTGTGGAGGGTCAGGTCAGTTTTGCTTTAACAATGAGAGTTGATTGTAAGGGTTTTGTTTTTTTTGGGGGGGGGAGGATGCAGAGTGGGAACTGAAGGGCAGGAGGAGAAAGTGAAAACACAGTAGTATACAGTGAAGTTAACATAACTGGGGGTTTTTAGAAGACAAATTTCTTTCAGAATTCTTTATGTAAAGTCAAATTTGCATATTTACAAAAAATTAGAATAGTACGTGTTTTGTGTGTGTGTGTGTTACATGGAATAGATGCAAAGTAACCATAGAGAGTAAGACACTAGCAGCTGTCTAGCCTGGGAATAGTTTACTACAGAAGATGCTGTTTGATGCTGAATCTGGAAGGAATCCACGAGTCCTAGGAATTGAAGGTTGGGAGAAAAGCATTCCAAGAATGAGGCCCAGATAGTACAGAGACAGAAAATGGAATGATGTGAATGAGGAACATTAGGAAGGATAATCTGACTGTGGAATTTTTGAAGGGGAGTAAAAGGTATCAAAAGGCTTTAAGTACCCAAGAAAGGAGTCTCTATTTAAGTCTAAATGTAATAGTTAGCCACTGGAGTTTATTGAGTAAGGGAGTGACATGATAAGACTCACATTTTAGGAAGAACATCTAAAATATGATTTTTGTGTTATATGGAGTTATGTGATTGTGTGGAGTAAAGAACTGGAGGGGAAAAGATTTGAGGCAGGTAATTAGCAGGATATTACAATAGCCCAAGCAAAACAATAATGAGTTTTGAAATTAGTGTGGTGGTTATGTGAATGGAGAGAAGATACTGTGGAGAAAGAGACAACAAAATTTGGTAGCTAATTGGATATATGGATGAATGAAAGTTAGGAGCCGAATTTGATACCAATGTTGTAAGCTTAGGTAAACGAAAAGATGGTGATGTCTTTGACAGTAATAAGAGAGTTTAGAACAAGGGTGAGTTTTGGGGGGAAGATAAAGAGTCCTATTTTGGACATGTTGAGTAGGAGATGCCCGTGGGACATGCAATTTAAAATAATAAGTATTTGGTGACATGAGACAAGCTGAGAAGAGAGGCAAGGGTTGAAATTAGAGATCTGGGAAACGTCTGCACAGAGAAGATTATTGAATCCATGGGAGTTGATAAGATTGTCAAGTGAGAAAACAAAGAGAAGAGAAGAGAACAGACCAAGAAGAATATTCATTATGGGTGTGACATGTATGAAGATCCAGCAAAGGAGACTGAGAACTAGCAGTCAGAGAGGTAAGGGAAAAATCAAGAGAAAATAATGTCATGACAACCTAGGAAGGAGGGTGAGAAAGAGGGAGAGGGAGGGGGAGAGAGACTATCTAGGAAAAGAGAGAGTGGTCAAAAGTATCAAATGCTGCAGGAAACTTGAGAAGTAGGAGGATTTAGAAAATGTCATTAGATTTAGCAATTAATTGGTAACTTTGGAATTAGGAGTTTCAGTTAAATGATGAGATCAGAAATCAGATTGCAGAGGGTTTAGAATACAGTTTGGAGAGGAAGTGGATTCAAGTGTGAGCAATAATTTCAAGGAGTTTAGCTCAGAAGGAAAGAAGAGATAGTAAATAGCTGAGTAGATGGTAGGTTCTAGGTGTTTGTTTTTATTTTTAAGGTTTGTGGGAGGGAACCTGACCATGTTTATTGCCAGAAGAAAATGAAGCAGTAGATGATGATAGTGGGGGGGAGGGGAGGGGCGTAAAGGGAATCCTCTGGAGAAGGTGGGAAGGGATAGATAGGATCAAAGGGTAGTGGAAGGGTTGCCTTTGGCAAGAAGAAGGGCCACCTACCCAAATGCAGACACATAGCAAGTTGCGATTTAAAGAGAAATTCTACCTGTTAATTTAGTACTCACATTTTATTGCGCACAACCTTAGAATTCTGATGAATAAATCATACAAACATAGAATTTCCATACTGGAAGGAATCATAGAAACTGAGCTACAGATAAATAAGGTGATTTGGTCATATGTGAGTTAAAAAGATCATCAGGACCACAAGCCAGTACTCCTGTGTCTCAGACCAGGGCTCTTTAATTTGTTATAATATCATTCAATTACGCTTTAACTCTCTCTCTCTCTCTCTCTCTCTCTCTCTCTCTCTCTCTCTCTTTCCTTTTCATAAATATTTCAAAGTACACGTAATAATTAAAGTTACTTTAATTATATAGAAAGAAAATAAATAGGTATTGAGGAAATGAGAAAGGAATAGAACAAAGAAGTGGGAGAAAAGAGGGGAGGAGGAGAATAGATAGAAATAGAGAAGAAAAGGAAAGGAGGGAGTGGGGAGGGAGGCACTCAGGGAGGGGGAAAAGA
>CM053587.1:128857276-128877771 GCA_028646515.1 Pseudochirops corinnae
GCCGAGCTGACTTTAGTGGGAAGTATCTTTGTGTGCGTTTTGGAGTTCTAGGTTGGTCCAGAGTCCTATTCCATGGGTATTTTGGGGTGGCTATGTGAGAGCTGTGATATATTGCTGCTGCTACGCTGCCATCTTGGCTCCGCCCTATTTAGACTTTTCTTTGTTTTTCTTTTGTTTTGTCAATCTGACAAAATAACTGCTGAGGCTGCCACTGCTGGCTCACTTACCTGTTTGTCTATCTGAAGAACTTTCAAATTGATTGCATGACATGGGAGACATTGGCACAGGACTGCCCAGTATAGCATGCCCTCATTAAAGAAGGTGCCATATTCTATGGGCAAAGACGAATTGCAGTAGCTCAAAAGAAATGCTAGATGAGCAAATTTAGAGAATCTACCCCAAATGTTCACATGGACTATTTGTGTGGTAGAGCAGTCCAAGCTTATATCGGTCTGATCAGCCATAGTCAGACACATTGTAACTTGACTCTAATATAACGGTGTCATTTTGGTCCTCTTTGAGAACGAAGGACAACAACCAATGAACCAATCTGCTTGAGAGAGAAGTGTAGCCATGGATACACAGCTGCAGGCTCCATGGGAAGTGATCACCAGACATGAGTGTACTACTACTTACCTCCATCTGTATTCCCTTGTCATCCCCCAGAAATGTGAATCTGAAGCCAGGTGGTGAACTCTTCATCTGTACCCAACCCAGTGTACTAAGCACTGCTACAGAGAGATGGAGCAATGCCACTCCTGCCAGATGCATCTGCTTGGGATTCAAAGCTTCCTTCACCACCAGGTTCTCCTAGACTCCATTACCATCAGCTTTAATTCATAACCTTGCTAGAATTCACCTTCTTTCTGTCCCCTAATCCAATCAAATTAGTACTCTGATCGACTGGTATTTCTCTACTTTCATGACGAGCAAACTACTATCCCCTATTCCCCTTTCTGTGTTGCAGAGTCAGAGCCTACTTAGGATAAAATACCTTTCTTTTCCCATAGTACCTCTTCCTAAACTCTAATTCTTTTCAATTCAGTCTTTGCCCTCACTTTTCACTGTGCTCTCTTAAACCATCTCCTCTCACTTCATAATTAAGGATTCCTCTTTGCCCAAGATCTCCTCCTCTCTAATTTTTCTTACCTTTTCCCATGCTCATCAAAACCTGGCTCTCAGAACATCTCTTCTCTTTCCATTGTCTGAAATGTTAGTTGCTCTTTCACTGATAACTCTGCTATACGGGGCTAGGAGGAACAGACATATTCTTTATACCCTAGTAACAAATTCAGAGGTTACTGCTGCTGTTTTCATTCAACCTCTCTTTGAATTTCATTCTACATGTCTATAACATATTGTCGAGATCCTTCTTCTTGTCTTCTACCAAACTCTTATCATTTCTCAAAGAATTTAATTTTTAAACTTGAGCCACTCAAGGAATTGTATTTTTTAAGTGGCAATAGAATAATAGCTATTTTGTTTTCAATAAAATAAATATAATTATACTAAACAGAAAATAAAATGACATGTAGAAGTTTTTGCTTGTGACCAGACTGTTCTTTTGTACAGTCCTCGATCAACAATGTCACCAGCTTTTTTCTGCTGCTGCCAAATCTTGTTTTTCATATTCTTCCTTGTTCTCCTGGTATAGCTGAGCAGTCTGCCTGTTTCCTGGACTGTCGGGGTTAGACTAATCCAGTAAAGACTGCATGGAAGTCAAAATGGAGGCAAAATTATAGTTTGGACTCTAGTGATTTTGAAGTATATCCATACATATTCTACCATCTTTATAGGCATTTGGATGAAACATTTTGGAGACAAATTTCCACCTGACCAAACCTCTGTGCTTGATTTCTTCATTATACGTACTGATTCACATCTTTTGCATCATAACAAACCTTTCAAACACCTTAATCATCTATTTTCTCTATTCCATCAGTTTCTATTCTCTATTACTCTATTAAGTCTTCTATTCTAGGACTTGCAGCGAGGTGGCACAGTGGATAGAGAACTCAGTTTGCAGTTAAGAAGATCCGTGTTCAAATTTGGAATCTGATACTTATTAGCTATATAACCTTAGAAAAGTGACTTAACCTCTATTTGCCTCAGTTTCCTCAGCTATGAAATGATGATGATAATAGCAGCCCTTTCCTCTGAAGGTTTTTGTGAGGATCAAATGAGTTGATATTTATCAAGTGCTTAAAACAGTGCCTCACATTTAGTAGGTGTTCTTTAATGATAGCCATTATTACTGTAACTCAGTCAACAACCACCAGGATGTTCCTACCTAAAATTTCAATATCACCCATACCTGTGCCAGCTCTAAGATCTGAATTTTTTCTATCTAATTACAATTTCTTATTCTTCCATCTTTGTTTCTGTATCACTGTATCATCTGTATCACTGAATCATCTGCATCACTCATACTAAACCTTCTTGTTCCTACTCCTAAATGCCCATTATCCTTCTTGCTCATCAAAACCTCTATGTCCTTCCTTTATATTTCCCATTCTCTCAGTCCATTACCATGTTCTGATCACTCTTTCTTAGTTCTGAAGATCTAATGAGATATTTGTGAGGTCCTTAGCAAAGTGTCTTGTACCTAGTAAGCACTAAATAAATGTTTATCCACTTCCCTCATCACAGTCTTTCTTGATATTATAGTTGACCAGTAATATAAGGCACTGTCCTTGACCCTTGAATCCTTAGTTCACTTGTCTTTCATGCCCTGATAATCCTCAATTTTTGCATCATGCCTGCCATCCATCTCTTCTGCTCATTCTCTCAAGGTCCTGAACACTTCCGGAGGAAGTCACAAAACCATTCCAAATGACTTCATGCTAAATAATATCAATAGGTCCTCACAACTATATTTCTTTATTTCTTCTCTGGTTGCTTTTTGGATAATGTACTATAAAGTACAGACTTCCAAACTTTCCTCCTCTCCTTTCCAGCATCCAACATTCTTTCCACCTCCTTCTCTCATATAGTTAAACTCTCATACAGACTTTCTTCTTTACCAGTTCCATCTTTTGTGAAGCATACCATCTTTCCTTACCTCAAAGTGATGAGATACATGCTCTGGGAACCCCCTTGAGCTCTCTTTGAATCTTTGAGGTATAGGCCCTGGGAAATACCTTGAATTAAATCTTCCCAGGGAAGGCATTTGCCTGAGGTCATGGGCCTTAAGTTGTGGCTCTGCCCAAGTCTTTAGCCCTCCTTTGTTCCAATAGTTTCCCACCCTTGAACTGGCCAGGTCCACCACGTTCTATGGTCTCCAGGTAGCCTTCAGCAACTTCTTACCCTTTGTCGCTCATTACTGTAGTCTGACCTCATCTTGACTCCTGAAGACCCTCAGTAAATTCATTACTGGAGTCTGACCTCATCTGACTCCTCCTGAAGACTCTCTCCAAACTCTTCCTCTAGACCACCCCTAGATTCCTCCCACAACCTTTTGTATATAGAATCCCATCTTCCCTCCATGTGGTGTGAGAGTGTCATAGAAGGACCTAGCACAGACTTATTCTGGACTGCTTGCCCAATGCAAGCCATACAGATACCTAGGCTCCTTAAGAGTCTACCCCATATGATGAACCATTAATAAACTTTGTTTTTCTTTGGCTGAGAATACTTGAGTCAAATTTTTTCAGCAGGCTCTGTCATGCTGGTATTTTGGGGTCTCAGGCAACCCTAATCCTCTTTGTGGATAACCTCTTCAAAAGTCTCTCCACATTTTCACACATGCTCTCCTCAATTTAATTCAATGAGCACTTATTAAATGCATATTTATTAAAAGTTCAAAAAATTGCACTAAGCACTGAGAATAGAAAAGAAAAAAAAAAAGGTTATTCTTGCCTTCAAGAAATTACTGTTCTAGGGAAGACTAGGTGACACAGTGAATAGAGCACCGGCCCTGGAGTCAGGAGTACCTGAGTTCAGATCTGGCCTGAGACACTTAACATTTACTAGCCATGTGACCTTGGGCAAGTCACTTGACCCAAATTGCCCTACCTTCACTCCTCCAAAAAGCAAAAAAGAAAGAAAGAAAGAAATTACTCTTCTATTGTTTATGCAACACATGAATAGTGAAGTAGACACAAGGCAATTTGAATTTGGAAGAGCATTAATGAAGTCAAGTCTTCATTCTTCTCTGGGCTGCATTCCAGACTCTGTTCTACTTTCTCATCAAATAACCTTCACCAAGCACCTCCATCTCTTCCTCCCCCCAGCTTTTTAGCTTCATTTCATATGCTGTCTTACTCCTTTGGAGTGTAAGCTAATTGAGGGCTAGGGCTGTCTTTCTACTTTTATTTGTGTTCCAAAGTTTGTGACTTGCCTTGAGGAAATTAGGAAAGCCATCACAAAGGAAAGGAGCCTTCAGAAAAGTTGAGGATTTTAAGACTTAGAGGTGATAATGAAGTGCATTCTGGTACCCAGGATGACCTTTCAGAAGGTATCAAGATTAGAGATCAAGATTAGATGGTTTGGCTAGAATATAAATCAAAAAGCAGAAATTTCTAGAATGATAATAGAAATGTTGGTTGGAAAAAGATTACACAGACCTTGAAATGATAGGCTAAGAATATTCTGTATTATCATCAAGGTGATGTGGAGCTACTGAAGGATTGTGAGGAAGGGAGTGACCTGGTCAGAACTATGCAGTAGGAAGATGATCTTGACTTCTATATGGAAGTTGGGTTAGGGAAGGAAGAAAATGGACATAAGGATACAATTAGTGGACTATTCAATGGTCTAAGAAAAAAATATAAATTACATCCCCTATCCATAAGGTAGGATAGGAGATGAATGAGTAAAAAGAAACATAAATTAGGAATTTGTTGGAGGTAGAAGAAATAGAATGGGGAAACAAACTAAGTAGATATGAGAGATGAGAAAGGGAAGAATCTATCTATCTATCTATCTATAGACTGCTATATCTGAGTGATTAGAATGACAATGAACTGTTTGTTGTTCATCCTTCTTCCTTCCCACTCCCCCCAGGACCAGTGATATCAGAAGGCTGATACAAATTGGATTTAAGTGAGAGAGAGTTTTGCAGAGTTGTCAGTCTCACTCTCTCTTCCTGAGTCTTCAAATTCCGGTGGCAAGACAGAAGACAAGATGACTGGCAATGTGGATAACCTTAGTGTCTCAGATGTCTGACCAAGCTATGAGTATTCTGTGACATCTACTTCAGCTGCCTTCGTGGCTATTGGAACAAATGGTTCTCATCGGTACATTCTACCAGATAGATAAGAAGCCCTAATAAGGTCTCAGAATGTCCTCACACCAGAGATTCTAATCCTTCCTGAATGCCCCATACCCTTCAATAATAATGGTACTCTCAATGGAAATAAAGATGTTTGGAGGAAGACAGAGACTTTCATTTTTATCTTCAATTCCTCAGCACTTAGCATCATGCATTGTACACACTAGGCACTTAATAAATGCTTGAATTTAATTGACTTCAAGAAAGATGAGTTTAAGGAGAAGATAGTGATTTCCTTTTTGAGTTTGAGATATGATGGAAAATCCAGTTGCAGATGTCTAGCTGGAATTTCTGGATACAGGACAGATTCTGGAAAGATATTTGAGTTGAATGCTTTATAATAGATGCAGTAGACAGAGATGGCATCATTGAATGTATAACACCTTCTTACAATAATTTCTTCATTTTTAGCCTGAGGCAATGTAATGGCCCAAGTTCCCACCTCTTTAGCTTTGGAGGGTTTATTTCAGAACTCCATTTCTTTGATTTTGCTTTGGATCTGTTTTTGTTTGTTCTTTAGGGCTCCGGAGGGCACTACAAAAGTGAAGAATAGAGGCTGATATGAATTGTTGAGGGATAGAGCTAACAAATCTGATACAAGAGAGAAATAAGAAAGGAATGTTGCCTCAACTCAGAATCTAAAAATAAGATGCAGGAATTTGGGATTTGCCAACATTGGGGAGTACCATCTGATTGGTGACTAATTTCTAGGATCCTGTAATGACCATGATAGAGATCATCATCCCCCAAGCATATTACTCCAGACCTTGGGATTTGAGGATGAAGAATACAGGTGTGGGCAGCAAGGCACTGTGATAGGGATCTGTATCAATAACGATCCGGTGATTAGGCCTCCCATAATTGAAATAATTCATTCTCCACACAAAATCTGTAACTTGATCTCAAATGATACAGCTTCTTGGAGCCACATATGAGAATTGGATGAAAGTGGACACCAAAGATGGATAAGCAGTCCTTCAAAGGACTCTGAAAGCCCACACACCAAAGACTCCATACACCTCTGTAAACTTTTTGCAGGTTGAAGATAACTAACAGACCTCAAATCTTTTGGTGAGTCAGGGGAATATTTACCCCAAGCACATGACGACTTTCCCTGGTGGAATAGTTGGATAAGAACCATTTGTTCAGCCATGAAGGTGGCAGAAGCAGGCTCTGTGGAGCACTTAGAGCTTGATCAGGCATCAAAGACACTAAAGTCATCCACTGGCTCCCAGGCCAGTCACCTTGATTTTTTTCTTGCCATTTGACTTTAATGACTCAGGAAGACAGAATGAGGCTGATGACTTTGCATAACTCTGCCTTATCTAAATGTAATTCAAATGCAAGTCAAGATATCACCCCACAAGGTCATTGGTCCTCTGAATATGAAGGACAAACAACAACTTCACCTCAAAGTTCGAGGGAAAGAGGCACATGCAAACATGAAACACATCACCTCCCCTTTTCCGAGTTTGTGGATCATAAGACTTAAAATTAAAAAAGATATCAGAGGTCACCTGATCCAGCTCTTTATTTTACAGGTAACTAAATTAAGGTCAAGAGACTGTCCTGTCCAAGGTCCCAAAGCACAAGAGCTGGGATCTGAGCGTAGGTCTTCTGACTCCAAATCTTCTGCATTATCCAGCCTTCTCCCAATCATAGGAAGTAGAGTCTGTCTTGTAAATTTGATATCTTAAAGCTCAAGGCCCGCAATGGATCTCTGTTGCAGGACTTCCTTTGCTCCTGCCTCAGGAGAAAGTAGCATTTAAACTTTCCAAAGACTGCCTCTTTACTTGTAAGTCTTGATGATCTCTTTCCTTTCTCCTTCAGAGCTGGCGCTGGATCATTAAGCTCTCTTTCTCCTTTTCATCTTCAATTTCTATCTCTATCTACTGACTGCTCCCTTGCTACCTACAAATTTACTTTTTCCTAAATTAAAGAAATGAAAAAAACAAACAAAATTTTTAAAAACTCTTCACATGATCCTGTCATCCCTTCAAACTAATGATTTTTGATTTCTCCTGTCTTCTATGGTCAGATTTCTAGAAAGATTCAACTACAGAGGATGCCTAGTCTCACTTCTCAATCCTTTGCAAGGATCTCTGATCCTACAACTCTGCTGAACCTACTATCTCAGTTGCCTTTTACAGGCAGCTCCTGTTTACTACAAATAATGAATCCCTTGAAATGATCCCTTTTTTTTTTTAGTATTCAAATTCACACTATATTTTCCATTCAACTTTGACCAGTTAAAATATTTTACATTATTCTAATTTTGTATAACACAAACTGGAATGCATGTTACCATATTAGGAGATTCCTTATTTGCACTAACATGGACATAGTGATAATTGCCAAGTCTCATGACCTTTTGTTAATCCTTATTCTCCTTAACCTAACTTATCTTTTAATACTATTAAATCACCCAATTATCTTGGATATCCCTTCTTCTGAAACACTTCCCTTTTCTTTGTTCTCCTCTTATCCAACTGCTCCTTCTCAATAACTTCAAATGAATCACAATCTATCTCCTATCCCCTAAGGCTGTGTCCCATAAGACTTAATCTTATATCTTCTTTATATATACTTTCTCCTCTGGTGAATTTATTAGCTCTCATGAGTACAATTTTCCTTTCCAGTTCTAGACGAAATGTCAATCTCTCTCTCTCTCTCTCTCTCTCTCTCTCTCTCTCTCTCAATCTCTCTCTCTCCCCCCCCAGATAGATAGATAGATAGATAGATAGATAGATAGATAGATAGGTAGATAGAATCTAACATAGAAGCTCAGTCCCATATATCCACAATTCTAACATCTAAAAATAGATGTTAGATGTTTTGTTGTCACCTCTAATCGATGTGCCCAAAATGTTCCCGTCTTTCTGGACTTCAGAACCATGTCCCTTCAATTGCTGGCTCATCTTAGAACTTTCTTCAGTGTCTAGAGCCTCCTCCACCTAGAATAGCCTACCCCTACTGCCTGCTTCTCCTGGAATATCTTTCTGTAAGGCCTGTCCTACTTCTCCCATTAGTGAGTTCCTCCTGCAGCCACCATTTTCTGAAAGGGCCCAAGCAGACCTGTCTTCCTTCTCTGTCCACCTGTGTGGTTCTAATTTTTTTATATTTCAGACCCCTGTCCATATGAGGAATACATTCATCAGCTCCACTCATTAACACCACCCCAGTCACTATTCTGCTCCCTTTTGTGTTTTGTCCTTTCTCATTCTAATGAAAGTTCCTTGAAGGTGGGGGCTGTCTTTACTTTTGCTTTTTATTATATCCCAATAAACACTTACTAAATTCTTGTTTTCATCCTCATTCCTTTCTTCCTTCCTTCCCTAAACCTGCTTTGCCTCCAACTTTGCTTTTGTTTTTTTTTTTTTGTTACAAGAACTGCCATCTTTGCAATCCAAAAGAATAGTAAGTGTTTCATCTTGGATGTTTCCCTCTTCTTCACCCATTACACTCAATCAGCTGCATGTCTAATGGATTCCAGCTACACAACACCTCACACATCAAACTATTTCTCTACACTGACATGACTACTACCTTAATTCTGATCTTCATCATCACAAATAATTTTAACAGTCTTCTAGTTGGTTTCCCTTCTTCCTGTTACTCTCCTTTTAATCCATAATCTTCACAGCTGCCTCAAAAAGGTAAGCGACTTGTTCAAAGTTACACAAGTAATGAGACTTGCTCTGACTCTTACTAGTTGTATGACCCTGGGCAAATCACTTAATCTCTATCTGCCTCAGTTTCCTCATATGTATATTGAACATGATAATAGTATCAGAGTTGCTGTGAGAACAATTGAGATAGTATTTATAAAATATTTTGCAAACTTTAAAGCGCTCAATAAATGCTAGCTACTTTTATTATTATCATAACATTAAAAAATGGTATTTTCATCTTTGGCCCTTAAGGTATTAGTTCCTGTTTATGTTTGTGTAATATTTTGTTGATCTGCGTTCCCAGAATATGAAAAGGCTGCTCACCAACATAACAAATGTACAGCACAAGTCATTTCTATTGATAAGCAATATAAATAAGTTTATACTAATCGATTAACAAAAAGAAATTGCAGCAATTTCGGGAAAATGCTTGATAAATGACTGTAGTTTTAACTATTCAACAAAATCATAAAATCTATCAAAGGTCCTTTTTCCTGTTAAGATTCTTTTTCTATGACCTCAGACAATCACTTAAAGGGCAAAACACCTTGAAGGATGATGATTTTCTATTTCCAAAAGCCTTTGCTAACTCCAAGATATAGAACTAGCTCACCTCTTCATAAAGGCACAAACTAGGTAGAAATTTTCCACATTGGTTTACAATGAGGGAGGTTAAACTCACCCACACACTCCCAGGGAACCAACTCACCAAGCAGAATTTGAGAGCAGAATGTTGTTATGTCCATTATCTTCATGCAGATTGGATCCTGTATTGATAACATGGTATCTCCCAGGACAGACTCCCCTTGATGGGAGTTTGACCTGATGCTACACCCTTTCCAGCACTTGCATGAAATCCATCATCATGTGTGTGCAGCACAATTCAACCATCATTGGAGTCTGCCTGAATTATATATACCCTGAACTTCTCATTATGAATCTTCTCACAGGAGAACAACTTCTCATCTTATAGAACTTCCCCCCAGGAAAATGAAACTACATAGAGTCATTTGACATGCAAAGCTACTTCTACCCCAGCCCCTCTTCATTATCATGGAGCATGATTTGTGAGGTGACACCACTTCCCTTTCCTGAAATCCAAATCTCCTAATTGTGATGAATTCTGTGGGAACATAAAATTACTTTGGTCTAGATTTTCTGTACAAAGTTACGACAGTTGTAGAAGCCTGGGGCAACTCCTCAAAACTCACAGGATAGGGTCTCATTCTTATCCTAGGTCCAAAGTACTCTGTGGGAACACATACCCTTAAAACTTCAGGCCATAAGTCTCAATTCATTTTACCTATAATGGTAAGCCAAGGGACACAAAGCAAATTTATTTAATGAAATGACATAGTAAGAAAATAACAACAAAATATTTCTGATTTCTTCTGATAGTGTCTTTCTTTGAACTTTTCCTCCCTGCAACTGGGCTCTTGGATGCTCCTGAGCACATAGTGTCCAATAGATGCTACTTTCCTGAACTCATTATACTTGTTGCTAGACTTCACTCTGATGAATATATAGTCTCGGTACTAGAGTCATAGCCACAAGGGATTTCTCCCAGGTCTTTCCAGAAGAACTAATTATATATATAATTGGAAACAACAAATCTTACTGGAACACCAGAAGAAAATTTCAGAAGTATGATACCTCAGAATCTTGGCTACTGAGGTCTTTCCTCTCCCCCAGCAGTAGTATTTTTATTCACAAGTTCTTTTTAGGGAAAAAAAAAAAGCATAGGATAATAACTCCAGCTAACCAATCACCCTAAACTTATTATTTTCTTTGTACTCTCCTTCATGATATAGGTCTTGGGCCTCTCAGAGGCCTCACTATAGTTTATGGTGAGTTCTCACATACTTCACAACTTTATGTTCTCAGAAGGCTAATCTATAAGCCAAATAATGGTTATTTTCCCAATAATTTTTAAAAAGTTCTTAGATTGTAGATCTCTAATTTTCTGATTTTAATTATCTTTTGTTCTCCCATGTACATTAGTGGGTGGAAAAAAAAAAGCAAAGAGATATCAAGTCTTATTCTGTCCTTCCCCTCAAAAATTGAATAAATTTTTTGCCACCACAAAGAGAACTGCAATAAATATTTTTGCACATATGGCTCTTCCTCCCACTTCTATGATCTTTTTGGGATCAACCCTAGAAGTTGTATTACTGTGTCAAAGGGTATGCAATTATCTATAGCCCTTTGGGTATAGTTCCAGATTGCCCTCCAGAATGGTTAAATCAGTTCACAACTCCACCAACAATGCAATAGTGTTCTAATTTTTCCACATCCTCTCCAGCATTTGTCATTTTCCTGTTTTGTCATCTTAGCCAATCTGACTGGTGAGATGTGGTACCTCAGAGTTGTCTTGATTTGCATTTCTCGAATCAATAGTCAAATTAAAGGGATGCCCACCAATCAGGAAATGGCTAAACAAGTTGTGGTATATAAATGTAATGGAATACTGTTGTACTATAAGAAATGAGGAGCAGATGGACTTCCTATTTACCTGGAGAGGCTTATACAAACTGATACTAAGTGAGAAGAGCAGAACAAGGAGAAATTTGTACACAATGAGAGACACAACATATGTGTGACAACAAGCTTTGATAAACTGGACTCTTCTCAGCAACGCAAGGTAATAAGACAACTCTAAAAGACTCAGGATGGAAGGAGATGTCTACATTCAGAAAAAGATCAAGTAAGAACAGAGTTTAAATGCAGACTGAAGCAAACTACATGCTATCTATTCTTTTCCATGTTTGGTTTTGTTTCCTCTTTCCCATTGTTCATTCCGATGGTTACAACCCTTCTATACAACCAGACTAATGTCTAATGTGAAACCATTTGCAGATGCTATACTTGATTGCATGCCACTATGGGGTGGGGGGAGAGGGGAGAAAATTTGGAACTCAAGAGATTGTGGAACTGAATCTTGTAAACTAAAAGTAAACAAACAAATCAATAAAAAAAATTTTAACTTAAAAAAAATTGAATAATTATCTGATGCATAGCTCTCCTATAAAATGTAAGCTTCTTCAGTTTAAAAACTTTCCTTTTTTTCTTGTATCCCCATCACCTAGCATAGCATCTGGCAAATAGGACATTTTAATAAAGATTTGTTTATGCAATTGATGGATTTAGAGTCAGAGAACATAGCTTCCAATCTTGGCTTTGCTCCTTACCGCCTGTAGGAGAAATCATTTAAAGCCTCTGGAACTTAAGCTTCCTCATCTATAAAATGAAAGAATTGGACTAAACGACTTCTCATTTCCTTTCTAGTTCAGTGATCTTACATGAGTGATTCGATCTCAGCGAACTATGTTCATGTGGTTCTATGATATGCTGATCACCAAACCAATTTCTAATCTTTTTTTATATAGCTAAAGTCAGCCAAAAGCTCAGGAGATCTTTGGGGTACTCTTTCCATAATTTATTTGCCAATCTGCTTCCTAAGTTATTATATTCAAGTGCAGGTTTTCTCTAAAAAAGGGCTCTCATACTAATTTGTTGGTTGACAAATCCATTGTCAGCTTATTCCAATTTCTGTGTGTATTTAATCACCATATTTAAAGTCCTCTTACAATGCCTCCCTATGATAGGAAATTGAGACTCAGTTCTAAATCAGAGTGAGTTCTGGTAGACCCCACCAGATAGAAACTTTTCCAGTGTGAGCTCTGCAACTGACTGTGAATAATGTTCAAGAATCAGCCTAGCTAAATTAGGATAAGGGCAAGTAGATGGCACAGTGGGTAGAGTGCTGAGCCTGAAGTCAGGAAGATTCATCTTCCAGAGCTCAAATCTGGTCTCAGATCTTTACTAGCTGTTTAACCCTGAGTAAGCCACTTGACCCTATTTATCACAATACCTCATTTTTAAAACGAACTGAAAAGGAAATGGCAAAACCACCCCAGTATCTTTGTCAAGAAAATCCTAACCAGGGTCATGAAGAGTTGGACATAAGCAAAACAACTGAATAAGAATGAATTAGGATAGGTTCATCACTAGACTAGTCACAAGGTGATGAAGTTTCTGACCATAGCAAACCAGTAGACAGCCTATTAAGATATCAAAGGTTGTGTTGTATATCAGGGGAGAAAAAAAAGTCACACTGACATTGTAGCTACTGAAAATACTGAAGTAAGAAATATTTAAGCGCTTTCAATAAACTGATATCACAGAAATCAACAAGCTCATTGAGTCACATTTTCACATAAATAAATTCAATCCTAGAATTTTATATGAAAATCTGAAATTCAGTCACTGAAAAAATAGTATCTGGTTTTAAGATTAATAAAGAGAACCAGTTAATAAAATGAACTCAATGTATGCCAATCTTTCCATATAAAGATTTATGGTTTCAGCTAATAAAAAGGTAGAAATAGTCTTTAGATCCCAAAATTAAGTTTAAAAAAAAGAAATATCATCTAAGTTAAAAAAAAAAAAACCAGGCAATTCACATTGGTATACTGAGGAGCTCTTTGGGAAATAATTTTGGAGTCCAATATTACAATCAATATATTCTTGAATAAATGCTATCACACAGAATTACCCAAAATATAAGATTAATTTTGAATGACTTTTAGTCTTTTGAAATTCTAGCTCCCTACATATATATGTACATATATATATATATATTTGTTTTGTTTTGGTTTTTGCTGGCTTAAGTTGAAATAAGAAATAAAGATGCTTCCCTGTTGGCTTGGTAGAACTCCCTAGTCTCTCAAGTCACAGAATACTATATATAGACTTAATATTACTGGCATTTCAGGAAGCAACTCATTACCTTTTATTATATTCTTATGAAATAATTCACATATAAATGGTAGAGGCCTTCAAAGGCTACATGCCCATTGAGTTTAGAATGTCTTCAGTTGAAGGTAGTCACCAGTTTTTGGTTATGTCTAATAGTTATAATTATGTGGAGAATATTCTATTTAGCAGCTAAATATCCAAGTCAATTTAATGTAAGAAGTTTTTTACAATAAGATGCAATGTGTCTGTCATTCTACACTTAGTGCTATGGAGCAATTAATGCTCTTTAATCAAATGGCTTTTCAAGCCCCTAAGGAGGAATTTACTTATCTGTACAAAATTTTTCATTGTAGCATTATGGTGATCCAGTCCCTAGTTGTAATGGAAAACAGCTTTACTTTATTGATTGCATTTTGATTCTTAAGTCCCTTTATCAAAATTGTAATTGAACAGAGAATGAGATCATTTTTGCTTAATTCAAAGTCCATGACAACTTTTGTCCCTGGCTCCTGGATCTTTTTCCTAAAACTGACTTTAGATTTCAGCTTCTCTCATGCTGATTCAGTATGGTTGTTTATGGTAGGTGGCAGACCTAGCCAACATGTATAATGAGAAAAGCTTCAGCTGTTTCTTCTCTGGGTTCTGTCAGTTGATCATGAACTGTAGTCCCTTGACTCCCAGCAGCTCCCAGTGGAATGGTCTTGTAGACAGTGACATCTTTTCTCAGAGTTCCTTTAAGTTTCTGGCCTTGAGTATGAGTGAACAGAAGTAGTGTCTCACTTGGTTTTGTGGTCTACACAAGAGAAGACAGTCCTAGAACTAGAATGAAATGAATTTTCACAAGTTAAATCATATTTTACTGGTTAGACAATACATTCAACGCATTGTATTCTTTGTAAATGTGATCATTTTTGCCTGGTAATCAGCATCCAACTACTTTCCCAAACCCCTATTTTACTAGGAATGTTAGAAGAATTTATATTCTCAATCAGGAAGGGAGGGTGGGAGGAAGGAAACCACAAAAGTTTTGTTTTTTTCAAATATTATTTAGTGATTTCTTCAAATCTATCCAAATTATCAAAATATCTTACAAAAAGTTTTCAATATCTTTATTCCTTAGGTCAAGTGGCATTCTCTTAGCTAGCAATTCTGTGTGTCTGTCTCTATGTGCATTACAAGGCTGCTCTCAGGCAGCAATATCCATTGTTCATATACGTGATACACGTAGTAAAGCAACAGATATTAATATTTAAGTATTCAAACCAACAAAAGTTACATTGCAGTAATTAATGTGACTTGTAATGGAAACTTACCAGAAAATTCACGCTCCAAATTACAAAAAAAAAAAACAAAAAAAACCCCAAAACACCTTTTTCTCCCCCTTCCCCTAGCAGACCCCTGTACAGCTAGGAAATCCAAGAAAGAATACCAAGTAGAGAATCCCTTCAGTGGCCCTATAACAATTGCAAAGAGGCACCACAGAGTATTAGGGGTATGAACTGATCTGCTTCTTCCCCCATCTCTGCTCCATTTCTACCCAAAATTAGCACAAATTGTACCCACACTAGTAAGCTGAGGATTTGCCAGACAAGGTTTTCAACTGCTATTTTTTCTTCTCTCAGGGTTCTGGAAGTAACACTAGTGTGAGTGACTATTGTTCTGAGGCCCCACTGAAATGCTTCCTAGTAAAAACTTCCTGCTTATTCTATTAATGCTTAATCAAAATATTTTCTAAATAAAAGGCAAAGGAAGAATAAATATAACAAAATATTCTATTCATAAACTTGGGGTGCACTTTCATACCATGTCTGTGGGAGAGAGTGAGCACAGATTTTTGAGTACGACTTTAACGATACACACGTGTAGAGGGACCATGTGCCCAAAGTGGTTCACAACTCTCTAATTGCAGATCATAATATCCTTTCTTTTTCTCAGGAACAGTCCACATGAAGTTCATTGGATGGAATGTTGGTGTTGGTCCAACAACTCTACTGCTGAGTTGGGCCATTCCTCTCCTAGGGGGAGCTGCTTCTCTACTGGCTGCTCTGCTCCTCCCTTGTGTTGGGCTACTCTTGTCTCTTCTGCCATGCTCTTTCAGAAAGGCAAAAGTTATCTTTAGCTTTTGATTTCTTGAGTTTTCCATTTCTTCCACCTAACTAGAAAGTTAGGGATTTCTTCTTCCCAAGCATCAGCAAGCAGTGAGGAAATGATAATAAGCCTTCTTGTCATTGGTCAAATCTTTCAGACAACTGGTAGCATGCAAAGGAAGGTTATAAATCCTTTCTATTGCTAGTCAGCAATTACAGGCATCAAGTCATAGTACAGAGAAATGGAATAATTTCCTTCTACAATCAGCTATAAAGACTTTTCAAAGACTGGTTCAAAGCAGGTTCTCTTCAGTAAAAAATATCATTTTATGGTGAGTAACAAAATCTTCATTTCTTCTTGTAAGACAGGTTATACTAGCATACAGAGGGGCTGCTAGCAGTTTCACTCCTGATGTGGTCAGATATGAAAACGGTTTCAGATGGGATGACAATCTTACTTTAGTCTAGTCTTCTCAAGAGGGTGGCTGATAATGGAAGCACTAACTCCTACAGAATTCATTAATCATCCTTTTCACAGGGGCCAGCAAGAAGGGGGTTCAACTACCCCTATGTCTCAATGGGGTCAATTGAGACAGGCACAGCTTGTGCCCTTCCCTAAATTCCCTCAAGCCTCAATGGGGACCAGTTGAGGCAAACAGAGATTTCCCCCCAAACCTTGATGGGGGCCTACATATGGCACACAGAGCATTCCAACTTGTGCATTCAGCCCTAAAGGTTCTCCACTCACTGACCAGTGTCCACCTGGTTAGTAGGTAATGGACAAAAAAGGCATATTACCAGCAATAGCCTTACAAGTTTCCATTGTCTCACAGTTATATCTCACTGTGTAGTAACAGTGGATATTTACAATTTAAGCACAAATGTTTATATTATTTATCATTATATAATGTTGCACAGGCATGGAGGAGACATTTGCCAGTCATGAATCTGGGAAACAGAGATTGTTATGGCCACGGATCCTGGGAAACAAACCTCTAAGAAAGAATAGCAAAAATCCACCTTACACACACTAAAATCTACCTTACTTACACTCCAAAATAAACCACAAAAAGACAATAAATGTTATGTCTAATAATCACAAAACAACTCCAGAGTCCTCCCGTTAGTGATATGCAAATTAGATGTTGGGAAATAAGACCTTGTAGCCATATTTACCCTAACTGCCTTATCTCTGCTAGGTGCTTTCTTAATGCTTCTTAAATATACAATCCTCACATTTATTTTTTGTTTTTGCTTCTTTTCAATTAGTCAAATTGTCAAAATCCAAAAGAAGCATCCTATTACATTTATAGTAACCTCTCCCCAATAGAATCCAAACTAAAATTATATGTCCACTATTCATGGGATGACTGAACAAATTGTGCTATCTGAATGCAATGGAATAAAATAAGAAATGACAATTTGAAGAATATAAAAATAAATATAGAAAGCCATATGAAGGGATGTGGAGTGAGGAAAGCAGAATTACAAAAAGAATATACACACTCAGAGGCATAACTAGCTATAACTTTGTTTCTGGGAATTTGTGTTTAGAAGAAAAGACAGAGGGACACAGACACTGGTCTATAGGAAAATATAGTCTGACAAGAGTGAAGGGGGGAAAATAGTTCAAAGGATTATCAGGATGGTGATGAAAGTTTGTGGTATCATATAAGATCTGCTTTCATTCCTATTTTCTATTTTAATGTTTTAAAGTTTACTATTCTTTTTTGTTTGTTTCTGAATTCAGTAACTCAGGTAAAAAAAAATGTTTAAATTATCAGCTTTAAGCCTCCCATTTAAAAAATGACAGCTAACTTATGGTGTACACATACAATATAGAAACAGTTCTTTCCTTATTCAAACTGTCTGACATGGAAACTTTGAAAGGCAGAACCACTTACACTTTTTAAATCATTTAACTCTCTTAAGGGGCATTATAGCGTAGTAGAAAACTAGCTGGCTTCAGAGTCAGGAAGGTTAGGTTCTAGCCCAGCAGTTTTCAACCTGTGGGTTATGTTCAATTTGTAACAATGAAAATAGATCTTGCATATCAGATATTTACATTATGATTCATAACAGTAGCAAAATTACAATTATGAAGTAGCAACAAAAATAATTTTATGGTTGGGGGCCACCACAACATGAGAAACTGTATTAAAGGATCGTGGCACTAGGAAGGTTGAGAACCACTGTTCTAGCCCCACATAAATACTACCTATGCAGACCTGACAAAGTCATATGGCTTCTCAGGGTTCCAGATAATTCTTAAAAATTATAAATTACAGGGGCGGAGCCAAGATGGTTGAGTGAAAGCAGGAACTCTCCAGAACTCACCCATGAATTCCTTCAGTAACCTGTAGAAAGTGAATCTGAACAGATTTTAGAGTGGCAGAATACATTGGGTATAATGCCAATCACGAGCAGCTTTCTAGAAGAATGCTACTGTGAACAGCTTTTAAGGTTCTGATTACACAGTGTAGTGAACACTCTATTCCATAAAAAAATCAGAGCAAAACATTCACAGTAAATCACGATACAGCATTCATAACATTATGACTTATCACAGAAAATAAAAATATAGCATCCACAACAAATCACAGAAAATGGCCAAATAGTTTCCACCACAGTGGTCACAAAGTTTTGAACAAAGAACAATCATTTAGCAACTCAATCATTCACAAAATCCTTAATTCAATCACAAAGTACAATACTCAAAGTTCTCCACTCATGGGGCACACTAAGTTAATTCAATCAGTCACTTATTCAGTCATCAATCTTTATTTTATCATCAGAAAATACACAAGCCTTCTACCCCTAGGTCACTCGTAAATTGATTTCTTAGTCAGTACACAGTACCCAAGTAGTTTTCTTTCAGTTTGACTTGGGGTAGTCTCCCAAACTCCCTAGATATCCTTCCATGGTGCCAGATCCTACCTGGATTCACCAACTGTTGCCTGAGTTCAAAGACAGACAGCTCTCAGGTCCTTGTCCAGCTCTCTGTGCAGTTCCTGCTCCACATTGGAGCTCACAGTGTCCAGTCTATCTCAAATCCTTCAAAGTCTCTGTTCCTGGAAATGCTTAACAAAGCTACAAACAGGTTCATAAAAACACCAGCATCACAGTCATGCTTCCTCAGTCTTTGGCAGCTACATCTGGCCCTTGAAAATCCTCAACAGCCTCAGCAGCTCCGGCTGGCCCACAGACTCAGTAGAAGTTTCAGCTGGTTCCCAGAAACAAAATCACTCCATCCAGGTTTTCAAAATCATTCTCTCCAGCCTGGGGGCATGGCTTTCCTCTTTAGCCTCCTCGGCTCCTATTCAGCCTCCCAGGCAGCAGCAGTTTCTGCCTCCACAGAGCCTGCTCAAGAAGGTCTGTGTGTCCCTCTATGGGTTTTTCCTTATATACAGTATTGCCCCTCCCTGTTCAGCCCCTTCCTGTTCTATCAGCAACAGGAGAAAGGAGTTCATACTTTTTGTTTCTTTAACAGAGGTTTAATCTGAACTAAATGCTAAGTACCTCTTAGCTTAGAAACACAAAAGGAACTTCAAAACTCATTACTGTTACATTGTGAGATGGAGTGTGGCAGAATTCCAGGTCAGGGAAGTGTGAAAATCAACCAGTAGGAGTTATTGTGCTGGGCAGGGGGAGCACAGAGCATGAAGCATGTAGGCTGAACCAGCACAGACCTAACCATAGCAAAACCAAAGCAAGCCCAGGTGAAGTGAACCCACCACAGGGGTGATTAATAAGACTCTCATCTCACAGCAGGGGTCTGTCAGAGCTGGGTAAGATGCAAGAGCAGGGCATACAGGAGTGGTAGCTGTTACTCCTGGTGCTAGCAGTCCACAGTCTAGATGCTTAAAAATCACCTACCTGAACTTCTAATCACCAAGATGGTAGAGAAAACCATAGCTTTTCTAATCCCCTCTCTGACTCAGAAAAACCCAGAGAATATTGCCCCAATGTAAAATCCTGAAATAGCGGAAACAACTGGAGCCTTGGGAGTCCTAGAGGAAGGGTGTGGCTGTTCTGAGGCCACAGTGCAGGATGGGAGGCATCCCAACAAGCCCCATCTCAGCTAACCAATAGGAGATCCTGATCCCCAGGGGATGGGGAGTGCCAGCAAGTACTAACACCAGAACCTAAGGTGTGCCTTCACACAACCAGGGAGTCAGAAAACACCAGCTCACCCCTGGCCACCCGACTGAGCCTACTTGAGCTCTAGCCCTGGGGCATGGAGGCAGAACCCTGAAGTGGCCAGACCACCCCTCCCCCACATCTTACACTGTGAGCTTTAGTGTAACCCTGGGGAAATGCTGAATCTTCTGGCCTTGACCTCAATCTAGGAACTCAGAGACTATAGCACACAAAGTCAATAAGCAGGTCCCTAACTCCCACCCTAAGAAGCATGGGTCAGAGCCCTCTGTAACCCAGAAGCAGAAATCCACTTTAAAAGCCAGGATATAGTCAATCACAATGGACAAAAAGCAAATTAGAAAAACAAAGACTATAGAATCCTATTATACCGAGCAAGAAGAATTAAATTCAGAAGAGGACAGCATTGACCCTATAACCACATCTGAAACCTCAAAAGGAAATAGGAACTGGTCTAAAGTACAAAAAGCATTCTTGGAGGAGGTCAAGAAGGATTTTAAAACCCAATTAGAGAGGTAGAAGATAAATTGACCAATTATTTTTAAAATA
>CM053587.1:128878271-128893925 GCA_028646515.1 Pseudochirops corinnae
CTCACCAGAGAGGTTCCTCCACTCCTCCCATCCAGCCTCCCCTGGGGCACAAGCAGAGGTCCTGCACCTGCCTCCACATTGCCCCTTCGGAGCTCCCAGCCTGCAGACTGCAGGGGGGCCAAGGAATCGTTCAGAGGCCAAGTGCTCTCACGTTGAGCGGCCTGGATCCAGTTCGTGGTCTTGGATGGTGGTCCTGGGGTCTCTTTTCAGTGAGCCAGAGCTGGGCAGGGCCCCAGCAGCCTCCTAAAAGCTCCAGCAGCTGAGAAAACCCCAGCAATTTGGGACAGAGCTTTCCCCTCTGGAAGCAGAGTTCCACAGAGCTAAAAAATCTCTGATTGGCCAGAATACTATGTTCCCAGACTTTTGATCTTTTGATGTTACAGATGCTAAGTCCCATGTAATTCTGATATTGTGGCTCTCCAATATTCAAATTATTTCTTTCTGGAAATGCAGTAGTATTTTTTCCTTGACCCAATAGTTCCAAAATTTAACTCTAATGTTCCTTGGAGTTTTTCTTTTGGGATCTCTTTCTTGAGGTGATTTGTAGATTCTTTCAATGTCTATTTTGCCCTCTATTTCCAGGATATCAAGACAATTTTCCTCGATAATTTCTCAAAAGATGCTGTCTAGGTCCTGCTTTTGATTATGACTTTCAGGTAGTACAATTATTCTGACCCACACCTAGCATCTTGTCCCTGTACTAGACATAAGATCTATTTTCCAAACTCTTCTTCTATTTACTCTTCCTGTGCAGGCAGTGCAGGCAGTCTGTAGCATACTCTAATAATCTTCATCCAGTCCTCTTCAACATATTCCCCCACTTTTGTTCCTTGATTTCCTTCTATGGGTATATCTTCTTAATATACAATGCTACCTCAATCCACTTTTTCATATCTGATTTCTTTTGAATAGGATATATTAATTCTAGAGTCATATTCATGAGTTTCATTCTGCCAGCATTACATTGAGTATTACATATAAGGTAAAATTTGTATCATTTCATTAAATTCCTGTTTTCTAGTTCCTCTTCTCTTGGCCTCAACTGAGGACATCTTTATACAATTATTTGAGAATATAGGCTTTGCTGTTTGCTTTTTTCTTGGACTTGTCTCTTTTGCAATTCTGGCTATCTCCTAAGCTATTACTCTCCTTTCTTCATTATAGTTACACTCTGTGGTGTCAAGTGTGGATAGAGGAGAAAGCTAAAGCAACTCCATTCTGTCTGTAGTTCCTCTCTCTTGTCCCTGACCTTGTTTTATTATAACCCTCACTCTATCTCTCACCTTCCTTACCACTGAAATAGCAAGGACAGCTCTATATATTACAGCAGGGTTACAAAAGATAGATAACCTGAAAAAGAGTCTTTCTTGTTACTAGCCCCAAACAATAGGTCTTGTTCAATCCAGAGGTATCCCATACTCAATTCACCCCCTGCCTAAATTAAAACCTATATAAGCTTTGTCCTTTTGTTTTTTGAAGAGTCTCTGCCTGTGGGAGTGGGGCTCTTTTGCTGATGAACTCAATAAACCCCAGTTAGTTCCTAAATTTATGGTACTGGGTGTGAGTTCTGATTTTGGTTTTGCTACATTGGTTTGTGTATTGGTTCTGGTTTGTAGCAGTGCCAACAATTTTACCTACACAAGCTTGTTGGCTATGCATGAGCACTTTTCCCCTGCTTCCATCTTTTTTTTAAAGTTCTTTTGGGTAGACTTATAGTCTATAAGTACATAAAAATATCTTAGTCTTAGGTGAGACAGAGATAGTTGGAAATCTTATTGTGAAATGTTTGGACACCAAAGAGTTTGAGTAACAAAATGTACTTCTGTTCAGAAGCTTCTTCAAGACAATGACTAAGCCTTAGTCACTTCTAACTTAGAATAAGTGATGTCCATTGTCAATGAATATGTAACTTTAAAGGGCATTGGAATTGGAGTCAGTGATCTTGGGCTCTGCATTTACTATCTGCATGCATCACTTAACATTTCTGGGCCTCAGTTTCTTTATCTTTAAAATAAAGGCAGTGGAATATATGGCCTCTAAGGTGCGTTATTTCCAGATCTACGATTTTATGATCCCATCCCATCTAGCAGTGGATAAATAGGACTTCAAAGGACTATTACCACATGAACAGTCTAGGCAAAGCTTACTGCTAGAAAGTATGCTACCATGAAACTCCAAAGGAACCAAGCAATCAAAGAACTTCATAAAGATGCAAATATTAATGGTTCACCACCGTCCCTCCTTGGCACACAAAACATCAGAGATAGAATAAGAGATCATCACTGATTGAATGAGTTCTATTACTAAAACACTGTATGGTAGTTGTATAGCAGTCAGAGTATTAAAAACTAGAGAATATATGATTTCCCTGTTTCAGACTCCCTATTCACCTTCTAACTGATTTGTCTTTTTCTATATCATCCAAGAGATACATAACAGGAGGGAAGGACTTGAGGATGTCAAAAGAAGGGTGAGTGGTGGATAGACTTGCAGTCAGGAAGACCTGAGTTCAAATGTAACCTCAGACACTTACTAGTTCTGTGACTCTGAGTAAGTCAATTAACTTCTGTCTACCTCAGTTTCCTCATTTTTAAAATAAATATAGTAATAGCATCTACCTCCCATAGTAGTTGAGATGATCAAATAAGGTTATATTTATGAAGCTTCTAACACAGTGTACTTAATAAATGCTCGTTTCCTTCCTTCCACAAGCTAAAAGGAGCACAAAGAAGTAGATCTAGATAGTGGCAATACTTTTACATTTATAAGGGTTCTTTATATTTACAAAGCAGGTCACATTCATCATTTCATCTGAGTCTCTCAACTCAATGTGTGAAGTAGTATAATATATTAAAGTAATTTCATAGATAAGGACATGTATGCTAAAAAAAGGTTTACTTTCTTAATCTCACCAAAGGTCACAGACAGCAAGTAGAACAGTTGGGGTTTGAATTCACATCATCATCATGGCTCCTAGCATTGAAGTAAAGGTTTATATTTTACCCTTCTCCCCTCATTCTCTCTCTTCCATCCACCAAACCCACAGTATACTACCTCAGTGCTCTCATGGTACAGGCCCTAATTTAAAGTGCCCAGTCTTTCTTCTCTGGCATTTTTCAGGAGCGCTACATTCAGGTCAATCCTGTAATTGTCCTGTATATCTACCCAAATACTAGTATTATGTTCATTCCTGTAACAAACAGTCCCCGTAACAACTCTTGTTATTATTTGTTCAGTCATTTTCAGTTGTGTCCAACTCTTCATGATCCCATTTGGAATTTTTGGCAAAGATACTAAGTGGTTTGCTATTTCCTTCTCTGGCTCATTTTATAGATGAAATGAATGCAAACAGGGTTAAATGACTTGCCCAGGGTCACACATCTTGTCAGTGTTTGATGCCAGATTTGAACTCAGGAAGATGAGTCTTCCTGACTCTAGGCCTGGTACTCTCTCCACTGTACCAACTAGCTGTCCTGCCACAAGTCTGTATATTGTCATATTCATGACCCCACTTTATGGGTGGAAAAACAAAGCTTAGATGAGGTTAAATAATTGGCTAGCTAATGATCACACAGCTAGGAAATGGAAGCACTGAGATTTCAACACAGGCCTCCTGACTTCACAATCCAGCAGATGGACTATACCACTTTGACTCTCTATCCTATGCTACCTCTCCAGCTTATCAGTCTCAACAAGCCTCATAGAATTAACCTGGGCTCAAGCCTGGTATTCAAGTTCTCAGCCCTAGAGCAGATTTCACTCCACATATTCTCAAAATCTCAAAAACACTGAGTTAGAGCAGTGTTAAGTATAATACTCAAGGCTAAATAAAAATAATAAAAACCACCTTTCATCTTGGCTCAGAATCTAAGAAACAGACTGTCAAATATTCCCTGGCTAAAAAAAAATAAATATCCTAAATGTCTGAACATCAAATGAGAAAGCTTTGACAGAAAACCCTTCTGATGTATTCTGAGAGTGCTTAACAGGGCCTTGGTGTAGCAGCTGGGGATGTAGGGAGGGCTATCAACAGGTCCTAGAGGTAGCTAGAAGCCAGACCACAGAAAGCTTTAAAAAGTGAGTGATAACATTTTGAAATTACTATAGGGCTTTCCTGGGAGGCAATGTAAATTTTTCCATGAAGACAAAATATGCAGATTGAGCTCACTTCCAAACGGGAAGAAGAACTGCAGAGTTTCATATAGTTTGGAGGTTAAATTTGCCCATTGGGGAGAGCAGTTAAAGGGGAATTACAATACTTTAGGTGTAGAAAAAATAAGTGCATAAATCAAATCATTCAGATTTAGAGCAGGTGCTACTAGGTGTAATGTTACTATATTTTTCTGGTGGAATAAAAATTATTATTTTAAAATATATTATTTGTAATTCATATATAAAAATGCATGGCTTCCAGGTGTTTTAATCTGAACCTGATGGTACCAGCTTTTATAGTTTCCCCATGCAGCAGAAAGGTGCTACCATACAAGGTAACAAAATGCAGGGGGAAATAATATCAACTTATTTGTGTTTTGATCATCTGAGCCAGGGGTGGGGAACCTGTGGCATTTGGACTTGTTCTGTGAAGTTTGGATTCCGTCAAAGTGCCATACATGAGGACCTAGAGAGCCACATTTGGCCTTGAGTTCTGGACTCTTTTTTCCCCCCATGGGACTTTCAGAAAAAGAATAAATGAATCTAGTCAAAGTGGTGTTTCAATGTTCATTATTTCATTAAAAAATGAAATTAGGTAATTTTATTTTGCTTTTTAAAAGCTCTTCTTGGTAGGCATTGAATAACTCAGGGGGTTAGTGAATAAGTTATGGAATACCCTCATAATGAGACCAAGTACACCCACCCTAGGATCAATATAGTCTTTTATTTGATGGCTTTTCAATGTAGGAAATGTATTGGTAGCTTCAATAAATATCACAGTAGGTGTTATATGAAAAATAACCCTGTCACAATTGGCACCGTTAGATTTGATGTGGGCCAAGGGTTATAATTAGGCCTTGAGTTTTGGGGAAGGGGGTAGTCTAAATATAGGTCAGAATTGGTAGAATGGAAACTTGGACTAAGGGAAGAGAATTTGAGCCAGTGTCAAAGAATTTGTGGAGTAGTAGTGTCTCAGAAATGGATCAATGTACAGTGACATTGGGGACATCCAATAGACAGTAGGCAATTTGGCACTAGAGATTTCCATCCCCTCTTAACTCCTCAGATCCCTATTCCCTTCACTCCCATGTGTTCTTTATGAAGAAAGGGATTAGAGCAAGACAAGATGGTGTGGAAGAGGGAGGGTAAAAATTCATGTCCTCCTGGATCTTACAGATTGTTAACAAGTTATTGCCTTCTGCTATCATTTAATAATTCATAAAATGTAAGGAAGACCAGATACATATTTTCTTTGCCTGAGCCAAGTAAATATTGCCCCCAACACAAGATCCCATTCCCATTGCCTCAGTGCCTTGGTGGAAGGTCCACCTTTCCCATACACAAACATTCACACTCATACTCTACGATAGATTACAATCATCATCAGAATGAGAGATAGTTACTTGTAGGAAAGACTGCATCAGGATAGGCATAATGGTAGTGAAGGGGAGAGGCAAATGTTTGAAGAAGGATGTCAGATCTCCTCCCACACCTACCATCTGGGGGTTTTTGAGCAATCATGGCTGGCTTGAGCAAAATTTAATTCACAAGAATAATGAGTTAAACATGTGAACCTTCCATGTAGTTAGCAGGAGTGAGCTCTTCCTCTGTTCTCCCTCCATGGCTTTAACCCCAAAATGGGGGTAAAGGGGTGGGAAGGAAGAGACTCCTCTTGGGTTCTTGTTCCAGGTACAAAAATTCACACTTACAACTCTGGTTAGAGTATACTCCATAACTTATCTGTAGAAAAACGGAATTCCAGCTTCCAGAACAGTCAATATGATCTCATCTCCACTTTCATCACTTCTCTTCAGACTAATGCCCAAGATTCCACTCTCCAGGCAGTCATAACCAGAATCCATGTAGGAAAGGGAGACTCTGTCCAAATGCAAGTACATTCAATCAGAAGCATCACTTGTGTCCAAAGTCAACACATGTACCTTGAGGCCAGTAGAGACCTTAGTCTAGTAAGAAGAAACAAGTTCCCTCCAGTGACTCTGAAGAATATGCACATACTGATAATGTCAGTGAGATTTGTAGTGGCCCCACTCCTCCTTCCTGAAAAACAACAGAAATAGGTCCATTCATTGGATACATTAAATGCCAAAAAACAGAGCTGCCCAGTTAGACTTGAAACTAGTTTAGTAATAAAGATGTTGAATTGCTTTATTTCTGGTTGTTTTTCCACAGGCCAACCGAAGTGACTAGCCCTGACTTTCCCAGGGCCCAAACCTGTTGGCCAAAATTTATTGAAAGAAATTGTATTAAAATAAATGAGAAAGAAAACAATTAGGTGTTAAGCATAATTCAAATCATAGTGTGGCAACCATATATCCAGGATTGTGCTAGAGTCAACACAAACTGGCTTTCAGCTTTTGAGAACTGATTATTAAATTTTCAGTGTGGACATGAACACCTCAGAAACCAGCAAACTACATATTGATGCTTGACTGATTGTTTTGTTGATTTCGAGACTCAGGGAGATGAATGGAGAAAATGTTAATAATAGAGATTAAACATTAAAGTATATTTGGAGCATGTGTTTTTTTCCCAAAGAGCTGGTTGTCAAATGTTCACCAACACACCTCTGCCTGAGCCCCAAAATTACATAGAGCTTTAAAGTCTATAAAGCTTTTTCTTTTCTTTTCTTTATTAAATCACTTGAGCCTCAGAACAAATCCATTAAGTAGACACTACAGGGATTATTATCTCTCTTTTAGAGATGTAGAGACTGAGGCTTGGAGGTGTTGAGTGATTCTCTGTTCTCAGTTTGTAAGGGTCAAAAGCAGATTTAAATCTAGGTTATCCAACTTTCCCACCCCAGCTCTATGAATTCATCACGTTTACTTGTTGAGTACTTTTCCCCTACTCTCTCCCTTTTCAGCTTTTTTTTATGTGTTGTATTCCTTCATTAGATTATGAACTCCTAGAGGGCAGGAAGTATTTTACTGCCTTTCTTTGTATCCCCAGAACTTAGTACAGTACAAGGTACACAAAAGCCACTTAAATAAATGATTTTTGGTTTTTGTTTTTTTACTCTGGTTCTGTTTCTACTTCTCAATTCAAGACTATCAATTACACCAAATTGCCCCTCACAGAGAATATCCCACCGTATCACATAAAGTCTTTGGGGGAAAGAACTAAAAAAAGATAAGACTACAGTAATGTTGTCTATTATCACGGAAGGTTTGGAGATATTCAGAGAGGTGCCATAAGACTATGGGTAAGGCACATCATCTCTTGTTTTTCAGAAAGGGAAGGTAGGATTCTGTAAACTAGAAACTGATGACCTTGAAATATTTTACAAGTAAAATTATGAAACAAATTGTGAAAGAGATTGTTTTTGAGCCCAAAGAAAGAGTCTGTGGCTAACCTTGAGTTCCCTAAGAAGAAATCATAGCATAATATCCTTGTTTCCTTTCTTCACTAGGTTACTAAACTTGTAGACCAAGGAAAGAGCATCACTCTTTTCAGATTCTTAAAGGCAAACGTCTGGCTGGGGAATAGGATTATTTTCTGAATTTATAAAGGAAAAAAAACTAGGGCAAATATTTTGAAGTTGTAGGTAGTCAGATTTTTCTCTATGTAAGGTAGAATTTTCTAACTCCCGTCCAAAATGGGGTACAATAACTCCATAGGGAAATGTAGGTCTCTTGTACTTCTACATCACACTATTTTTCTTTTCTTTTTTTTTAGCTTTGTTCCTTTTTTGTTATTTTGTTTTTTGTTTTCACATTTATTTATTTTATTCTTAATTTATGGAAAAAAACAAACATTTCTGTAACAGTAAATTAAAAGGAAGATTGCATATAAAACTACAAATCTATTGTGTACCACTTGCTATTCTTTTTAAATATATAACCAAGTTATCATGTAAAAATTCTTTTTTTTTTCCTCCATTAAGTCCAGTTCTCACTGGTGCCTCCTAGAAGTTTCAAGTTGTCACCATCTCTCCCAAGTTTCTGAGTTTGATAAACATCAAACCTTTTACAAGGGGAGATGCTAGGGCTTTTCTTGCCCCCACCATTCAATAGAATTGAGAAAACAGAGTTAAAGTAAAATATGAAAAGGTTAACAACTTCCCAGGTCATAAAGAATCATAGAAACTCAAAGATGGAAAGGAGCTTAGATATCACCTAGCCTGGTACCTGAGTAGGAATTCTCTTTACAACATCCAAGACTAGGGCATCCTTTTGAAGACCAACACTGGTGGTCACTAATCCCAGAAGTATCCCTCTCTACTTTTGATAGATTTGTTAGCAAGGCTTTCCCTACATTTAGTCTCTAAATTTGTCTCTGCAAATTCCAAACACTGCTTCTAATTACATTTGGAGCAAAACAAGGAATCTAATCCCTTTCCATATGACACTGATTTTCACTTAATCTAGTCAGTCAGCTTTTTTTAAACTGATCTCTTGTGGTAAGGATGGTTTGCTTTTCTTAGTATTTTGGTTCAGGGAACTTTAATTGTATATCACAATGAAATTGTGGAGGGACTGATTGAATGAATGATTTAATGAATTGATGAATGACTGAATGTTGATCTGGATGTAGCTGCTAGAAAGATCCACTGAAATATCTCCTGATAGTTTGATGCTATCTTCCCTATAGCCCTGATCTATATTCTAAATTTGATTCCTTTATATTTGCCAAACTGTCCTTGGTTAGTAAATTTCCTTTCCTTTGGTCATAGGTTCTTTCATTATGGTATTTCAGGCTTTTTTTTTGTCATGTCTGACTTTTTGACCCTATTTAGTGGTTTCTTGGCAAAGATACTAAAAAAATGTTTGCCATTTCCTTCTCCAGATAATTTTTCAGATGAGGAAACTGAGGGAAATAGGGTCAAATGATTTGTCCAGGGTCACTCAGCTAGTTAAATATTGGAGGGCAGCTTTGAACTCAAAAAGATAAGCCTGGAGCCTCTGGAACCTCCAAGCCTAGAGCTCTTTCCTGTTTGACCTAGCTGCTCCATTAGGGTTGTTTTTGTTTTCACTCTAGTCACTGAGAACTCTGTGTCCATCTCCAGAACATAGTCATTTCAGGCTATTTGCAGTATCTCTACAGACACTACCAAATATCATGCAATAGGGGATGCTTTTCTGGATCAGCTCAATGATGAGCTCTTTCAACTTTATACTTCGAGCAAAATCACTTCCCTTCCATTCAGATGCCAAAATTGTGATTGTCAGTTCATTACAGTTAGGCTTACTGACCACTCTCAGGCAGATTCTTAGTCTCCTTCAGAATCTAATAGACTTATTTTAGGTGATGGTTACCTACTTTTTGTCCTACTAAGTTGTCCTACTTTTGACCCTTCTAAATGAACATAATTGCATTTTAATAGAGATAGGTCATATCTGAACTCAAAAGACGTGTAGGCAAAGCAGGCCCATTAGGAACATGCTTCAACAGAGGTTCCAGTAGCCAGAGGGGAAAAGAAACAAGAAAGTGGGCAAAGGCTACTATTCTACAAACTGCTGATTAGGTATGTATAGCATACAAGGCACACCACAAGGCCCTGAGGGAATCACAAAAATAAGTGAGAAAAGCCCCTGCTCTCTTGGAGCTTATAGCCATGTAAGGGAAGATGAACATGGGATACAGGTACAATAATTGCAATACAAAATAAACATGATAAGTGCATCAAGGAGATCCAAGTTATGCTATTTATGAAAGGTTCAAGAAAAAAAAAGATTATATCTAAACTTGGGAATCACAAAGATTATATTTGACCTGTATCTAGCAAGATGGTTAGAATTTCAACAAGTAGAAATGAGTGGTGGGGAGTGGTTCTATGCCAGAAAGCAAAGGAACATGGTGCAGCTGGAGCCTTTAAACACATGGCCCATGATGAAAATTTATTTGAAGTACTCATGGAATAAAGTGCTCATAAATTTAAAGCTAAAAGGGACCTTAGAGATCTTAAAGTTCAATACTACCACCCCCCCTTTTTTGCAAATGAGGAAGCTGAGATCTAGAAAGGTCACACCATGAATAAGCATTTCAAGAAGAATTCAAACTCAAATCTTCCAAGTCCAGCATTCTTTCTCCTACAGTACTCAACTAGAAAGTAGACAGCTAGTCAGATGTGTCTATGGTGAAAAATATGCTATTTTAATGTACAGCTATCATGTAAAATGGCATAAGATATCATGCATATAAAGCAAAACAATGTTATCGGCAGTAATATTTCACACTTGAAACAAAAACAATACTGATGGTGATTCAGATTTGAAAAAAAAATGATACAGTTTATACTGTTCTTACATCCCTAAAAATACTATATTTCCCTCTGGGGTTTCTAGAACAATTTAATTTGACCTTTAGTTGAAGACCATCTCAGTTACATGATTGATTTTATCTGGTCCCACAGATGAATATGTACAATCACAGCTTTCTTTCTGACTTTCCTGTAAGCTGAGTGGAAATGAGTGGAATATTCTTGGAAAAATCTGAAGTGACAGGAAACTGTAAAAAAAAAAAATCACCAATGGCAATTAAGGTCTTAACTATTTTTACCATTTGGTGAATGGAACTTACATCCTACCATCACTTGTAGGAAAATTAATCTACCTCAGAGTCTTATCTTCCTTCAAAATTGACCTGTCTTCCATCCAGTGCAAAATTTGGTAGTCTGTGTACATAGGCTTGCTTTGAGTTTGTGACAGGTTGTGCTAAGACCCTCCCCCACTCACCTCTGATTGTGTCCTATGGGAATGCAGGTAAGCATGTCTACACATAGAATTCACCCTGTGGCTAGGTTTTTTTTCCCATTTAAAATTAAAATGCCCCTTGTTTAATTCACCTAAACATAAGCTAACCAAAATATATATTTTTGAGATTGAGTTGAATTTGGAAAAAATGATAACATGGAAGTGTGTCATTAAATGGGCCTTAGCTCTTTATCACACTTTTTCAGAAACTGATAAGTGGCTACGTTTGTTAGGCAAGAGCACCTGACATGAAATAGAGGATTGGTTCTAAAGACTCAGCTCATTACATATTAGTGAACAAAACAATGGATTTAGTGTCAGAAGAGCTGGGTTTAATTCTGACTTTGCCCAGACACTGTGAAACCCTGATCAAATATAACTTACTTCTCCGAACTTCAATGTCTTTTTTCTATAAAGATGTGATAATAACACTTCCTCATAAGGTTATTATTTGGAGTAAGTGAAAGAATGCATATAAAATGCTTTTTATCCTAAAGTGCTACATAGTTGTAAGTGATTGTTACTGTATTGGTTGAAAATGTGGACTGACTCCTAACATAGGTCATATCTCTAAAATAAAATATTACGAACAGAAAAAAGTATAAATTATATACTCTTCATCATATTATACTTACTTATGTGTCATATTCGCCTTCCCCAACAATAATTTTTTTTGTTTCTTGGAGGGCAGTTGGGGTTAAGTGACTTGCCCAAGGTCACACGGCTAGTAAGTGTTAAGTGTCTGAGGCTGGATTTGAACTCAGGTCCTCCTGACTCCAGGGCCAGTGCTCTGTTCACTGCGCCACCTAGCTGCCCTGTTCCCCAACAATATTGTCATTTACTTGAAAGCAGGAATTTTGTCGGTTTTGATTTTATATTCCTTATCCCTAACAACTAGCACAGTATCTTTGTGCTATTATAACTCGTGTTTAATAACAGCTTAAATGAGTTTGTTGGATTTTCATCTTACAATGCAGAAAAGGCTATTGGCTGTGGCTTCTGGCTTTAAAAGTATGTTACTTATACACTGCCCCTTGACTATAGTCTACTTGACATATTGACACCCTCTTTTTTTCATTTACCTGCCCTTACAATATACCTCATCATGCCCTAAGCAAAGAATACCTTTTGAATATCTGAGAAGTGAAAGTTCTGGCACAGTCCATATTACAGAGTAGCTACATTAATAAAAATAATATATAAACTTATAAGAATCACCAATCATTCATATTATGATTGGCCTTTTCATAATAAACTGAATAGGGATCAAGACTCTCAGACATAGGTTTGAATGCTGCTTCTGATATCAGGCCAAAAATAAGGCAAGATAAAACAAATCTCCTTCTCATTCCCTAATCATTATATGCATATCCATATCCATACACACAACTATATATGTATATATTGACCCTTCTCTAGGCTGATAGTTTGAAAAGAGATGTGTTGATATAGATACATATAGATAGATACATGTGATTGTCCTATATCTATGTAATCTATATTTCATTCTTCTCTCTCTTGTCCTGCTACTAGCTAGTCAGTAGTACCCAATACTAACACAAGGTAACTTTGTATATAAAAAGATGAGACCTTTAGAATCCCTAACCTAGAAAGGCAGGAAACAGATACACCCACCCTAGAACAAGAGTTATGAGTTTATATCTCCTCTTGCCCCTCCCACATTCATCCCAGCATCTCCTTGGTAGGATAAGAAACAATTCAGACATCCAAATGAAGTTCCTTAAATTATTCCGTGGACTAATGAATCTGTGAGATCCCTTATCCTTATCCATATCTTCTAACCTGTTCCTCAAGAATGGCTAGAATTTATTTATTACTATTGCCTCAACAGGGATGGTCTGTTTACACAAGTAAAGTGACTTCTCCATTTTCTATATTCTCCTGCTCCTTATGCTGTAGGCAGAAGGATAAAATTGATGATGTAGTTCTATTCTGCTGAAACTTGTCAAAACAATTAACTCATGTCATATCATTGGCTAACAAAATGTAATTTCATTTCCATGGAACAAGGGTTGTTAATCCTTTTTTGTGTCATAGACCCAGTTGACATTCTGGTGAAGCCTATCGACCAATTTTATGGACCTATAAAATACATAAGATTACAAAGGAAAGCAATTATATTGAAATACAGTTATGAAAATAATTTTTTAAAAGGACATAGACCCCAGGCTTAAGATCCTCTGTAACAGAATGTAAGGATGAAGGAACTGTTTCATTTTTTACATTGCATCCCCAAGTGACTACCTCATGGCAGGCATTTGTTGATAGAAAGATAGACTGATAGAAGAACATGCTCGCTAATAAGGCACATATGTCTTGAATTTTTCCTTAATTATTCCCCTTTGAATTGAAACATTTTCCTAAAAGATATATATTGGGTTAAATATTTATTCTTATGTATTAATTTTAACTTTCTCATGTGTTTTGAAGCAAAAGTTAATTGAAGAAAAATCTGATGACAAAGATTAAGACAAAAATCAGTGTTTGCTAACCACACTCTTACATTATTCCACAGAGAACTTCAGTTTGCACTTAGGATATGAGGAATAGAATTATCACCATATTAGATTTTGTCCTTATTTAAACAAGCCCCACAATGTCCATTGATCTGCATTTAGACAAGATCTGAATTTAGAAAAGGGCCCCCATCTGGGCGGAAATGAAAAATCATGAAACAGTAAATTATATTCCCAAATTGCATAACCTCTGTTTCTCTGGGTTCTCAAAGAATACAATGAGCAATTACATGACCATCAGATGTTCATGATAATGGTAGTTTACAAGAAATCAGAGAGATTGACTATTTTGTTGAGTAAGACCAGACACAGAAATTCATAAATGAGGAAGGATAAAGATCAAGTCCTCCAAAGAATAAAAAGATATTTCAGAAAGTCCAAACACTTAAAATATTTACCAGTTTTGATAAGGCCTTCTAACATTTCAGGGTCATTTGTGACAAAAATTAAAATAACAAACCTAGATCTTCCATTTAATGGCTGTGCAGGTTTTTTTAATGGAATTTTTAAGAACTAAGCGCTAATACAGAGATGGAGAGTATCACATCAAAGCCTCATATTAAGGAGCAGCAAGAAAGTTATCAGTGAAGTTCTAAGTCTCTGAATTAAAGGTTTGATTTTCACACTATTCAGCAACTCTTGGGACAGTAAGTTGAATTAATGAGAATAAGACTGTGACCCTATGGGAAAATATAAAAATCATCTCTTTGTGTAACACTAACAGAGAGGGAAGGGATTAAACTTTCCTGTAAGTCAGGATACATAATTATTACAAACTGAATTTCTCTGTCCTCATTGTATCCCATTGTGATTACTTTCTAACCAGCGTGGCATCTACTCATGCTTTGATTGCCTGATATATTATACTTTATTTCTTGTATTCCCTTTGGTTGATGAATGCTCTGTTCTCATACTTTGTCCTGTTTCTATTCTCTGTAAGTTGTTTCAGCAGCCAGAGTCAATGGTGACTTTCTGGTAACTGATGTGCAGAAGGCATAAGTGCACATCCAGGATTTCCAATGGAATGTCTATGATCCTTTGGGGGTATTCCTGAAGAACTACCTACATATGGTCAGCTTATAATTAAATGGGAGTATAATTGCCAACACTCTGCATGGAAACATATGAAAGATTTCAAGAGCAAAAAACTAATCAAAATACTCCCTATCCCAGGACTCTGGAGACTAATTTGCTCCTTTACCAGCTATTATCAATCAACTATGTTAACATTTATTGGGGAAAAAAATGGACAATTCTGGAATGGCCATTTCCCTCTCACTGCTGACAGATGAATGAATGATTAAAAAAAAAACCTATCAGAGAGAAATTATCTGGCTTATGAAAAAAAAAAATCAATTGAGCTATGAAGAGCAAGGACCAAGAAGTGAAAACTGAGTCTTGAAAAGAAGTTGGGAGGAGGAAAGAGGTTAAATCCTGTAAAGTATAAAATAAAGGTACAGTTGATGAACACAGGCATGTCTACCCAGCATGAATAAAATGGCTCATGGCAACACAACCTGCTTTAAAGCATTATTTTTTAAATGACTTCTCTGACCAGATCTAATCTCTGGAATATTCAGTCAGCAGAAACCATGTCTTTTTTAAGTATCCATGGTAGCAAAGTCAAACACAAACAGTGTTTAAGTCTGATATCTTATGTGATATTGTGACTAAACTCAGGCACTTGGGAACATAGTTCCCATAGGCAATGTAAACACCTGAGCTAGATATTTCCACAGGCTAGCAACCTCTTGGGTGGCTGGGGAAAAAAAACAAGTTTCTGTTAAGAATCTCAAGCCAGTGTCTTGGCTTTTATCATAATGATTTTTGTTAGTTTGCTTTATATTTCATTTTTTGAATGCTAAGACTTGCTCTCCTAAAGCACAGAGCTGGTTCCTTGATGCCTGTAACTTGGATAATATGACTTTCTAACTAAGGACCATAACATAAATAGTACAAGAAAAGTAGAAAAACACTGGGCAAGACTATATATGACTTCATGGGGGAAAAATGATTATTCTCTTTAAATCTTTCTTTAGTTCTCCTTGACCCATGCCTAGACTAAAAAACATATAGATAGATAGATAGGTCAGAAGCATAACATGACTGAAAAAAAAAGTGTTTTTTTCTCTTAAAAACACTTTAAAATAAAAAGAAATGTTTGCTTAGATGCAGTGGTTCTCAACCTTCCTAGTGCCACGACCTTTTAATACAGTTCCTCATATCATGGTGACCCCTAACCATAAAATTAT
>CM053587.1:128894425-128919656 GCA_028646515.1 Pseudochirops corinnae
TAGAGATAAATAAATATTTAAATTAGTCTAGAGAGCCTAACTTCTTTCTATATGTTAGGAATAGGAGACACACACACATACATATATATGTATGTATACACACACACACATATATATATATATATATATATATATACATACTCACACCCATATATATACATATACATATAAATGTGTATTTATTATGAGTCTATATATGCATATATATACATATTGTATATTTATTCATTTGTTTATTAAGGGTCTACAACATTCTGGAAACTACAGCAAACACTGGGGATTCAAATACAATACATTTCAAATACAATAAGACACCCTTAAGTGGCTCCCATTCTAATGGAGCAAGGCAATGTATAAATGGAAGCTCAGAAGTAAAGAGGCTGCCCCTGTACACAGCTAGGTGGTACAGTGGATAGACCACTGAGCCTAGAGTCAAATACTTGAACCCCAGCCTCAGGTCCTTCCAAGCTAATGGATATATCACTTAACTTCTCCTTCAATTTCTTCAACTATGAAGTGGAATAATAATAGCACCCACTTAATAGGGTAGTTGAGAAGATCAAATGAGATAATATTGTAAGGTGCCTGGTACACTACAGTCATTTAATAAATGTTTGTTTCCTTCCTTTCCTTGTAGCTCACAGTTGCATGTTGTGGAGATGGCCTTGGATTTTCCTAAATGGAAGGTCTGTGCCCATATTAACCCTTTTTCCCCTCTGATACAAACTTTGTAAAATAGAGAAAGATGCCACATGAACATGAAGGCCATCACATTGCTCCAGCCTTAAAAATGAACTAGTTATTGCAAAAGGGATAACTGATGAAATCTCCACAGAGATAAAAAGATAGGGATAAGAGGTCAGTAGTTATAGAAAAGACCATACTACCACCCCCAAACCACTCCCCGCAGAGAAAATAGGAAAGATCTGGGAAAGATTCAGCTCTGCTCCTATCCCTTACGGAGGAAAAAAACATAAGATTTCTTTCTGACCAGCTCTGCCTGTCACAATATCCACTGGTGCTACACTTTGATAAAATTGTTCCTGATATTCTTGTGGAAAAGATGGAGAGATTTGGTCTGGACAATAGTTAAAATTCGGTGAATTTGGAAAACGGTAAAATCCAAAAATAATTACCAGTAGTTTGATGTCACTTTGGGTAAAGGTCTACAGTAGGGTGTCTCATAGACTTGTGTTTTTCAATATTTTTATCAATGATTTGAATAAAAGCATAGAAAGTATGCTTATTGAATTTGTAAATAAACTTAAGCTCAATGAAAGGTTTGGGATCCAAAAGAAAAATTGTTGCTAATTTAGAACACTGGACAGAATCTAGTGATATGACATTTAACTCTGATAGGTGTAAAAGTCTTGTATTACAAATAAACTTCACAAGTATGAGATGCGGGAAGCATTACTAAATAGCATTTCATCAAAAAAAAGATCAAAATGGCAGTACAGTAGAGTTCAGGCTCAGTATGAGTAGCCTGTGATATAGTAGCCAAGAAAGAAAATATAACCTGGGGTTGTATCCAGACCCAGTTTGATATACAGGACTAAGGAGGTGACCAATCTATCTATCACTGTCCTATTTTTCTCCTCAAAATCAAAACATATGTGCAACAATTTTAAATGCCACATATTTTGAAAGAAAGGTGACATACTAGAAAGTTTACAGAAGAGCAGAACCATAATGAGGAAGTGCTTTGAGTTCATGACATACGGAGATCCATTGAAGGAGCTGAGGATGTCTAGCCTGGAGAAGAAAAAAAAACTTAAGGAAAAACATATCTTCAAGCACTTGAGGGGTTTTTTGTTGTAGAATAATGGTGTCAAACTCAAATAGAAGTGGGAGCCAATAATATGTACATGAGATTCCTTCCCTTCAGCTGCATATTGACTTACTCTTTAAATGTAACATTATCTATGTTTTATTATAGTTATTTATTTTGTTAAATATTTCCTAATTATATTTTAATATTGTTCCTGAGTACTCAGGAGTGTAATGGCCCTCTGGGTCTTAATACCTCTGATGTTAAAGAAGGATTAGACTTGTTTTGCTTAGCTCCAGAGGGTAGAATGAGAGGCACGGAGTAATGAATGAAACTTTCTCATGACCAGACTTAATTAAAAAACAAACAAATTTCTAATAACATTTATGATTAAAGCCTATGAAATAGGGCATCTGGCAATTCATGGTTTTCAGATTATCTTCCCAAAACTAAAATGACTTAAAAAAACTATCAAAAACTTAGTTTTTGATAGTTTTGTAAGACTAACTATATCTGCCCTTATTAACAATGACTGAGTTGAGAACTTCCATTTTTCAAAATTAAACCTGATGATTTTGAGCATTTACAGGTAATCATTATTTTTCTTGAAATATTATGAATTTCTGGGACAGGAGAGCTGCTCATTTAGACTTGAATACCTAAATATCCTTCAAAGATATTTTGGCTGATTTGCCATTTTGGATTAGAGGCATGATATAGAAGTTTCTACTAGAACAAATAGTAGTAAATCTGTGCACTTAAAATCTGAAAATTATTGCCAAGTCACCAGAATGTGTTTTTTGCTCATTTCCCATGCCTTTTATTTCCAGTGTGTAGCACAGTACAGAGGACAAGCTTAATAAATACACACTGGATTGGACAAGAATAATTGGTTTTAGCACTATACAAGATGTTCTGTAGTTTGTAGAATTAGAACGTAGATCTTTAGGCTACAAAAGACTGGTGAGAAAATAATGTAATTGTTTTTATTTTTATGGATGGATGCAGGAAGTTTCTAATGGTCACACTTGTTTAGAAAATAGACATGCCTCTCATAACAGTTGTTATTGAGGGCTACAGAACAGCGCGTCAAGTGGTTACCTTGCTTTTCAGATTATCTTCCTAAGATTAACTTGACTTCAAAACACTGTCAAAAATGAAGTGCTAGAAATGGTTTTATAAGAAAACACTGGAGACAGCCTCTTTGCTAACACTTAGTTGAGAAACACTTAATATCTACAAATTAAATCTAAGGACTTTGATCAGCTATAGGTAATAGTGCTTTGTTCCCACTATTTAAGCATCTAAGCCGAGAAGGGCTTTTAGTAGGTACCATAGCCCTTATGTTTCTATGCACATTTTACACTTTGCTGAAGTCCATAGTGTTTAGCATTCTTGGAAACCATCAGGCTTAGAGCTGGAAGGGGTCAAGCAGCTTATCATCTGACTTAAAACAGCATCTTAGGCAGCTCACTGCGGGGTAGTTGTTTTGCCAAAAGGCAGGAGGCATTGCAAAGATCCATGCTTGCAGAGCTGAGAGGAAAGTCTGTTTCCACAGCTGTTAATGATTGGTGTCTTCTGCTCTTAATGAAGTAGTTGTGTGCCTCATGTTCTCAGCTAGTCCAGGCACATGTCAAAAATAACTGGCTTGCTGAGCTTCTTACCATAACATTTACTCATCAGGGCACCATTTCACAATGTCAAATTGTTACTTGAAGAACGTTTATATGACTTTGTGAAGTGGAATCAAGATTAGAACACTAATGTTTTATTCACTGGTTTTCCCCTAGATTTTTACTTTATTTCTTAGGGGCAACCTTCATTTTTTTCTCTTAAAGTGCCCTTGAAGTGAGAATTATTCCCCGCTGTGAACCAAGCTATCCTTTTAGTGGAGATGTACCAGAGTAAATGCCTCTATCAAGCTAAGATACATGAAAGAAGGTGTGGAAAGTAATGAAGGTAAGCTTTAAATGGTGAAGAATCTCCCCAGGATATCAGTGATGGCAATTTTTTTAAGGATGTGGGACAAGAAGAATCTGGAAAATGTTACAGTAATATAGAAGAATTCTACCTATTCTGGATGCACCAGCACAGGGCAGAAATTAAAGGGTAAAGAGGTTCTATCAGCATTCAAGAATGTAATAAATAAGTAAGGAATATTACTTCTTCCATTTGATTGTTAGATTTTCCAAGGTACTTGATCAATGAGAATCAAAGCCATTGGTATCTGTCTCTACCTCCGTCTTATGGCTCTGTGAGCTGGAATAGAACCAGAAATTCTGTTTCCTTGTGAAGCCATTAACAAGCATGGCCTCAACAACTGAAGCAAGAGGATATGATATACAATAGAAGAGGAAGAGATAGCATTCTATCATTTTTATGTTTCTTCCATGCTCTCAAGATGGAGTTCTGAGTCTGTTATCCCATAACATATCAGCCTTAAATTAAAGAGATTTGCCAACTCCTGTCCTCCAAACTAAAAGTGTCAAAGAGTTGGTCAACAGGTGGCATGTGACCCATAATACTTTCCATGGGAACCAGATTAAAATATAATTGAGAAATAGTTAACAAAATGAATGAAAATACAACAAAAACCAGGTTATAGTAATACATTGTTTTCTAAGTCAATATGCAGCCCATAGCGATCCTTATACACAACTTAATGGGCCCTATTTCTATTTGAGTTTGCTACCATTACCCCAGATCATTACGTTTTTAACTAAGTTACCAAAATAAAATCATGTATCTTTGAAAAAAAGGGTACAGAAAACATCTAAACCACACTGACTACATTAAAAATAAGAAAGTGCTTTCAAAAGCTACAACCATATTGAACAATAAACAATTTATAAAAAGGAACCCAGAGAAATTGTTTTTTTTTTAAATGAAGAACAGAGATTCTGACAAGTATTCTTTATTTATAAGTAGCATATTTCATGGAATGCTTAAATAGTAAAATGTAATGCAAGTTAGACATGCACATTTCTCTTTTGGAGTTAGGCAAAAGGGGAAAGAATTTAGCACTTGGAGTTGAAATCTAGGCAAATATAAGCTTAGTTACAGTGTTGCAGTTGACTCAGGATAATTCATACTGAGGTGGATGAGGGAGAGGAAGGGAATAAGGAAGGGAATAAGCAGTGAATTCGTCAATACCACGAATCATCAGAAATGATTCATGTTTGACTCCATAGTGAGTTTGAATACTTATTCTTGAATACAGGTGTACTTGATGTTCTGGGAATTTGATTCAAATAAAATGATCAAGTCACAAGAGCAAAGGAACTGACTTAGGACCAAAGACTGCATAGAACCTTTTCCTGAGAGGAAGGGCCCAGGTTAATAATCAGCCCAGAGTATTGTAGGTACAGGTGTACCTATGTTTAGGACATTAAAGCTAAGTGGTTTCCCCAGTTGTTAACAGACAGACTACTTTAGGGATCAACTTGTTGGTCAATTTTCCTAATTTAGGGAAAACTAGAATGTACATTGTTTCAAAGACCATCTCTGCATGGAAAGGAAATACCTGAGATGTCTTCAAAGCTATCATTGAGCAGATTAGGCCTGACAATAAAACTCAATTCAAGAGCTGTCTCAGATAATTCATTAGGTTACGTAGAATCTCTTTAGCTTCTATCAACTACTACCTATTCCTCAAGCTCATTCACCCAAGGATAAGGAAGAGTTAACTGAATAAAATCCTTCTTAATCTTGAAAATTTTCAAAAAGATACTCCTTCAACTATGGAAAAGGCCTCTATCCATAATGATTTGTTATTGTCTTTTTTTTTTTTTTACCCACGTCACTATAATTCCCTAAAATCCTAAATAGTTGCAAAGTCTTGCCAGAGTTTGATTAAATAATTATAGATGCAGGACACTGACTTTTCAACACACTTTGGTACATAGTATGTTTGGGGGGGGGGGGTTGCCCACAATAATTCTTGAAATTATTATAATCTCTATTTGGCAATTCAGCAAAGTGAGTCAAAAGGAGAGAGATACTTGAGAGGTAGTGTATCATAATTTAACAAGTATTGGGTTTAGAATCAGAAAATATGGGTTAGATTACATATACTGCTGTTTACTACCCTGTCATGTTGAACAAGTCACTTAACTTTTCTAGGCTTTGGTTTCCTCATCTTTAAATTTTGTCTTCTGCCATCTCTCTAATTTCCTCCCAGTAATTCCTTAAGAATGCTAATCATAGACATTTCCTAAGAAATGCCAGAGCACTCTTTTTTACTCTTCATGTATGTGGAAAAGTTTGATGCTCACAGCTTACATGGGAACATGTGAAGCCAACTTAGGAAAATGAGCTGAGAAGCAGGATATTCCCAACCTAGCCCCAGGCTGTCTTTCTAGCCTAATTTAACATTCCAAACTTCCTGTACCATAGTTTCTAGTCAAACTAGTCCTTCTCTTCTGCACACACAAGCACTCCATAGTCTGTCTCTAGTTTTGTACTGGTCATTCCTCACCCCCCCCCACTCCTATATCTGGCACACACATAGCCCCTCACCCCCCAGAAAACTTTCCTTCTCTCAAGATGCAGCCCAAGCTCTCCTTTTTGCATGAAGCTATATATTTATAAATAAACGTGTGTATGTATATACACATGTGTAAATACATAAGCATGTATACATATGTGTATCCATAAATATACATATATGCATGTGTGTGTTTATATGCATGAACAAAATAAATTTAAAACAAATATAGTCAGGATTGTCCTCACAGATTCTCCATTTAAGAAGGATACCAAATGGAGCTATTTTACTATTTTCCATTCAGTGGCTGACCTTCATCATTGTCTCTAGCAACTTATCTTCCTGTAAGATTGCATTATCCCTGAAACACATACACCCCTCAGTATCCCCTGTCCCCCAGGTTTCTCTTGCTCTCTGACTGGAGAGAATAGAGGCGGAACATCAAAGTGCTTTTCACATGTCTTCCATTAAAGGAAGGGGCCCAGTGAAGCCAGCTCATCTTTCCCACCCAGCAACTAATCTTCAGCATGCCCTCAAGCCAGGTACCCCCTCTCTTTCAGCTTCTTTCTCTGTGTTGTCTTCCTCCGTTAGATTGTGGGTTCTTTGAGGACAAAGGCTGTCCTGAACTTTTGCTTTTCCTTGTACCCTCAGTGCTTAGCACAATGCTAGAACAAAGTAGATGTTTAATAAATGTTTATTATCTATTCACACACGTTACATATATGTATATATGTGTATGTACAAAAGAAAATAGGTGTACAAACACACACAAGATGTTTACTTTTATATAGAGCAGGAATTCTTTTTTTTTTTTTAATCTTTGTATAGTAGAAAATCTGGGTTCAAGTCTCAGCTCTGATACTTTCTGGCAGAACAACCAGAATGACTTCAATCTCACTGATCTTCAATTTCCCATATGTCAAATGAAGATAAAAATGCTTGCACTCCATACTGCCCGGGATTGTTACATGCTAATGCCATCAGTGACGGAGTCCTGAACAAGCGGAGGCAGTGGAGGAAAAGCAAGATTGATAGAGATCAGAAAGGGTTTTAGTTACCTCAGGAGAAAAAGGAGGATCCAGGAAGGTTTGGTATTGTTATTTGGAGTAATTGGCATGATAACAAATGACAGGAAAAAGAAAGAACTACTCATTTGTTATTTTGCCTTTTTTTTACTGCCAAGGAAAATGGCTTTTCACTTGGAAATGACACAACAATAATAATTAATAGGAAGTTGATACCAAGATAACTAAGCATATAGTAAAAGATCACCTAGCTATCACTCCTGATTAAAGTCACTGGAACCTGAGGAATTTCGGTACCCAAAGTAATGATGGATATAATTGCTAAACTTTGTCATTAATATTCGAAAGATAGAAAATGGGAGACGTCCTGATTTTCAAAAAAATCAGGGAAGGGAGCAAGGGAAGATTCTTCAAACTATAGGTCAAAGAGCTTGACTTGAATTCCTAGGAAATTTTTAGACTGGCCCTTTATAGTTATGGTTAATCAATGAATATCTAATAAAAAGAGAAAGTTACAAAAATCCAGTATGTCTTTAGCAAAAGTACATGATATCAGAACAAATTTATTCCCTTTTTTTATTATTTTTGGTTTGGACAACTAAACTGGTAGATCAAGAAAGGTGGCAAGTATAGGTTTTGGCAAAGTGGAAAAGATGAAGAGATATAAAACAAAAGGGACACACACACACACACACACACACACACACGTAAACAGGCTGCTCTCAAAGTAATTTTCCTTAAATCAAGATCTGACCATGTGGCTCTCCTACGCAATCAATTCCAGTGGCTCCCCATTGCCTCTAGAATCAAGAGTACACTACTTTGTTAGCTTTTAAAGACCTACACATTCTGACCCCAACTTATCTTTCAAGCCCCGTTAAACATTACTCCTCCTGCCACCACTCTACAATCTAGCCAAACCAGCTTCCTCTATATTTTGTGAATTGTAAACTCTGTCTTAGTCAATGGTATTTGGTGGCAATGGGTTTCTAGAAATAAGGAGCTGATAATCCCTTTGTATTCTGCCCTGGTCAGACTCCATCTGGAATGCTGTGGTCATTTCTGGTATTCATAGTTTAAAAAGGACATTGATAAGCTGTAAAAAGTCTATAGAATGGCAATCAAGATAATAAAAAGGGCCTTGAGTTCATGTAACTTGAGGATAGGTTAAAGAACCTAAAAATGGTTAGCCTGAAGAAGGTAAGTCATAGGAGGTTACATGATAACTGTTTTTTGTTTGCCCGTCATATTCATTATGAGGATTTTGTTTTTCTTTCTTTCTTTTTTCCAATGCGGGCAGAGAATTGGGAAAAAGAGAAAATGAGGGTTTGTTAGTTGGAAAAAAAAAAAGTATGTATATTTTAAAAGTAAAAGTAAGCTATCTCCTTGCAACTTCATTTAGTATGTAGTGTAGTGCTTTGTAAAATAGATAGTATTTTATAAGTATTTGGTGAACTGATAAAGAAAAAAAAATGTTTCCCCACATTTCTTTTGAAGTGAAAATATTCTTCTGCTGAATTCTGCTACATTTGCTCTACAATCTTGTTTTCCTTCTCATCTCTCTTTGTTAGCTGTGGCTTTATTCCATTCATTTTTACTTGAAAACTTTATCACCTATTCCTTTCCTAGGAAGGGAGGAGGGAATAACAGTGATAGATTCTGCTTTTTAGTCTTATTGTGGCCTCATGGACCTGCTATGTGCTGACGGTGGAGTTACTGTGTTGTGAATGGGAGACTTGCTTCTACTACCTAATTTCTGTTCATATACGTGTTTTGTGGAAACTATAAAAGGACTCCTCCATTTAAACCTTTCTCATTGTGGTATGGAAGGTCACCTTGGATCCTTGAAGTCTATACCAGCAGGATACAAGCCTTGGCAGGTCCCATGATGCTACAAAGACTTTGATTATGGGTTCAAGGTTGAACTCTATGTCTATCTCATTGTAGATATCTAGTTAATTCATTCCAATTCAACAAACATTACTTTAGCTACTAATTTGTGAGAGGCATTAGAGATACTAAGAAAAAAAGTCACTTTCCTCTAGAAGAGTGGGTCTCAACCTTCCTAATGCCGCGACTCTTTAATACTTATATGTGGGCATATCTGCATGTGGGTGGACCCTCCTGGAGATGGATAGAGGAGCAGTGTCTTGGTTCCTAAGACAATCAGAAATATGTGTTTTCCGATGGTCTTAGGTGACCCCTGTGAAAGGGTTGTTTGACCCCCAGGTTAAGAACTGCTGTTCTAGAAGCTTATGAACCATGAAAGTCCATTATATTACAACTGTCCTCTCAGTTCTCTAGTACCTTGAGGGAATTGGAGGTTTCTCTTGTCTTACACTGGTTCAAGGTTCCATGAACGATGTCCTTTCTACTTTTTAGGGATTTCAGTGACCATCCACCTACCCATGCTCAGTTCTATTTAACCACTTTGCTTCAGATTAACCTTGACAAAGTAATATTTACTTCAAAATGTACTAGCAAGAGCAAGTACACAAGCATTTCCCCAATACTTTGGTCATAATTCCTTCCTATACCACTTCAGAAGGGAAATGGATTTTAAACTCTCAGTCTAACTCAGTTGAATTCTGATGATAGCATTAGTTTTATCCACTTAAACTACAAAGTGCCCTTCCCCTGAAGCCCCCTCCCCAGTATCCAGGACCATTGTTCCTCAAGCCTCCCTGCAGGTCTGGCTATAGCATCCAGGCTAGCATCCTAGTCTCTAAAATCATGACTTGAGCTTCTAGGTTGGGGATTCCACACTTGCACCTAGAATGGAAATTGACAAATGAAACAGACCAAAACACAAAGTGTATTTATTTGGGTCACGTTGCTTAATAGAAAGAATGTGATGGTCAGGTCCCCTTCTCTTTACTGTATCGTTTCACCTGCTAATGAATGAATCTTTTACCACCAGATGGGAATGCTGGGAAAAGTATGACTGTGCTTAGTCAGATAAACTTAAAAACACACTTTTGGCTATGCAGTCAAAGAAAAAAATGCTTCTCCAAACCACATGGTAGGTCAAAAAACAATTTTCAGGCATGCACCAGTTCTGTCTCCCAAGGAGCAGGTCCCAAGAGTTTTCCACATGGATGACACAATTCTAGGTAGTTTAGGCATGCACAAAACTTACTTTTTGGTTTTTAAGTCTAAAGAGATTCATCACCAAGGACTAACTAACTAGGTGAGAAATTTTGGGGCCTATAGCAACTCATTAAATTGTCTACTAAGTTGTAGAGGAATCAAGAGATGAATTAGCATGTGTGCCAGCATAACCCACAACAACAAAATCATTGATCCTTGAAGTAAGTATTAAAATAAGTAAAGATGCAATTTAATCAGCATTTATTGAGCACCTGCAGTGACTTGCAAGGACTACAGGGGGGAAAAAACCTGTTTTTGGAGGAAGATGTTTTTTTCTTTTTCTTCTTTAGTTTAATTTTATTTTTTTCAATTAACAAAAATCTGTTTTCTCTCCCTCCCACTTGCCACATCAGCATTGAGAAAAAGAAAGAAACAAAATCTTTATAATAAACATGCATTTCTCCTTCTTTTTCTCTCTCTCTCCCCTCTCCCCACACACACACACACACACACACACACACACACACACACACACACACACACATATACACACACACACATACATATTTCACATTCTCATTTCATCACTTCTCAGGAGGTGAGTAGCAATTTTCACCATGTATCCTCTGGGGAAAGGAAAAGAAGGCAATTAGCATTTATACAGCACCTACTCTGTTCCAGGCATGAAAGGCTGCATTTGAACTCGGGTCGTCCTGACTCCAGATCCAGCACTTTATTCACAGTGCCACCTAACTGCCTCCATCCAGAATTACAGGCTTTCATATTCCACCTAACGTTGCCTTTATACTACTAACTAAAAAGTTCTTGTTTGACTCTCATCCTCTAAGCTTCACAACAGATCCAACTGTCACCTGAAGTGGATGTAATATTGGGATCCTGGAGGATTCTCACTGCTATAGGGAATTTGGAAGGATTGTGTTAATAGTTTCTCATTTAAAACACTCATTTACAATTTGTTCTTGATGCCAGGCCATTCTTAGAAGGAATCCCCCTGAGCTGAGATGTGTTTCTGTGAGAGATCCTGGAAACAGGCTAATTTTGAAGGGTTCTGAGTTTATAATGAAAGTTTCCCACAGCTTTTGTAATGACTCCATTCTGTTTCTGAAGTGTAAAGAGGTATGCTCCTTTTGTTGTTCTTAGCTTGTGTTTTTTAAAGATCGGCTCCTACAAGTATGGTTACAATTATTTTTCTCTTGATAGCTAAAGATCCAGCATCTAGGTGGGTGTTCTGCCCTTAAAATTGGGAGCATCCTTATTCAAACCATATTGCTGCAAACAGCCTTAGAAATTAATCACAACATTCTGAAATAGCTATAAGTACAGTGTAGGTATACACACCTTCCATCTCAAATACATATCATAGGGGGAAAAAGCTAATAAAAGATGGGAAATGGCATCTAAAGTCAAAGTTTTGATCTCCCTGGGATGTGGCCTGCCATAAGAGTAATTTATTGAAATCAGAGAAAAATGGCGTATCAACTAATATTACATATTGGAAATAAATGTTTGCTATACAATTTCATTTGAAAAATCTGAGTACTAAGATTTTAGAGCTGAAAATTACCTTGACGATCATCTAGGCTGAACTTCTTATTTTACAGATGAATAGACTGGGGTCTGGAGAGGTGACATGACTTGACTACAGTTACACTGATATCTGTCCATAGAATTGCAACTATGTGTTGTTGTTTATCCTTCATTCTCAAAAAGAACCAAAAACATCAGGAGGGTGATGTCTTGGCTAGCAAGTGAATTGGGTTTAATGAGGTAGGGCTGTGCAAAGTCACCAGTTTCACTCTCTCCAGAGTCATCAGAGTCCAGTGGCAAGACATAGGTCAGTATGGCTGGCGATGTCTGGGGACGCAGTCTGGGACCTTGACCTTTTTAAGTGAAGGTCTCAGTTTGTCTGAGAGAACGCCATTCAGGGAATAAAAACTAGGCAAGAATTGAGGCAAAAGATGGCCTAGTTTTCCCTCAAAAAAGAATCAGTCTGAGAGGGGAGGGCTACAAGTCATGTTAATGGACTCCTGATTCACTCCTCTTTCCACTATGCCACAGTGCCCCATAATGTGCATTGAATCATTAATTTCTATCACTATTCATTTTCTTCACCAGCTTGTTGTGCTTTTTTTTAATAGTAGAAGCTCATCAATCTTAGAAAAATAAACACTCTTTTAAAAGTTATTTTCATAGTGAGCTAAAAAAAAAATCAAGAAAGCAATGTTTCCGAGTTTAGAAAGAGAATGAAAACATTATCTGATAAAAGACTTGCTTGAGTGTATAGACACTTCAAAGTTTTTGAGGTTTGTCTTGATGCTGAGTAGGAGACACTTTTGATCTTTGACCTCAAAAATTTCATAGAAAGACCAAATTCCTGATGTCTCTGTTAAAATGATAGGCAATATGTACTCAAGCAACTTCTCTTACAACTTCTCTATAACTGACAATACATAGTAGTTAGAGTACCTAACTTCATGAGGTATAATCAATCTAAGACTTAAAGGAATGACCATATAAACAATCCTCTGCCTCTCCAGCTGTCAAATTCAGTTGTAGCCATCAACTAGTATTTCATTGTAAAAGATGTTAATTTCAATCTGAGCTGTGGCTGGGTTGAAAGGAGCATAAAAGGAATTTTTGATTATCTATATCTGTACTATGGTCCCTGGGGAAAAGCTCTGAATCTTCAGATCACATATGGCTAGAGTGCTGTGATAAAATATGCATCAATAAAACTTCACAATTTATGATAATAAAGGAATAGCAAGTTTTATACACTATGATAATTATTCGTGACTGATATTTTTTCTTTCTTTTTACTATAGCGAGAACCTTTAAAAAATTCAGCTTGTTATGCTAATTATTATGTCATTCTATACATGGACTACAATCTGGTTTATCTAACTACCCTGTCAAAATTGCTGAATGATTAAGTCAAGACTGTCTTAATGAAGACTTTCCCCTCCCTGGCTGAAGGAGTTACAATTATGTTGATACTGGGCCACACAGGCAGTCTGTTAGAGTGAAAATAAAACATCTTTGATGTTCTTACAGCATAGAGCTCACTGACTTCCTACTAGGTTTGACTAGGAAGTCTTACTTTGAATTTGATCTAGTTGACTGATAGAGACAATCTTTTGTCAAGGTAGGATAAATACATGCTTTTTTTTTTTTTTACTTCATTCCATTATATGCAAATACTCTGATTTTAGGGAGGAATTAGAGAGCATATTCTTTTCCCTTGTTCCCAAGTCAAATGGAAATTTATAGATTAATAGAATAAATAGAAGGGGCATTAAAACCCATCTGATTTGGCCTCACTCATAGATTTCTCTGAACATCATGATTATAACTCATATTTAAGAAATGATTTCAGGTATAAAAAGACTTTGAAATTATCAAAGTGTGAGGTGGTGCTTAGATATTTAAAAAATGACAGTTCTAAACTTAAGGAATTCTTAACCCAGGGCATTATCCCCATTTTATAGATGAGGAAACTAGAGCTCAGAGAAGTAGATGACTGACCCAAGATCACGCAGAGAGTGACAAACCTAGGATTCAAAGAAGGATCTCCTGACTCTGTGCCCAGTACACTTTATGCGATACAATACTATGACAGATGGTCATCCAGCCCTTGTTCAAATACAAAATCTCAGAGTTAGAAGGAACCTCAGAAGTTATCTCATTTATTTCAGAAGATAGAGTGTTCCTTGATCTCAAGTAAACCAAAATTCAAATCCTACCTCAAACACTTACTAGTTTTGAGGTACTCTCTCAGTCTCCATTTGCTCATCTGTAGCATGGGGTTAACGATAACACCTACCTCAAGAGACTACTGGGAGGATTCAATGTGATAATGTATGCAAGAACTTTGTAAAGCCTAAAGTGATATATAAATGCTAGCTATTATTAATACTTAAATAATAATTCCTTTACAAGATTATCAACAGGTAATCAACCAGCCTCTGCTTCAAGACCTCTAGTGAGGGGAGATCCACTACCTCCCTAAGCAGCCCCATTCCACATTTGAATAGCTCTAATTGTTCAGAAGTCTTATTCCTATATTGAGCCTAAATAAGCCTCTATAACTTCTGTCTATTGTTTCTCTTTCTGGCCTCTGTGACAAATCAGAGGTCATCTAATCCCTATTGTATATAGTACCTCTCCAAATCCTTTCCAAAATTGATTCTACCCTCTGCTAAGTCTTCTCTTCTCCATGCTAAATACCTCTAGACTCCTCAGCCAGTCATGGCTGTGTCATGATCTTGAGGCCCTTCACTATCTTGATCACTCTACAGCTTTTCCATGTTATTCTTAAAATTTGGCAATCAAAACTGAACAAAATACTCTGGATACCATCTAACTAGAAAAGAGTACAGTAGAACTATTGCTTCTCTCTGACTGACTACCAGGCCTCTCTTAACATCGTTCCATAACTAGGCTAGCATAAGTTTTGGTTTTTTTTCTGTCATATAATGCTACAGATGGATACTGATCTTGCAGTTAGCTAACGTTATAAGATTTTTTTCAGATAAACTGCTTTCTAGAAAGACTTTCACTTTCTTGTACTTATAAGACTTTCCAAAAATGTGCTAAAGTATAAAACTTCATATTTATCCCTATTAAATTCTGTCTTGTGAGAACTGGTCCGGTCTTCTCAGAGGTGTCAAACTTGATGTGTACCTACTGCAAGCAGCAAGAACCAGATTAAAATACAATTGGGAAATATTTAGCAAAATAAATACAATATGACATAAATCATGTTATTTGTGGTTTTCTAAGTCAACAAGACAAGCAGAGATCCCTTTGTATTTGAGTTTTCTACCTCTATAGCTGAGATCTTTTGTGATCCAGACAAGCATGATTGAAAGGGCACTAATTTGGGAGCTAGAGCAACTGGGCTTGGATTACAGCTCAGCTACTTTCTTACCTGTTGACCTTGAGCAAATAATTTCTATATGGGTCTTTTTCCTCATTGATAAAATGAGAATGTAGGACTATACCACTTCTGAGTCCCCTTCCAGCTATGACTCTATGATCCTAGAAATGAATGAGTACGTGTATATGTGTGCATATGTTCTGCGTTTGTATTACAGATTTTTAAAAATAAAAACTAGAACAACTTTAGATGAAGTTTCTGTCATCTACAAAGTTCATAAACCCACCATCTATGAATTTGCTGAAATTATTCATGTTTATTTTAAATTTTTTCGTCTAGAATAGGGATTGCACTGGTCTGGGGAAAAGGAGGAAATGCAGACAAATGCAGATTGATCACTTTTTTGCAATTCATAGTCTCAGAGAGTTTATAGGAGCCCTGGGAGGTTACATGATTTGCTCTGTATCACAAAGCCAGTGTATAGCAGAAGGGAGACTTGAAGCCAGGTCTCCCTGAGTCTAAGAGACCTCTATCTTTCCTACACTAGGATGCCTCATTGATGAAAATGTTAAACATCCCTGCACTAAGGTCAGAAGCCCAGAATACTCCACTTGAGTAATCCTTTCAAGTTGACACGTCTCATAACTACATTTGAGTCATTGACTAAAATTAGAAGAAGGTCAAATACAGAAGCCATCATCATATGACTGGAGACTTTTATCCAGCTTACCAGGAAACCATTAATCAGCAATTTAGGTACAAATATTCAATAACTTATCAGATATTCCTCTATTGCTTATCAAGAGATGACATCTACTCAAGTTACGTGAATATTATTCAGGAAACATATGACTGAACAAAGAGGTAGATGGGCCATGTACAGAGAACAGGGGATAGAAAACAAGAGGGCTGCACTATTATTCATAGGATACTAATGATGCAGAAAATCAATAGATGCTACCAGAAGACATCAAGTGGTTGCAGGAAGAAGAGAAGAGTCCCAGTGGTTGCTTACTTCCTGATGATGGAAGCCAAGGTGTCCATGTGTCAATCAGACATGAAAAACTGAGTCATATGCCATCTTCCTGGAACATGCATCCAGGTCATGACAGAGAGACTCCTGGAACTTAGCAAACCTGACAGAAATTACCTATTTCTGGTCATTCATATGGGGAAAAAAGAATGGCATCATAAGAAATCTATATTGTATTGTTAGAGAATATAAAGTTTTAGAAGGAAGACATTACAGAATAGGATTCTTTTCCATCACTGATGCCTTTTGAAGATAAGGGATTCAAAGGATAAAAATGAATATGGAAAGTGAAGAGCTATCTTAGAAGACATTGTCAGAAAATGGGATTTGGGTTTCTGTGCAGGGCTTCATACACAAGAATAACAGGATTTTGGCCCCATCTAAGAAATAATGAAAAGAGTCCAGAAGGGTACTAAACTGTATATAGCCTTTGACTGAATAGTACCATTACTAAGCCTTTACTACAGAAAGGTTAAACAAAGAAGAAAAAGAACCATATGGGCAGAAATATTCCTAGCAACTCTTTTTGTCATAGGATCATAGAAAGGAACTAGGAAACAAAGGGGTTCCCATAAATTGGAAAATGGTTGAACAAGTTATAACATATGGATGTAATGGAATATTCTGGTATCATAAGAAATAATAAAAGGCTAAGTTTAAAAAACCTAAAAAACATGTATAAAATAATACACAGTGACTTGAGCAGAACCAGATAAACAATTTCTATAGTAACAATGTTGTAAAGATAAAGAACTGTGAAAGACTTCAGAACTCTTAACAATGCAGTAATTGACCACATTTTTAGGCATCTCATGATAAACATGCTAAACATAAAGATAATGAATTGACAATGCAGGTTGAGACATACATTTTTTTTAACATGGTAAAATCAGAAATTTATTTTGCTTTATCATTCATATTTGTTAGAAATTTTGTGTTTTTCCCACCCAGTGGGATGGAATGATAAAGAAAGAAACTAAATTTTTGTTTAAAAAAATGAAATAAAAATAAAATTTTAAAGTAAATTACAAAATGAAGGAATGAGAAAATATATTTGACTAAAGACTTGCAGATCAGATCAAAAAATATTTTAACTGAATGTTGAGAAGGACAGAGACAATCTCTTATATACCAAATAGTAAGTACAATAATAGAACAAGACTATTAATGGAAAAAATTCAGAAATTCACAAGACACAATATACAAGAAGCAGGGCAGCAATGATACTCTATACAATGATGGGTGTAGCATAGATCCAAGGAACAAACAAAATGAATGAGAAATCTTAATGTGAGGAGGCAGGTTCAGCCTCATTGGCTATGATATAGTGAAATGGGATTCAGGTTTACAATTTTTCAGTGAGTGGAAAACGATGTCTTATTAAAAAGGATCCAAGAAGATGAGGGAAGAAGAATGAATATTTAAATAAAGATGATATAAATACAAAAGATATTTTAAAAATTAAAACACAAATAAAAGAAGAAAAGACAATGAGGTAACCTTGAACATTAATAAGCTATGCTCCTGTGAGGACATTCTGCATCCCTGGCTATACATTTTGGCATGTGAGCTTGATGATTCTGTCTCATATCTTCTCAGAAATTTCCTGATTGTGACCTCTTTAGTCATCTACAATGCTCTGTCCATTCTTAGAAATTGGAAAATATTTATCATTCCAAAATGATTTGCCTAGATATAGACAGATTCTAAAGTTGTCAGGAACGCTAAAGCATTCCTATAAACTGAAACTTATAAACAATGGAAAAAGGCTCGGAGAAGGGATAGGATTATTTTTTAAGGTGAGTGGGTGAAAAAAATGCTAAAGGATAGAAATATTAGATTCTTAACTGACTTCTATTTTCTCTACCTAAGAGAATGATATTCAGATGAGGAAATATAAAACACGATGACTAACAAAGAAGGGACGCTCAGGATAAGTATAGGATCTACCCTTAATAAAGTTCAGTCCCAAAGACCAGAGTACTGAAAGTATGTGACTGTTGAGTGATCTTTGAAAAATCTTGATGAATGGGGAAATTTTCAAAGATCAATGGATGAGCAAATGTTACTCAATTTTTTAATAAGAAGAAATTATTAGAATCACAAAACCATAGCTTCACTTTAATCTCTGCAAAATTTTAGAAGTCATCATTCAAAGGATAATTTGTCAGCACGAGAAGCAGTTATCACTAAAAATCAGCATGGGTTCATCAACACGTCATGATTAAATTAGTTTTTTTAACAGGATTATTAGAAAAGCAGATTAGAGGATATTCATAAGCATAATATATTTGTATTTTAGCAGGACATTTGACAAATGATATCCTCAATAATAAAATGCATTTATGTAGCCCTTTACATACATTTTCTCATTTGATCCTCACAACCACCCTATGAGATAAGTGCTATTATAAGCCCCATTTTATAGATGAAGAAATTGAGGTTAGGAAAGGTTAAGTACCTTGCCTGGGGTCACACAGACAATAAATGCCAGAAACAGGATTTGAATTCAGGTCTTCCTAGCCTAATTAGCACTCTACCTACTGTACTACTTAGCTGCCTTTTGAACAAGATGCAATTAATGACATGGTGTGGATGGTTTTATAATTGCATAGTTTTAGAATTGTTTGAGTAACTGATCTAATTGTTTTTTTGAGTTACCTCACCACCCCGTTAATCATTCTCTGCATGTGTTTGTCAATGTCATCCCTAAATGGTGATGGTTAGGATGGAACAAACAAGGTACAGTATAGAGTTCAATGGTGACATTTAATAACAAAAACAACCTGGTCAGTCTGGAGGGGAGGTGTCTGGTGGAGTGCTGTCCTTAGCCTTTTCCCCTTCAATATGTGTTTATCCTTGACCTAAAGCTTTCATGCTTATCCTGTTTGTTGCTGATATGAAGGTAAGAGGGATATTTATCAACCAAACGGTGAAATCCAAATCCACAAAGGTTCTAATAGAATAGAAAGTAAGAAAGGAATCTAATGTGATGAAATTTAAAAGGGAGAAATTTGAAGTCTTAAACTGGAGTTTAAAAAATTAATTGCACAGTCATAGTACTCAAACATGTTAGAGTTGGAGAGACCGCCAAAATCACCCAGTTCTACTCCTAAATTTTAAAAATGAGGGAACTGACATTCACTTTGGGGAAAACAGATCTAACGGTTAACGTGAAAACGCCTTGACAAAGCTTCTATTTCAACAGTGTAATAGTTTCACCAAAAACAAACAAACAAGTAAATAGATCCAATGCCATCCTGGACTACATTAAGAGAAACAGAATGTCTAAATACCAGGTCATTAGGGAGCACAGTGATTAGAGCACTGGCTCAGGAGTTAGAAAGACCTGAGTTTAAATCTGTCCTCAGACCCTAGCTATGTGACCCTGGGCAAGTAATTTAAACTGCTTGCCTCAGGTTTCTCAACTGTAAAATGTGGATCATAATAGCACCTACCTCATAGGGCTTTTTTGTGAGGATCAAGAGAAATAATATTTGTAAAATGCCTAGTACAGTGCCTGGCACATAGTAGGTACTTAGTAAATGCTATCTGTGATTGTTATTATTATTATTATTAAATAGTCCCACTGAACTCTCTCTTGGTCATTTTCATATCAGTTCCATCCGGATTTTCACATTTTAGAAATGACATTGATAAGCACCTCTAGAGAATGATGTCCAGGATGGTGAGGGAACTCAGACTGATGCCATACAAATATCAGTTGAAGGACCTGATAATGTTGTGACTAGAGAGTTAGAAGGAATAAGTCTTTCACTGTCTTCATGTGTTTGAGAGTTTGTATACTCACTTGGAGAAGTCCTTTATTTCTTAGATTCCTCATTTTTATAGTTGAGCACACCATCCACATCTTATAGTTTTAGTACTCTTTCAAATGGCACTATTTACAATATGATGCCTTTTATTCCTTGTTAACTTCTTGTGATTTTGTTTTCCTATGTGTCTTTTTTCTTCAGACCTTTACCATTAAGCACAGTTTCCTCAGAAACTTAATACTGTTACTATACTGTCATTTTGCTTTAAAAAGTATTGCTTACTGGGGGAGGCTAAGGGGTGCAGTGAATAGAGCACCAGCCTTGGAGTCAGGAGGACCTGAGTTCAAATTTGACCTTAGACACTTAAGACTTACTAGCCATGTGACCTTGGGCAAGTCGCTTAACCCCAACTGCCCTCAAAAAAAAAAAGCAAACAAATAAAAATAAAATAAAATTGTTCAAAAAAAAAGTATTGCTTACTTTAAGTTTTAAGGAAAAACATATTCTTCTTCAGAATATTGAGATATAGGTAGGACAAAACCATTTTAATACATGATTTGCTTGGATAATGTGTTATGTGAATTTCCTTTGGTCTTTATTTTTATTCTTCCTAAGCTAAGAGTAATTCACAAAAGTTAGAAAACTGATTGAAATTTATTTCTTAGGTCCCCCGTATTTCATTAGGATGATCCTTAAGGCAAGTGGCCTTCAATTAGTTTTGTTGACAGCTCTAGCTGATGTTTTAATGATCCTAAGGAAGGGAAGAGGAGGGAAGTGTAGAGACATTAACAACGGTAAGGCTAAGCTAGAACAGGCAGACAGAGCACACAACCACTAACTAACTCTTGTACTCATTAAAAAAAATAAAACTCAAGACTGAAAGGTGATAGCAAAGTATCAGACCCTTGGACTCTTGTAACAAAGAGCAAATCATTTTAGACGGTGGACTGCTATCTACTACCAATAATTAGCATTACCAGTCTTTTTGTGAACTTTCCAACAATCAATCTAATTTACAATTACAAAATTTTTCCTCAAATTGTGATTAAAGCAAATATAATGAATAATATGTTTGTATATAATAATAGAAATCTGGCTTATAGAGAATTAAACCAAATCCATCTTTAAAATAATTCTATTGACAATAGACATTTTTCAAAGTCCATTATTTCCTACATTCTCACTCATTCTTAAATTTGGAAATGTGTAACTATATTAACTTTTTTCCCCCATTAATTCTATGTATATTGATAATTGGATTTCTTCTCTTTGTGTTTTCTCTTGAAATTCTGTATGCTTTGCTTGATTTTCTGGCTTGGCTTGGTCACAAAATTTCTACCATGACCTAGCTCCCATTGCATGAAATATGGGCTTATGAAAGATCGCCTTCCATTGACCAGTGTATGCTCCATGGCGTTGTCATCATTTGTGCCTGGGAACAATTACTTTGATTTTTCTGTAAAATTCTTTCTAAGGGCAAATGGCTGTTGCTCAAAGAGGAAGTTGTTTCAGTTTTTTGTTCCTTTTGTTTTTTTGGTTTTTTTGCTTGTTGGAGGTGGGAGGGCAGGGCAATTGGGGTTAAGTGACTTGCCCAAGTTCACATGGCTAGTAAGTGTTATGTGTCTGAGGTCGGATTTGAACTCAGGTCCTCCTGACTCCAGGGCTGGTGCTCTATTCACTTTACCATCTAGCCACCCCAAAGAAGTTTTCTTTTTCAAAGAATAAACATCTTACTCTTTATCAAGAGCATTTCCAGAAATCTTCAGCAAAACCAAAATACAACAATTCCCCTATAATTATCACAACCGATTTCTACATTCTTCTGTCAACAGAGATATCTGTGAACCCTTGAGTACAAACACTTCTCCTGCTTGATTTATTACTCTTGATCAAAATTAATAGGAACAAAGAATGACTTTCTTGTGACTTTTCTTCATTTCATCTCATTATTTGCATTACTCTGAATGCATTTTATAAAGCATCACATGGGTACTCAATTTTTCTCACCCCCCAAAGATCTCCATTTATTGTGTTCAAATTCTCTGAAGATTTCTCCTGGTGTTGTTTTGTGAACATTTGTCCTGCAGCATAGACACAAAACCAAAAGAGCTGCAAAGGGCATTAAGCTTGGATATCTATCTTTTTTTTCTCCCTCATAGGCATAAATGAGAACATTTTCATGACAGGCCTTCAAAGAATTCATTTTTCTTATCACTATAAATTCTCCTCAAAAATTGCTGCATGAGGCTGGGCAGGAAGGCTATCTGGAAAAAGTTGAAGTACACAGAATGCTAAACTAGGATATGTTTTCTCTAAGAAGCGTGGAAACTTCTGTGGGAGGTAGAATACATTAAAAACGAAAAGAAATAGAGAGTGAACATAAGAAGGCAAAGTCTAATCACCCCTTCCCTGTGGTTTCATGCTAAGGAAAAGAGAACATATGGGAACATACTGGAAAAGCAGAAGTTAAACATCTGAGAAAAACAAAAGGTGTTTCTTACAGGTGGTACCACAATTAACTTTCCTGGTCCTTGGAATCCTCTCCAGCCACTTCTAATTATGCATAATCTATCATTACAGTTTTTTTCACTGACAAGGCTGACTCAGTGGTAACTGCTGTCCTCCCATGTAGATGACCTCAGGTTGGCATCCAGCCCTGGGCTCCATCTCTCTCTGCACTGAGTGAACTGAATGACAGGGGACACAGGGCATCCATTCCTTGATCAATGGCAACTCCTCCAGCTGGTTAGAGAGTATCATTAGCAGCATCTAAAGGAAGAGCTATCCTTTATGTGGGGAAATTGGGGGTGAATAAAGAATGAGAGGAGGAAAGAAAGCACAAACTAGGGCAAAGGGAGCAAAATAGAGGGGTCATGTATATGACACAAAGCCAGTACTATCAAATTTCTGATGATAAGTGGGAGCCTATTAGTTTAAAAAAAAGTCAGCTGAATTAGCTATTGCTGATGAAATAATAGATGTATGAAAATACCAGAAACATTCTTGTTGCCTTTTTCAAATATGGTTTGTAGAAATAATGCAGTGGTTAAAGCAAATGATGCTTTCAAAGTGGCAAGCTACTGTGATTTATCTCAGCATCTTCAAGCAAGCATGCATTATTAAATTTCAACCTGGGCTCTCTCTGTTGTATCATTAAGGTGGATAATTAATTTGATTATCACTCAGTCAGACTGTTTTCTGACTGCCTGAAACATATCCTGTATTGTGTGGCTACAAATATTTCAATTAGGTGGTAAAAGCAAACTGTGGTACATTTTTTCCCATTGTATCCTGATTATCTTTCTTCTCCACAGGAAGCATTATAGCACAGAATGTTGCAAAGCCAACATTGCTGCTAACGATTGGGGGAGAAGGGCAGGGGAGGGTGGGAAATGCATACATTTGAAGACATCCTCTGCATCCATATTTAGCTTTGGCAGATAAAGTACCCTTGATTGAAAGTTTTTACTTCAAAGGCTGTTGTTTTTCCCTAATTTTTACTGGCCTTTGTCATTCCATTATTAAATGTTCAATAATGGTCTTTTGCCCATTCAGCCTCTTGAAAATCTTACAAGAGAAAATATAACTATTGGAAGCCAGAGCAGATAACAGGAAATTCCTGTATTTCCCCTTTGCTCCACTATTTATTTATTATACAATTCTAGGGCCTGAAGGTACCTCTTGAGATCATACACGCTAGTCTCCTGATTCCCTATAGAGCTATAACAATAATAACAGTGACAGAAATCATATTTTATGGGTTTTGTAGTGCTTTATGTTTTTCAAAGATTTTTCACACACTTATGATCCTTGAATATCACCAATTAGCATCATGATAATCCATGACAGCTTTGAATATTAATGAATTAATAGATGGATATTTCACATTCTGTCCTATTTGCTTCTCACAAGCAGTACTATGGGGAAGATAAAACAGGTATATCCCTGTTTCACTGATGAGCAAACTGAGACTTAGGAGAATTATCATGATCAAGGACACATGCAAATAGAGTTAGGAGAGCTTGGAATGGAATCCAGATCTTACTTCCAGCCCAGATATTTCCCCACTTTTTTTTAGCCTAAGTAATAAGTAATGAGTTTGTTTATTTACCCTATATTTCCCAGATCATGAGGAAAAATAGTTTATTATTCTTTTTAGTTATGGTTACTTATGGTCAAGTCAGTTCGCTATATCCAAAAGTGGGATGAGCCACCTCAGGAGAGAATTAATTCCTTCTCACTAGAGATCTTCCAATTAAAACTAGATGACCCCCTTCCCATTTATTATAAAAGAGATTCTTATTCAGGAACAGATAGGACTCAATGACCTCTGAAATCTCTTCCAAATCTGAGATTCTATAACTGTGACTTCGTAGTGCTTAAAAATTAATTTCTATGTAAAAAGGGGGAAATTCCTCTAGAAAGAAAAGGCCCAGAAAGATAATCTAGTCAAATCCTACTCAACTTTTTATCTGAGGAAATTGAGGTATAGAGTAGTTAGGTGACTTTTCCAAAGTCACACGACTAGGTAGTGGCAGATACAGGACTTGAGCCCAGGTCTTCTGATATGGTTTCCAATGTTCATTACATAAGTTATGCTGCTTCCTTCTAGGTCTCTGAATATGTGTCCTAAGTAAGAAAATTAGAGAGGCTGGGTACAGACCAGTTCCAAGTTGTGGTCATTGCATCTTGGAGATTTCCTTTTGGAATGTCAGGAAATGGATGACACTTGACCAGTAAAGGCCAGAAGTGGGAAGATAAGAGCAATATTTGGCTAGATAGATTGGGACCTGGCAGCTACCTTAAGTCAGTGAGGTTAAAGGTCAAGTTCAGGGAAATCATATAAGACAGGGAAGAATAGGTTAGTTCTATACAACCTTTTTTTTTTTTTGGCCTGCCAAGAAAGAATCCCCTACCCTTTTTAGGCAAGACTAATATTATTATTGTTACCCTCTCTTCTGCTTGAAGAAGTTCTTATATCCAAAAGGCATTCTTCCCAATTAAACATCAGTTCTCTTCAACTTATTCTATTCTTAGCAAAATTATTTATATGCTTATAACATTATAGTAATTTATAAAATTAACCTTTGTCATTAAAGTAACATTTATATTAAGTAATTTTTGTAGCATGCTTTTAAAATGTTAATTAT
>CM053587.1:128919756-128932388 GCA_028646515.1 Pseudochirops corinnae
GTATCCGAGTATTTAAATGTGTATCTGTGTACTGTGTGTGTATCATGTGCCTTGTATATGGAGTACTTAGGAGGCACTTTGCTTAATTTGATTGAAAATATATGTATATATGTGTATGTGCATATACATAGCGTGTATACATACATTGCACAGCTCTAAGATATGGAGAATTATAGTCTGTGAAAAAATTAAAATGGGTAATATTCACAGAACAATGGAGAAGTATCTGATTGGTGAGAACAGGCCACAACGCATTATAGCAAGGAATCTGAGAGGGACCCTAAAGACGACCACCAAAGTTAGTGATACATTGGAAAGAGCCCTGGCTCTGAAATTCAAGGACCAGAGTTCAAATTCTTCCACTAACACTTTCTGTCAGTGAGCGGGTTGGACTAGATGGCCCTTGAGGTCACTTACAGTTCCAGAGCTATGATCATAAATGTATATGTGAAAAAGAATATGGGTCGGTTATGTGGTGAAAGTGAGGGGCAACCAATGGATATACTATCTGTTCTACTGATGTCAATGGGCTCTCAAAAGGAAGTTAGGAAGGCTACCACCATGTTAGGTATGGACTCCTTGAGCCTAAATTTCAGGAGGATATGTACAAAAGTTTCAAAAATGTACCAGCATTGACAGTTTATGATCTGTACCCTTGGAGGTGATATACATATAAATGAGATCAATAATCCATTAAAGTACTGGTTAGAATATGTTTGTATATGCCTATTTGTATATGTGAATGTGAAACTCTACTAACCTTTAGGATGAGGACACAGGGTCTGAAACAAAAATGGCAAAGTTACATTATACATATTTGTGTCACTTCTAGCTGCTGGGCTTCGGAACATTCTAATGAACTGGTGAACCATTCAGATTTTTTCCCTTCAACATTTTTCAAAAAATACAAAAATTTCCAGCCAAACAAGTAACACAATGTTCAGTCAATCAGTCACTGTCTATTAAGCACCGTCTTTGTGCTAAGTGTTGGAGTTGCAAGTACAATGAATGAAACAATCCCTGCCTGTAAGGAGTTCTACATTCATTCCAATGGAGGAGACAAGAAATATACATATTTGTATGTGTGTATGTATAGATATGTCTATATACACATGTGCATATATAGATACATGTATGTAGACAGGAAGAATGTATACATATATGTATAGTAACAAGAAGTATATGTGTGTGTCAAGATATATAAATATGAACGTATATAGACAGGCATTCAGAATAAATATAAAGTGGAAAAATATGAATATATATGAAGTAAATGAGCGCAAAAGCGTTTAGGACAACTAGCTCTTTAGTCAAAAGACCTATGCAACTCTGAGAAACTGACTTTCCTTTCCTAGTTTTTGCTTTATTCATCTGTAAAATGGAAGGGAAATGCCAGGAGGATTTTTTAAAAGAAAGAGCAAGGAGAGGAAAAGGAAAGAAGGAACAAAGAAAAGGAGAGAAGAAGAAAACAAATATTTATTTAGTATCTACTATGTGCTAAGAGTTATGCTAAGCTCTTTGCAAATATTATCTTATTTGATCCTCACATCAATCCTCTTGATACCTACTTAATCCCTATTTATCCCTACTTTACAGATGAGGAAATTGAGGCAGACAGGCATCAAGTAGTTTGCCCAGGGTCATATTGCTAATATCTGAGACCATTATAATGCCAATGCCATATTCACAGCATTGACGGTGACTATGAATATGATAGTATAGTTCTGAATCACAAAATGTAACAGACTCTCCACATGGAAGACAGTACCAAAACATTTATTCAAACACCAGAAAGCTGAATCTCAACATAAGAAAGCCAAACCCATCATAGCAACCAAGAAGTTGGTACACATAACCAATGCAGAGAGCACTGATATCCCCAAGTCTTCCCTCCATCAGGCCTTCAAAACAAAATAGACTCCCTTAAGCAAAAATGTGTCTCTCTCATTTACTCTAGCTGCTCTGACTCCACACTACTTGCTCCCAGCTCTGCTAGTAGTGCTCTCCCCTGATCCTTCCTGTGCCACCTTTTCAGCAAGTTTCTCCCACTATGGGCTCCATGTGATTACATTTGGCCTATCAAGGGACAGGGGAGATCTTCAAATTCCACTACCAATACAACCATTCACTGTACCACCCGAAGGAGGGGAAACAAACACCACTACCTTAGGAACAATATGTCTTAGGGGAAAGGAAGGAAGAGAGAAGTGGAAGAGAGGGGTAGAAGGTGGAAAGAAGTAAAAGAAAGAGGAAGTTTCAGCTTGGAAATCAATTCAATGGTTGAACTGATTTCTTGGCAGAAGCTTCTTCTAAAGAGAAAGAGATAGAGTGCATATGGCTATAGCCTGGGCTCCCACATGGATGTCAAGAGCAAGAACTAGAAAAGAAAATGTAAGAAAAGAGATTTAGGCCAAGCTTCAGCCACCATCACTCTCAACCCCCTCACAGCAAATAATGTTACAGTAAAATGCTAGTATATTATCACTTTCTATATAGTCCTGCCCAGGTGACTTTGAAGGACAAATCTTTACTTCTCAACAGGCACTAATATTTGCAATAAGACAAGCATAACACAGCCCAATCCCCCCAAAAATACAGATACGAATAAGTTAAAATAGGTTTCAAAAATAAGTAAATGGAAAAAAATTATATAAGTTTCAGTGATGTCATTATTTTGGACAAAGGAAAAATACAGAACTTGAGCCTTCACATGACTTGAAATTGTGATTCTTTCCTGGGCTGGTGCTGAATGTCACAGATAGAATAATGGCTTATTGTGGATTTATGAGAAAGGTCTATAAAATTTTATTCTATCTTACTTAAAACAAGAGTCAGGGAATTCATCCCACCGGATGGTAGTAAAAGCCTTTTATTACACAAAAGTTGTTGGTAGCTTACAGAGTAAAGAATTGGCCTTCCACAGTGTCTAAATTCATGACCTAAATGAAATGAGATGGATGGTCCCTCTTGAGTGATACTACACATTATACACAAAAAAAGTATCAGTGCAGCTAATCTATTATAATGCAGAGCAATTGATACTGTCGACCAAAGTGACACTGGGTTAGAATTGTTTAAAATTTTACCTTTCCCCCAAGTCATGAAGGAATTCAAAAATGGCCTTTTCTACGATTACTTTAAATTGGATACAGTAAAACCCTGACTATCTGGAACTCTCTGGGGTAAAGTCATTGTATACAGCAGAGTTTTCTGCATAGTTAAGGATTTACCTGTTTAAAACCCCAAATTTTACTTTCTTTTATTTTTCTTTTTTACCTCTTGGGGAGGAAATCACACACCCTGGCATTCTTAAAGCTATGGATGTAAGCTACAAAGACATGTTATATAAGTTTAATTAAATTTATTTTCCTGTTGGCAAGGAAAAAATTTCCTGATGATCAAAGATACTCTAAACTGAAATGGTCTGTCTTGGAAAGTAGTAGGTTTTCTCTCCCTGCATGTATTCAAACAAAGACTGGATGAATGCTTTCAGAGTATATCATACAGAGGATTTTTGTTCAGGTACAATTGGGTTAAATGGTCTCTGAGGTCAATTCCACCTCTGAGATTTCATTCATCTTTGATTCTGATTCCCTAAACAGCAGATAGAGAGCATAAGTAAGATCCAGCACCACAATTATAAACATTGGTATTTGTACTCTGTGGCAGCAGTGGTGCCATCAAGGCCTATTACCATTTACAAGACTATTTGCTACCACACTAAATAGCGCCAGACTGTTGTGCTTTTTAAGCTGCTATATCTGCTCTAAGTAGTTTATCTTTCTCTCTCCTTGCTCTCAGGCTGGCCTTTTGACTGATTTCAAACTTAACAGAACAAATCCCCTTAATAGAAGGATTTGTTCTGTAAAACTTGGATTCACTCAAAAGGCCACACCCAAGGACCTAGAAGGCCACATGTGGTCTTGAAGCTTCAGGTTCCCAACCCTCACAATAGGCTGTAGGATGCCAGTGTTCCTGCTTGTTGGAATTGTGTGCCAAATAAGATTAAATAGTATGGAGACTAAAGAGCATGAGCTCCCCTATAATGACTGTGCTGTCTATTCTGTCTGCTTGGAAAATTTGTTTGTTTGCACAAGGTTGTATTTTGGATTGGTGAAGTTTCTGGTTAGGTGAGTCCAAGACATTTATTAAGTATCAACTGTCTTTAAAGGACTGTTACTAGCTACTGGAAGAGGTACAAAGTTTATATAAAAACTATCCCTGTCCCAACCCTGGAAGAATTTGTAATCTAGCAGAGCAATAGGACATATACGTAGATAACTATAATGCAGAATATTACATAATAAGCATTGTTTTCCCCCATTAGAGTGTAAGTTCCTTGAGGGCAGAGACTGTCTTGTTTGCTCATAATGTATATTCCCAGAACTTTGCATGGTACCTGGAACAGAATGCTTAATCAATGTTCTTTCTTTTTTTCTGTCTATCTATCTACCCTATCTTTTCCATGTCCCACTCTCACTTTTTCCATGATACCAGTTACAATCCCTATTTTATCATTAACAAATTTCTCTTTATTTTGAATTTCTTCAGCTCATGGTCATTCTTCTTACTCTCCATAAAAGATATTTCATTTTTTTGCCATTCATTTCCAATACTAATCATGCCTCCTGTCATTACCTATCCCTCCCCCTAAAAATGTGGACTTGTTGGTAAAGTGAGAACAGTCCATGTTCCTCACAGACACTGCCGAGCTGTCTCTATGCTGCCATCTTTCTTCAACCTTTCTGCCTTTGAGTTTAAGCCAGAGGTGTCACACTTGTGGCCAGTGGGTCTCATGTAGCCAGAAACACTCTCTAGTGCCACCTAAACCAGAATAAAATATATTTGGAAAATATTTAATGAAAAAAAACTAAAATATAGTAGAATGTAAATAATGTTAAGATATTGTTTTCTAAATCAATATGTAGCTAAGCAGGTTTAGTGCCAGTTTCTTTTTGAGTTTGTCATCTACTGATCATTTCCCCTTTTTTTCTCAAGGAATTCAGGATCTTGCTCACAGTCTTCCTGCCACTCCTGCCCATATTCTAGGAGACATCACGGTACCTACCCATGTTTCTTCTTGCTCCTCAGTATCCTTACCTCCCACAAAACACATGTTTACTCTACCACAAGTACACACAGGACCAGTTATATCCTTTGATCACACTATTGTCGCAAGAGTTCTACTTCCAAGACAAATAATTCAGAAATTCCTTTATTCTACCATAACCCCTCACCATTCCATTTCTTCTTCCTCACCATTGCCTCTGATTGCTCCATGTTTTAGTGCTCTTATTTAGTACACCTCCCTTCCCAATTTCTATGCTATAATCACTGCTTGACCATCACATTGTTCTCTATACTTAAATCCCTTAGCATCTTGTCTTATAGTCACTCCAACTCTAGAGTACTTCTGCCATTGGCCTCCTCCTCTTCTGTACACATTCTGCTACAGCAAAGCATGCATTTGCATTTGTATTATATGATCCCAACTAGGTTTTCAGCTCAGCAATCTTTTTCTTCTTCTAATTGATTCTCTGTCTCATTCCCCACAACAGCTGTTCCAAACCTTCTTTCAAACCTTCCATATATACTCCTCCTCCTACCCTCTCAGCTGACAGCCTTGTTTCAAAATTTACTGAGAAAATAGAGATTTATTCTGATTTCCACCTTTTCCCCCTTTGCTACATCTCAAAATCCCTATTTATCATCCCTCAATACTTTTTTTTTTCCCTTCAATCTCTAGTGAAGAGATAGTCTTCCTCAATATGACCAACCTCTCTACATGTACCATTGATCCCATTCCCTCTTTTCTCCTCAGGTTGGTTGCCCCTACAATTATCCTTAATCTTTATCTAATATTACTGGTGACCTCTTAACCTTCCAAATCTGTTGCTATTTTCTCAGTCCTCATCCATATGGATTACTCTACAGTATTTGACTCAGATGATCACTCTTGCATTCTGTGCTTAGTTCTCCTAACTTTCTAATCACCCTTTATTCTCTATTCCTGGATTATCATGCAAAACCTTTCCTCAAATTGTGAGTGTATACCCAAAGCTTGTCTGAGCCTTCCTTTTTCTCTCAATACTCTTTATGATTTTATCACCTCCCCCTTGTTATCCTCTCACCTAGACTCTAGTCCACCTTAGCAGCTATTTATAGGACATTTCAAACTGAAGTCCTACAGGCATCTCCAATTCAACATGCTCAAAAGGAACTTCATCTACTCTCTCCCTCACCTTCCCTCCCATATATATCCCTTTTCCTAATTTTCTTAATTTTTTGCAAGATTTTTCCAATCACACAGGTTCATATCCTTGGAGTCATCCTTGGTGCCTCAGTCTCCCCCAGCTCACACAGCTAATCAGCCACAAAGACTTCTTGATTTTACCTCTGCAATGTTTCTAGCATCCAGTTCCTTCTCTTCACCCATGCAGCTACTACCTTAACTCAGGCTCACACCACCTCTCACCTGAACTGTCTCAACAGACTCTTTATTGGTCTCACTGCCTCAGATCTCTCTCATATCTTGTCCATCTTCCACACAGCTACAAAAACAATTTCCCTAAAGCACTGGTCTGACCATGATCTTCCCCAGTCTGTAAACCACCTTGGTACCTCTAAGGATCAAATTCAAACTCCTCCACTTGGCATTCTTCATAAGATGCTCAATATCCCATCACAGTCTATCATATCTCATTCTTGGATGTTCTCCTTCTTGCCTTCTTTCCTAGAGCCCTTAAGGTTTAGCTCCTGTCATCTTCTATGTGAAGTGGTTCCTGATCCCCACCCATCCACCCCCAAGCTGCTAGTGCTTTTCTCTAATTCTTCCTACTACTGTGGATAAGTTTTCCCTTACATCAAGTTAAAATATGGCTCGTTGTAGCTTCCACATATTGCTCCCAGTTCTCCACTCTGGAGCCAAGCGCCACCAGTCTAATCCATCTTCCATATGACACCCCTTCCAAAAAAAAGGTGTTAGATGGTTTCTGAATCTTATTTCTGCACACTAAACATTCTCAGTTTCTTCAACCAGTCCTTGCCTGGCATGGTCCTTAGCCCCTCCTATGGCCATATTCCAACTATCAATGACCTTCCAGCGATGTGGCTCCCAAACCTGAATATATATTCCCATACTTACAGGACCAGCGTTAATATTCTTGGAAATGTGATCTTTAAAAAGAAAATGAAATATTTGTCACCCTCTGGGGAGAGAAGACATTAACAAGCTTAGAAATAACGGAAAAAAGCAATGATCACATTTAACTTAAACATTGATGTTTAATGACTAAAATTTATCTGTAACTTGGATTCACTCAATGTTAAATAGATCTTAACTTCCCATGGCTACTGCAGATTATTAGAGGATTATGAGTTAAGGATCATCTATAAATTTTACCACAATCCTTAAATAAAATTCCTATAGAGAAACATGCATTTTCTTGTTAGATTTTTATTAATACAATACTATGGCTACCATTTTACATTTATATAGTATTTCATACTTTCCAAAGTACTTTAATATTCAGAATCTAAATTGATCTTCATAGTAAGCACTGCATATTACATGTCTAGCCTATTAATAATGATTGGGAGGATTTAATGAGCAAGTTGTATATAGATCAGAGCTCTCAAATTTCAGTAAATTCTATAAACCGACCAACTAGTCTTTTGACCATTTTAAACCTCTTTAATCATAGCATTTAATAAAAAATCATGTATTACACTAACTTTGAAATAATGTTTGAAATAAAAATTAAATTACTTCTTTTAAAATATATATGAAGTGATAGATTGTGTTTTTAGAAACCTTGTCTTTTTGAGGGCATATTTAGGGTATATTTCATATATTATATATATTCATATATCATTATCATTGCTAACATTTATATATATATATATATACACATAAAATTTTAAGGTTTGCAAAGGACTTCATATATTTTATTTATCTTTATAACAACACTATGGGGTAAGCATTATAATTATAATTCCCATTTTACAAATGAGGAAACTGAGGCTAAGAGAAGTTGTCACCTGCACAGGATCACACAGTGGATGTGAGAATATAACCAAAGTTTTCCATAAATCTAAGCCCAGAATTATTCCTACTACCATATGCTGCCTTTAAAAGATCATCCATATCATGTACAAAAGTCCCAGTAGGTATTAATGGAGGTATCAATTGATCAAACCATTCCAGAAAGCATTGTGGAATTTTTTAAATAAAGTGACTAAAATGTCCATGTCCATTGACGCAGAGGTTCCACTGTAAGACATACACCCCAAGAAGGGTAATGACAAAAAATAAGAACTTGTATACACCAAAATAATTATAGCTTCACTTTTTGTAGAAATAAAGAGCTGGATGTAATATGCATTTAGTCATTGTTTGTTGAATTAAAATTATAAATCCATTCCATAAAGTTATGGCATTTATGATTTTGTGGAGTTTATATCTTAATTAAAATACCCTTTTTTAAAAAAATTACATTATTATCTTTTGTTTTCATGTCATCTGAGGTAGTACTATATAAATGTTATCTGTCATCATCATCTTCATCATTGTAATCTATATTTCTCCATAAATTCCTCTTCACATCCAGACTGCTGTCTCTTATAGTAAAGAATGGAAAAGAGAAAAAAATAGTTTGGCAAAAACAATATATCATCGAATTCTGACATTTTATGCACTGTTCTATATCTGTATTCCCTCACCTATGCAAAGAAGAAAGAGGGGCATTGTCATACCCTTTCTATGGGTCAAGATCAATTATTATAATTTCATAGCATTTGGTTTCAATTGTTTTGTTATGTTATTCTTTCCACATACATTGTTACAGTCCTTGTTTATATTATTTTCCAGCTTCTCTTTACTTCATTTTGTATCTGTTAATCTGCCTTCCCATGCTGCTCTGTATTCACCATTCCTTATAACACAGTCGTATTACATTATATTTATGAGCCACAATTTATAAATAGACGTCTGTCTTCTTTCCAGTTCTTCATTGTTGTTCAGTTATATCCGACTCTTTCTGATCTCATATGGAGTTTTCTTGACAAAGATACTGGTGTGGTTGGCTTTTTCCTTTTTCAGTTCATTTAACAAATAGAGTTAAGTGACCTACGCAGGGTGATATAGCTAGTGAATAACTGAGGCAGGATTTGAACTCTTGACTTCAGACCCAGCGCTGTATCCACTGAGCCATCTAGCTTGCCTTGCTATGGAAGATGGGAAAGAGGGTACTGTGGCAGGAAACAGAAAATAAATAAGCCATTTTGGCTCAAAATTACCGTCAATATAGGACAATGGTATGCTATAACTTGAAAAAGCAGGATATAGTCTGGATATGAAGGACTTTAAATGTCAAGGGGAGGAATTTATAATTTATCTTGTAGGCAACAGGGCACCATCAAAGATGCTTGAGCAAAGAAGTATTATGGCTAGACCTGTGCTAATGTAAATTGTTTTGACAGCTGTGTGAAGGATGAATTGGAGAAGGCAATCAGGAAAGGTATAATCCAATAAGAAGTCACTGCCATAGTCCAGGAAAGAGGGGATGAGGATAGCTGACTGAATGGAAGTATATGTAAATGGAGAAAAAGGCAAAAATGTTGAATATCTAATAGGGACAAAATTAATGAGGCTTCAGTGTCACATCATAGGAAAGGGACAGAATTAACTACGAGTGAAATGATAGTGTTTTAAACTATAAATATTTTGTTAATTATGAAATGAAGAAAAGAAACATTCATTGCATATTTCTTTCTAGGAAATTTTGCACAATATTTGAAGACTTATGACATGTATTTTCCCCTAGCTTAACTTTCATAATTCATTTTTCTTGTTTTACATGAAACAAAGTGAAAATTAAATCCTTTGGCACAATTGTATTTTGTCTAAAATAAATGTATTAAATTTCATTTTATATAATGCTAAATTGACATGAAATAACTACAGTGAGACTCCTGGGAATACCATATTATAACAATTGAACAGGTGGTGGCAAAATCAATTCCTACTTGATAATAACAAGTATTTATATATTACTTTAAGGTTTGTAAAGCTCTTCATATGTGCTTTGCATCTCTACTGATGGGTGCTAATGACTGTTTTTTATGTGAATTCAGAGTTTCTTCTGGGACTCTAAAGTGATTTCTGAGAGAGTGAGGCGGAGAGGGGTTGGGGGGTATGTGGGTAAAGGAACGATGGTTTGCACTTGTGAGACGCTTCTTAGAGATGAAAAGAACTTCAAGTCTTAGATATTTTTGAAGCTATGTTGAAAAAAAGTTCCTCAAAAATAATGTCTTCCATGACTCTAGAGAATACATGTAAAAATGAGCTTTTGTCCACCAGCTTTGAGCCCCAAGGATATGAAAACAGGAGAAACAAATCATACCAGGACACAAGAGAAATTAATCTTCAGGCTTCAGATAAATTTAATTCACCCTGTGGCATCCTTCTGTTCCCCTTTTGACATCCATGGGCTTGTGGGGAAGTCTAAGTCTATATGCTGCCTAAAATGCTTGACAGTTCAAGCTAGTGTTTATATGGGGAACAGTAGCGAGAAGTAAAAATACTAAGGCTTCAGGAGGGCCTTAAAGCTATAGGGGATATGTGTGAATAGCATCCAATCCTATGTCCAGTGACTGTTTAAGGTAAGGATTTTCAAAGAATATATTAACAGGATAGTTTATCTCCCAGGTTATTATATCCTTTATACTTAACTTTAAGGTTTGTTTTGCTCTAAAAGCCATAGCTTACATTTGATCTCTCTCTTCCTCAACAATTTCATCTAATTGGTGAGTTCATACAGCTAAGGATTTCTGATCTGACTGTGGATGTTTGTGTTTTAGAGGATGTTTGCTCTGCTGAACGCTTCATTAGTATTCTTTGGCATCTGTTTATGATAAGTAGGGGGTGGGGTAGAACAGACTTCTTCCATGTCACTGCCTTTGGAGGTCACTGGTAATTACTTCCTGGCACATCCTTTCAATGACTTGGCTATCATGCTTTGTTCAAAGACTGAATTCCCTGATTCATAAGTTTAGTAAACTTGGATTTTTTAATAGTGGGCTCTAGAGCTTCTTTAGGATATAACAAAGTTAGTTAAGTCTATTGCCTTAAAGTCCTCTATTTGAAAAATACTTTGGATGATGGTCCTAAAATGATCAGTACTCAAAGACCAGAATTGAAACTGTGGCTCTTAAGTAATGAAATCTTTTCCAGAATCGTAAAACTAATGTAGAACTGTAATTCTCCATTGCATCTTTCGGAATGCTAAGTAGAATTTTCTCATGTGGGCAAGATATATTTGGGTGGGCAGATGTTTAGTTGTTAACTGGACAACTGAGGGCTTCAGATTTATCCAAAAAAAGTCAAACAGGCCCTTTTTATATCTATTCACTGACAGGGCAATGATATCTGTCTTCATCTTCTGAATTAAGAATGAATTCTAAGAACACAGAACACATAGCATGTGAGAAAGAGATCATCTTCTTTCAGAACTGTTTCCAGGTTTGAAAAAAAAACAGAAATCAGTAACCTGCAATTAACCTACTGTGTTTATGCACTTCTGATTAATCAGAACACTTTTCATTACAACCAACATGAGAAGCAGCAGCACAATATTTCTTCATTAGTTCTGGTTGACATGTTTTTGTTTTTTGTTTCCTATTGGAAAAAAAAATAATTAACCAGAAATAATGAAATGGTGAATGTGTTGAATTGGTTCTGGTAATAAGTGCTGTGTAGTGAATCACCTCAATTTTCTTTGGGGTATTATCCTATTATGGGAACATTGACTACATGTGGCTAGTTGAATTCAGGAATTTAGAATAAGTTATAAGCTGCCCTTTCTTCTAGTTGTTTCACTGTTCAATTACATCTATTCTAATGTTTATAATCTCTTCCCACCTTGTCTCCTTAACCTCTCTCACCACCTGTAAATACGGTGTCCAAACTTCTCCCATAGTCTGTCTCCCTGGCTTGAAGTCTCAGAAATCAACTGTTTCTCCCAGAATGAACTGATCTGGTCTTTCTGAGATAGTTTTATTCCTTCATTTTCATCCAAATCTTAAAGTCCTTTCAGCCATCCCATCCTGCTCAAAATCCCCCAAATCACCTGCCTTCAAAATCCTTAAACTTTTTTCATTCCATTCCAAATTGACATGTGCTTAACTTGAATTCATATTCGTGTTAATATATATTTTGCTATCTACTCAGTGTACTTGTTTAGGTGAGTTATGTCTACTAATATAAATAAAAGGAAATTGAAACATTTTAATTTGAGAATGTTTTCAAAACTATAGATGTGCATAGAACTTTTGTGCATGAATACATTTTTGTTCCTTTTTTGTTATTGCTCGGTCAGCCATTATAATTACATATGGAATTACACATCACTTTAAGCATTTTGAGGAACTCTTATTTCCAATTTCCTACTAGGTGCTGAATACCTAGAAATGAGTTTTCTCTGCAATGCTGTTATGGGAATCTGAAGATCTTCCCTGCCCCTAGGCCCTTTGCTAAAGTGGCTACGTGACTCTGAGGACCTTTGGATATTTGAAAGTATACTCTGTTCCCTAATAGGCTGAATGTGGTCACGTGGAGCCTGTGGCGCCAGGCT